>JADMNL010000029.1:96037500-96562500 GCA_016271365.2 Neoceratodus forsteri | reverse complement strand
ATGATAATGAGAAATAGTGAATGTAATGCGGGAGCGGGGCCCGCCACGTGATGCCTTGTCACATAGTAACACGGTGCCTGCACACACAAATGGTAATGCGCATGGTGACGCGAAGCAAAACACAAAGATAAACAGTACAGTAGACACAAATGGTTAAAATATCGCAAACACAAGCGCAAATGAAAATGCAAAGGGTAACGCACATGGTGCCACGGAAAGGAACAGTAACTGAAACGGGTACGGAACTGCAAGCAGAAGCGGTAAGGGTAATAGTAATGTAAGTGCACAGGCTGGTTTTCCCCCCAAAAGCTGCATAGAGAAAGACAGTGAGTACTAAGAATGCATGCATAATAATGGGTCTCTGAGCAGAAAATGAGGAGCTGGAATACTAAATTGCTTATATCTCAGGAACCGTACGACGTAGGAAAAAAATTAAAAGTAATATGGTTTATAACTTTCCTGGCTAGTTTTGTACTTGGCCCTTTTCCGACAAAAAGTCTGTATCTCACACAGTTTCCAAGATACAGGCCATGAAAGGCGCGGCGAACGCCGTAATGTTATCCTATTGGGGGGGGGGGGAGAAGTTCAGAGGGGGGGAAGAAGTTCAGATTGCCATAACTTTGGCTCCCTGTAATAAATATTTTTTTTTTCCTCCTCACCAAACCACTGAAAGGCACATCTGTGGGTTGTTGGCTTTCTGCCCTCCAAAATTTCAGTTCAAAAGACCAAACCGTTCTTTTGCAGCAGGGCAGCAAAGAAATTGCTATCATTTTCCCCACAGCCTGGAAAAGTACTGTCGAACTTTGCGAAAGCTTTCACAAATTCATGCGACACTGTTGCAAATGCGAAAGTACTTTTTCCAGAAATTTGAAAACATTTCTCGGGTGTTTTACCCAAAAACAACAACATGCCTAGCGTCCTCAGGGTCCGACTAGGTGAATACAAAAATAACTGGGTTGCTACAGGGTCCCAAATTTAAATGGCAACCATTTTTCGATTTGGCGATAGTAAAAGGCCATTTGCAAAAGTAAAACTGCGTTTGCGACACACTCGAACTTTTTGTTAACTTTTCCCATTGACTTATAATGGAAAATTGTTTTTTTGAATAACTTTTGAACCGTTTAATATTTTTTCACAAAATCTTCAAAAGGCACATCGGGGACCCCGACACATGGTCCCTGGAGATTTCGGACCGGTCGCGCAAACCGTGCAACATGCAGAGACGAGCAAAGAATTCCCAAAAAGCATCAACGCGCATGCAGATCATGCTTAATAACTCCGCAGCCGTATATCCGAACAGTACGAAAGTTGGCAGATGACAAGATGTATGGTTCTTGATCGTGTTTTTCAAATTACAGGCAAATCCATTGAATGGTTTCAAAATTAAGGTGCAAAATTTTAGGTTTAACATGTAAATGACTCCTCAACCCTAACTACGGTAGCACTACCGTGCTACCATAATATATTTTCATATAGTAGTCATTAGATGAACACACCCACTTGCCTGCTCACTGCAGCTCACAGGGACCATGGTCTCCCTGGCAGACTCAGTCCCCATGGCACTGATTCACATGCGACCTATCCAGGTGAACCTCTTCAAACACTGGGCTCAGTCCAGAAACAGCCAAGGACAACAGATCCAACTCTCTCGCCAGGTAAGAGCCCCCCCTTCACTGGTGGACTCAGTGATCCAATATTATGAGAGGTCAAAAGCTGGGCCATCCTTGCCAGGTGAGGATCATGACCAACACCAGCCTTCCGGGCGGCTCACCTGGGACAGCTAACGGCACAACGCAAGTGGTCTCTGATGGAAGCCCGGTGCAGCATCAATGCTCTGGAAATGAGCAGTATGCCTCGCAACAGTTCAAGGAACAGATCTTCAACCAGGATGTGCTAATCCTGACAGAATCAAACAACAATGGCTTACATCAATCACCAGGGAGGCACAAGGAGCTCTCTGATGCCAAGAGAAACCTGTGTGCTTTTTCAATGGGCACCTTGCCAGTCTACACGACAGCAGACTAAGTCAAAAGAACGTCCTGCCAGGGGAATGGAAGCTGAAGGACAGCACCTTCCACCTTCTCACTGGTCGGTGTGGTCTTCCACAGGTAGATCTTTTCATCTGCTGACAAAACTCCAAAGTCCAGAAGTTCCACTTCCTAATCAAGGATGAGCTTGCATTGGCTCAAGATGCCTTCTCCATAAACTGGGGTCAGTACAATCTCCTGTATGCCTTCCCCCAATTCTGCTACTCTCCAGGGTCTTGCACAAGATCACTATGGATCAGGCGGAACAGATTCTAGTCTGCCCACACTGGCCCTGCCATCCATGGTTCTCATGTCAGTCCAACCCCCGCTGGGTTCAGATCAGCCCAGACCTTCTTCCATCAGGGCCCGGTGCTGTACCCCAATCTGCACAACGGGTCCCGCTTGGCGTGGAGATTGAGAGGGAGACTCAACTAGCTAGGTTATACTCCCAGTCATTGAAATGATGATTCACTCAAGGCGGCCCTCTTCCTCCAATGTCTATTGCAGAGTATGGCGAAGGTTTGTCTTCTGGCTACATTCAATACATTCGTCAGACAACACGGTCTCCCCCCCCACCCTCCTTCAATTCCTGCAAGAAGGCTACAAAAAAGGTCTCCAACTAGCAACCTTGCAGGTTCAGGTTTCTGCATTGGGAGAACTTCTGCTAGCAGATTCAGGCGAGTCCCTGGGCGCTCATCCCCATGTGAGAAGATTCCTGAGAGCAGAGACTCAAACACCCTCCAATCAAGCCCATCGTTCTGCCGTGGACTCAACTTGGTCCTCAAGGCCCTAACCAAGGCCCCCTTTGAACCTCTAAAAAGAGGCACTAATCCATCTGACGATGAAGGTCACTTTTCTCATAGCAATCACTTTAGCCAGATGCTTCAGTGAGATAGGAGACCTTTTCAACCAAAGAGCCTTACACTGTGTTTCATCAGGACTCTGGTCCTGCGAACAGATCCACGTTTCTTACCAAAGACGTCTCTTCCATTGTAACCAGGAATTGAATCTTCCTTCTTTCTGTCCCCATCCCAACAATGCCAAAGGAGGAATTTCACACCCTGGATCCCAGAAGAGCGCTCAAGTTGTACATTAAAAGAACTGAGCCACTACACAAGACTTCAAGCTTGTTCACTGTCACTTCAGGACAGAACATTGGCAAGCAAAAAAAAAAAAGCCTCAAGACTATTGCAAGGTGGATTCATTCAACCATAATGATCGCCTACCAGAAAGTTGGGGTGCCTCTACCAGGCCCAATATGGGCCCATTCAACCAGTGCAATGGCAGCCTCATGGGCGGACTTCAGAGAAGCCTCTCCAGCAGACTTAATGCAGAGCAGTTACTTGGGTCATCCATCCATACCTTCGCAAAGTTCTACAAATTGGATGCGACCACCTCCACTGAGGCATCGAGAACATTTACATTCTTCCCACCCAGGAAGCAAGGGGATGTACTGCTTTAGTATATCCCATCAGTGATGAGCCCGGACACGAGCTTTAGGAGAGAGAAATTGAAATTTAAAAGTGATTTTCTGACCTAGCTAGGAGCAGCTACCACTCACATTTAGCGGTAGCTGCCCTCAGCAACAGTTAGTCTAGCCAGGATTTAATTAATAGCAGCCTGTACCTTTATAATATCCCTCGTAACTTTAGTTTCTGATATGCAGCCAGACTGAATCATTAGTGCCCCGGTCCAGCTGACATGCCCCCGAGCTCAAGCACGTAATGACGTGTGGCCTGGGAGAGAACGTAGGTGCGCCCCATTGAAATGAATAGGGATAGCTTCAGTTTCATTTTTTTTCAAACTAAAAAATGGCCACTTAAAAAAATTAAAAGGTCATCGCTTGACTAACAAGCCCTTGCTGGCTGTGAGTGGGGAGTTTCAGAATCTTCAGTTAATCTCTGGGTGGAGTTCGGTGCGAGGAGCTGCCTTGTGGGCTCTGAGAGGAGAGCCTATTTTTTTACCCTAGTGCTGAGAAACATCTGCCTGCCAAGAAAAGCGGTGGAAACCGTTGTCTAGCAGGAGTTTGATTTTTCATCCCCCGTGAGATGAGGAGGACTGCCGGAATGGATCAGAGGGGCAATTCCCTACCTGATCCAGGACTCTGAAGCTGCTGTTTGTGTACAAAACAGTGAGTAATCTGACTGTGCTTCCCCGGAGGAAAGTACCTGTTCTTTCTCTGGGTATACTCTGATAAAGTGAAAACTACACCAGTTTGTTCTAAGTTGAGACTGTTCTCATGCCTTTAAAGCTGTCCGACAATCGTGGAGTCCCCAGAGAGACGTGACACATTGTTCAGGACTTTAATGCGATACTCAGAAATGTTGTTCTTATGCAGGATGTAAAAGACAGTCCAGTACGCATATTTCAAACCATTTTACTAGACATTTTGAGGTGCAACTCAAAGAATGGTTGGGTATGGACGTGGATGCAAAAGGTGGGCAGCCCCCCATCTAGAGTGACCAGTTCAGCACTACAGGTTCTGTAAGGGCACCTGCTTATTCAGGACATGGTGGCCAATGCCTGAAGAGAAAGTTACCCCCTCGAGTGGGTTGTTCTAATTTTGAGCACCAGTGTGCTCAGTCGTGGCCAGTTGCCACATTGCTAAAATATTAAATCCTATGCCATATGGGAACTATGTGCCAAATTATGGCCAGTGCCACTAGAAGTGTGTTTCAGATGAGGCCACTGCCGCTGAAGAGAATTCAAGGTGCTATACAATATGGGATATTTAGAGTTTCTGTCTGCTAGAGGTTTCTGTCCTACCATTCACTGCCTTGTGCCACATGATGTGAACGGGGTGTCACTTTTGCATTAATGTACAATCTTTGGAATAAAGCCACACTGAAGCTGAAGAACCACAACCTGGTTTGGACATTTATGTTACTGCTTCCTGTGTGGAATTACTGGGTACCCCTGCAGAAGTACACACCTAGTATAGCCCTAGCAAAAAGTTCTCCTCTCAAGACCTGGGTTATAATGGTCATTTCTGCAGTATTTGCTTTTGTACACCCCCACCCCTTTCTGATCTCTAGAAATAGTAAGCCTGGTATACATTCCCAAAGCTAGGGATGGTTCCAGAAAGTGTCCAAAGTTGTTTGGGTACCCAGTCAAGGGTACCAAGAGGTAGCTTACTGTGCAGTTTGGGGTTTACATACAGATGAGGACATGTAATTTGTTTCAACAACATTGTCTCATCTTTTGGTGGCGTGTCTTGAAGCACTTTACATATCATATGTCATGTCCATACTATTGTGTTATTTTTCTAATATAACTTGCACTCAGAACTCACATGGCATCATTACACTACCATTTACAGTAAAATGTCTTTCCAAAACAAAGTCTGATATTTGTATCCACTGCAGTTCTGACATTCCTTTTTTGTTGTAATTGTTCAATAGTAACATCAGTCTTCTCTGAACTTTAAAAAAGTGCAGATGTCAGACAATACTCTGTTGACAAAATGACGTCAGGTGTTCAAATACAGTTGTTGAAATGTCAAATTATTCCTTATGCCTTATCCAGTGCAAATCTGAACGAGTGAATGTCTTTACTGGTGCACCGTCAGAAAGGTACAAATGTGTGACTGCATAGTATTGATTCATGGGTAAGGGGCGGGTATATGCACGCCCATTCACTTTTATGAAACTCACTTTAACACAAGATTATAGATTTTGCTAGTTTTGTGTGTGTATTATGTATATGAAAATATTCAGGACAGCGCTTAGTACAGTGTTTATACACGGCTCATAACAGATTTCAAAAGGTGTAATTTTTTGGGGGATGTTTATAGGACTTATATTTGAATGCACAGTAACGATGCCATAATGTAAAGTTTGTGTAAACCGAATGCCATGCACTGCTTGAACCTGTATTAGATACAGTTCACTGCACTGCCACTACAGTTCTGTGTGTTCTGATCTCATCGAATATCAGGCGAGATGTTGACAGTTCAAAAATTACCAAGTCGTGCATTCTAGCCCCCAAGTTTGTTTTGTTTTTTTAAAGAGAATCACCAACATGCCTTGAATATCCCCTGCCACTGCATAAGCAATGACTTGCCCCCACAGGAGTCTGTGCATGTAAAGATGCCCCCAAAGAATGCAGCCGTTAAAGTTATGCCACTCGTAAAAATTGTATAAACCAGGTCGATGGACTTCCTGGTTTTAGTCTGCTAGCCGGCTGCTAGCGCTCACTGGCGTGATGAGATGCCAGTGAGCATGGGGTGTGTCCTATTATACTGAATGGGCAGCAGCATTTGAACAGATTTTTATTAGCATAATAGCCACTTCCTAGTGAAACGTGGGCACCGGTTGACTACCAAGGGCCTTGGCAGGCTCCATAATAGCGCTCCTCATATACTGGTAAACTACCAATGCCTTTGTCATTTTTAGGCGGCTAAATAAAGAACTGAGCAAGGCAGTGGTGGTGGAGGGGCAGACAGAAACATAGAATTTGATAGGCAGATAAGGACTGCTTGGTCCACCTAGTCTGCCCATTTCCTTACCTAATGGATAAGCAGCAGATCCTAGTTAACAAATAGCTTACTCCTCCTACCCCCAACAGAATTGTCTTGTCTGTCCCATGCATTCTTGAATTCCCCCACTGTTTGACTCCACTACCTCCTCAGGAAGGCTGTTCCATGTATCCACAGCCCTCTCCATGAAAAATAAATACTTCCTCACATTACCTCTGAGCTGCCCTCCCACCCCCAATCTTCAAATTGTGCCCCTTGTTCTTGTACATCTGATTCCCTTGAGGTACATGGAAGTTTTTCATGTCCTCTCGAGGGTATACATATTAAGCTCCTTTAATCTCTTTGCACATCTTCTGGTGCAGACCCTGCACCATTTTAGTTGCCCCCTCTGGACAGCCTCCATTCTATCTCCTTGCAGAAATGGGGTCTCCAGAACTGCATGCAGTACTCCAGATGGGGGTTCACCAACTGTCTGTACAGAGGGACAACTTCCCATTTTCTACTGGTTATGCCGCTCCCTATGCATCCCAGTATCCCGCCAGCCCTCGTTATTGCTGTCTCACATTACTAGCCCATCTGATATGACTACCCCCAGTTCCCTTTCCATTTCTGTTGTTAGTATCTCACCCTCCACTGTGTACTCCTCCCCTGGGTTTTCGTTTCCCAGGTGCAATACTTTGCACTTCTCTGCACTGAATCTAAGCTGCCATACATTTGACCATTCCTCAAACCTTGCCAAGTCCCTTTGCATCCTTTCCAACCCACATTCTGTTATCGACCCTGTTACAGATCTTTGTCTGCAGAGAGACATACTTTCCTTCCAGTGCCTCTGCAATGTCACTTAAAGACATTAAAGAGGACCGGTCCCAGTACTGAACCCTCTGGTACCCCGCTAGTAACCCTCATTTCTTCAGAGTGAACTCAGTTTACCATCACCCTCTGCGTCCTGTTGTCCAGCCAATTTTTTTTTATTTATTTATTATTTTTTTTTTACCCAGGCTACCACTCTGGTACCCACTCCAAGGCTAGCTAACTTGTATATTAATCTTTTGTGTCGGACTGTATCAAATGCCTTGCTAAAGCCTAGGTAGACCATGTCCACAGCCCCTTCCTGGTCTACTACTTTGGTCATCCAGTCAAAGAAATCTACTAGATTCGTCTGACATGACCATCCTGCTGTGAATCCATGCTGCCTTAGGTCCAGACTCCTGTGCCCCACTGGCCTCTAGGAATTCAACAATTCTTTCTTTCAGAAGTGATTCCATCATTTTCCCTACCACTGAGGTCAAACTAACAGGTCTGTAGTTTCCTGCCTATGTCTTGCTCTAGTAAAAGTTTGATAATGAAGGAAAATGTTTACAATAAATGTTTCATAGATTCATAGACATGGGTCAGCAGAAAAGGACCTGCCTGGCCCATCAAGTCTGCACATCCCCCCCCCTTTAGTTAAATGAACCATGCAGGTTAAGACAACGGCAGGGAACCTTTCACTTCCATGCATTTACTGACTCAAATTCTTGCAATAAGATACATCTGCGGTGCCAATTTCAACACTATGCAGACAACCAAAACGGAGGAGTACAAACATGCTTTAAGCATTGGTAAGCACAATGGCATACAGGCAGGTGTCTAAAGGATTCCGATACACCACAGTCTGGGCTGGTGGTCAGGTGCTAAGAACCCGTGAGGAGCGCCGACTATTGTGTATGAAATGTTCACACACACACACACACACACACACACACACACACACACACACACCCACATCAATACACATCCCAACCCACTTATTACAGAATTCAGCTTCGAAAGACTGCACATTGCATTTTTTTTTTTTTTTTAAATATTGTACACAGAAATACCAATGACAGTGGCACTCTGGACTTATAAATCATGGCAAAAAGCACACTGCAGATTGCCCAATTGTTAAATGCACAATTCAATGTGTTTAGCACCACAGAAAATTAGTTAATACAAGAACTATGACAACACCGAACAGCAAGACAGCACTACCAATTATAACATAGGGATTCACTTCCTGGTCAATGTCAGTTTGACAACTGCATGGGGGCATCATACAGCGTGCGAGCCATGATGCCGACATGGAATGCATGAACAGCGACGTTAGAATTAAGCAGGCTCACTCACAATTCAGGGGTGGAAACTAGAAACAGGCATAAACAGCCACCGCCATGTTCAAATTTTAAGCGTGAAGATAAAAATGCAATACACAACAAGCTACTTCAGTGACCTGGAAGGCGCGGGTACTGGATGTGGTCCTGGCAGACAGTGACCAGATTGGGGGCCTGGAGGTAAGGGAACCGTTGGCTGGGAGTGACCATGCCACAGTCTGGTTTTGCCTGGTCCTAGGAGGGGTGGAAGGCTGCACAAAGACGGAAGTAACTGACTTCAGGGGGGTGGATTTTAAGGAAATGGGAAGGATCCTTAAAGAGCATTTGGATGGGATTGGGTCAGACATGGACGCTGATAGTAGGTGGGAAATCATCAGGAGAGGGATAGAGGATGCTACCAGCACCTGTGCAAGAGTAAGACGAAAATGTGGCAAGGCCCAAAAAACCTGCTGGTGGACCAGGGAGGTCCAGGATGTGGTGCGGGGAAAGAAGGCAGCCAATAGGCAATTCAAGTGCTCAAGGAGTGAAAGGGATTGAGGGGAGTACGAGCCGATGGCTAGAAGGGCCACTAGGGTGGTGAGGGTGGCTAAGGCAAGGAAGGAGTAGAACCTGGTCAGGGAAATTAGGAGCGGGAACAAGGAGTTCTTTAGATACATTGGGGAAAAACGAAGGGGCAGATTAGCAGGATTAAAACAGGGGAGAGATGGGCACAAGACCCGGGGGAGCAGGCCGAGGTACTAAATGAGTACTTCACCTCAGTTTTCACCAAGGAAAATGGGGGTGCTGCATCATACATGGGAGGACACAGTGATACTGAGGAAGGGGGGACCCTCACCGATTGGCGGGTCTGGGGGAGAGTGGGAGGCATCACTGGGGGGAGGCTAAACAAGGAGAAGAGGTAGCAGAAGTGGAAATCACAGCAGAGTGTGTGAGGGAAGCCCTCAAGTCCATTAAGATGGAGAAAGCACCAGGGCCAGATAAATTGCATCCCAGAGTGCTGAAGGAACTTGCAGATGTCCTGGCGAAACCCCTGGCGGAGCTTTTCAGCATCTCTCTGAGGACAGGGTGGGTGCCCCAGGACTGGAAGGTGGCACATACAGTGCCTATCCACAAGGGGGGGCGGCAGGGAACTACAGGCCTGTCGGCCTGACATCGGTGGTGGGCAAGGCGATGGAGGGCATTGTCAAGGAGAGGCTATGGGGGGACCTGGAAAAGTCAGGGTGCCTGGACGATAGACAGCATGGATTCGTCCCGGGGAAATCATGTCAGACAAACCTTGTGGAGTTCTATGACTGGGTGACGAGTGCCTTGGACTTGGGTAGACCATTGGACATCCTCTTTCTAGACTTCAGCAAGGCATTTGACTGTTCCTCACGTGGGCCTGTTGGATAAGCTGGGGGAAATGGGGTGGGGAACCAGATGATCAGATGGATAAGCAATTGGCTGCAGGACCGGACCCAGAGAGTTGTAGTTGGCAGGCTAGTCTCATCCCAAAGGAGGTTCATTAGTGGGTTCCCACAGGGATCAGTCCTTGGGCCCCTCCTGTTCAACGCCTACGTCTCTGACATAAGGACAAGTATCATGAGTGAGATGAGTCTCTTTGCGGATGACTCAAAACTGGGGGGCGGTGGTGGATGGGGAGGAGGGGAGGGTGGCCCTACAGGGGGACCTGGAGACTCTGGAAAGATGGTCTAGGAAGTGGAAGCTAAATTTCAGTGCAGGGAAATGCCAGGTACTGCACCTGGGGGCCAGAAACCCGGGCCAAGTGTGCACCCGGGAGAATGCTACAAGTCTCGATGGCTGAGAAGGACCTGGGGGTGGTGGTGAATGTCAAGATGAACAACTCAGACTTGTAGGAGGGCAGCAGCCAAGGCCAACAGGATACTGGGATGAATCGCTAGGGGGATCACCTCCAGAATGACGGAAGTAATACTCCCTCTGTATAACTGCTTGGGGAGGCCGCACCTCGAGTACTGCATGCAGTTTTGGAGGCCACACTTAAAGAGGGACATTAAACTCCTGGAGAGGGTCCAGAGGAGGGCAACCAAAATGATTTGGGGTTTGGGGGACAGGACCTATGAGGAGAGGCTCGAAGAGCTAAATATGTACACATTGTAAGAGAAGGGACCAGGGGGACATGATAGAGATCTTCAGGTACATGAAGGGGGTAAATAGGGGAGGAACAGTCGACTCAGGGTGCTTCAAAGGAAGGAGGAGGGGGGCCACTAGAGGGCATGGGTGGAAGCTGGAGGGGGAAGATTCAGGGGAGAAAGGAGGAGGTGCTACTTCACTGAGAGGGTGGTGGAGCCATGGAATGTGCTGCCTAGGGGATTGGTGGAGGCAGAGACGGTGGAGGGGTTCAAGAGGGGGTGGGACAGGTACAGGGGAAGGGTTCTGGAAGCAAAATCCAATGCAGCGAGAATATCCGGAACTGGGAAGGGAGAAGGCAAGGGGGGCAGCAAGGTCAGCTCCCAGGGTGGGGGCTGACCAAACGAGCAGACGCAAAAGACCGTTAGGCCTATTCTGCTGGCATTTTAGTATGTTAGTGTTAAAGAGACAGCTAGCCTACAGTACAGATAAAAACATGACATCGCATTGGTCCAGACTATTTCCCTGTCCTCTTTAAAGGAGAACTGTGCTGAACCTGTATGTCATTTCCTCTGTGAATGCAGATTTTAAATACTGGTTTCACTTCTGTTACTGTTCCGGCTATAAAGGCTTCTTAGTTATCCTAGTAGTGGGTGTTTCCGACAGACACACACAATGTCATTTTAGAACTGTATTATGCAGTTTATGTCCTCTGCTCAATTCTTCCATTGTTGGCACAATGCCTCCATGTTCTATTATAGAACTCTGTAGTTGAGTGGGACATAAAGTACATCATACAGTTCAAAAATGGTACTTTTTACATCAGAGGGTAAATCAGAGATGCCCAGTGTTAACTAAAGGGCATGTACAGAGGGAACAGTAACAGAACTGGAACCAGAACCAAAACCACAGATACTAACGAAAATGGCCTACAGGTTCAGCACAGCTCTCCTTCAATGTATACAGAAACAAAACAACAACAGACCAGCAAGACCAAGAAAAAAAAAAGAGGAGGAATCAAAGGCAGATGACAGAAGTCAGAATGAATAGAAAGGGGACAGGATGACCAAAGTTTAGGAAAGCGGTAAGAAAAAGCAGATTGGTCAACAATAGTTTTACTAGGAGGGATATTAAGAGAATGGAAAGTAATGTTGCTAAGCGGGTAGGAGAAAGTAAGAGGAGGTGAGAAAATGGTTTTGAGATAAGAGGGAAGGATGTAGTCGGAGCTAGCAGTGGGGGATTCGAACATGCATGGGAAAGGCACAAGGGAACCCTAGAGGTGGACAGGAAAGGCTAAAGCCAATGACCAAGTAGGGTCAGCAACCACCGATGCAGGCAAGGAATACAGGCAGACTGGGTGGACATAGCGGTCCTTATCTGCTGTCAAATACTATGTTACTATGAAGGGTGCCAAACTAGGAATTTAGACAGAAAGGCGACACAATGGGTAAGGTGCCTAACATCAACTGGGGGGGGGGAGAGAAGAGCCAAGTAAAGAGAGCAGTGGTGAGTACGAGAGGGACAATCTAAAGCAAAGCAGCAGAAAGAATGGAAAAGGGGGTCCCAGTCTGGCAAGGGAGGTTTTAGGGGCACTACTGGAGACTAAGTCACCATAGTCAAAGATCGGAAGGATCATTTTAAGTACAATTTTTCAGCGGGCAGGGAGCAGTATACACGCCTTGTTCCTGTACAAAACACCAAGCTTAGGGTGAAGCTTACGGTGAATTGCATCAATGTACACAGAGAAATCAAAATGTCGGTCAAGGCAGACCCTCAAGGTACTTAAAAAGAGGAGACATTTTTAATTTGAGCACCATCAAGGGTATTAAATAGTGGACGAGAAATAAGTCTGGCAAGCCTCTGACAGGTACACAAGACTCCCCCCACACACACACTCAGACATTAAGGCAGCTACTTAGTATATCAATAGCTGCCCCCCAACGTAGCAGACAACCGACCTGTCCAGGAGACGCCCGCCGACATATGGCCATGCAATGCTCCAGTCCCACAAAGTTACAGCCTCCGAAATTCCAGTTCTGAAGGGTGCCAAGACAAACAGACCAACCTCCCGACACCAAAGCCACTCCCCCACGTCCTGCGATGTCATAAAACGAAGACCGCGTGCGCATACCCCACTGAGCTCCACAAGGGCAACACTTCCACACACCTCCATACCACTCACAGTTGTGATGCTCATAAATCAAAGCGACCGATCGCTTAATTGGTCAATCGGGGATTCGGTCACTTTAATTTATGAACATCACAACTGCAAGTGGCACAAAAATGCACAGAAACATCGCCCCCCACAGAACTCAGTGGGGCACGCGCACACACAGCCCCCGCCATGTGACATCACAAAACAGGGCCACGTGGGCCAGCGTGGCCCCGGCACCCCGCAATACCAAAACCACGGAGGTCACAACCCTTCAAAACTCAAACACTACAAAGCCATACGTCTGCAAACATTTCCCAGCCAGGCCAGCCACCAGGAAGCTGCTCTTTAAGAGGCAGTTGGTTTACCAGTATATGCTGATTTGAAATGTATGTATTCCTGCTGAACTCAAAAATAATGAAGAGGCAGTTGGGTAACCTTAAACCAGCGCTGAATGTCAAAATCCAACTGAAGATGGGAGGTAAGGGTCATGGGGTGAGGAGCCAGAAGCAAAACTGTGTCTTCAGTGTATATATGAATGGATGCAGAGAAACAGACAGAGAGTAGGTCATTTAAGAATATTGAAGAAAGGAGAACAGGACCCAGGACAGCCCCTTGAAGGACGCCTGAGCTGAAGGGAAGGTGAAATGGATTTACGTACAGTCGTGGCCAAAAATATTGGCACCCAAACGATGCATCCCGGCATCCTAATGGCCTTGGCCACTGCCCTCCTACAAGTCTCAGAGTTGTTCATCTTGACATCCACCACCACCCCCAGGTCCCTCTCAACCACTGAGACTTGTAGAACCCCCGGTGTACTCTTGGCCCGGGTTTCTGGCTCCCAGATGCAGTACCTTGCATTTCCCCTGCATTAAACCTCAGCTTCCACTTTCTAGACCACCTTTCCAGAGCTTCCAGGTCCCCCTGTAGGGCCACCCTCCCCTCCACCACCATCCCCAGTTTTGAGTCATCTGCAAAGAGACTCACCTCACTCCTGATAACCTTCCTTATGTCAGAGTCGTAAGCACTGAACAGGAGGGGCCCAAGGACTGATTCCTGAGAGACCCCACTAATGACCCTCCTTGGGGATGAGACTGCACAAAAAAGGAACCATATACTATATAGAGAATATTGCATAGGCAATCATGTGTATTAAAGATGCATTTCCATACAGCAGTTCAGACGACATCATAGAGACCTTGAGCGGTCCCTGATGTCATCAGAAACCCAAGTTATGCACCGCTGCCCAAGTGTAATTTCTTATAGTATATGGTCTGACTGAACGAAAGAAGAGCCTGTGTTTCGGTCACTCCCACAGTTTACCAAGCACTTGTGCTACCTTAAAGTGGAGTCGGGAATCAAAAAAGTGCTATTGATATCAGAGCTTTATTCAAAAAGCTTCAAACAGGTAGCTGTTTCAGCAGTTTACAGACTCCATTTCATGCTGCGTTTTGCAAGGTGCAGGATAAATGTCAACAACCAGTCCTCTGCGATGCCTATGCCCTGGCACTTTGCCTCACCCGTGTCCCCTGTACTAAACGTCTACACCCTGCCTCTACAGAAGCTTGGATGGGAAGATCCCAGTAGTTACTCAGCTCTGGGACCAGCACTCCGAGAGAGAAAAATGCTCCTTTGTTCCCTCCCATGAAATTTTCAATGTAGCCTGCACCCTGCTCCTGAAACCCCACCAAGGTGATGGGTGGGTTATATATATATATGTAATGATGAAACGAAGACATTGCATTGGGGATGGGTCTGGGTTCTTTATCTGTGAAGGTAATGGAAGGCTGAGGTGTCAGCATGGCTTAGTTGGTAGCGCATCTGCATTTGGGCCAGAAGCTCATGGGTTATAGTCCCACACCAGGATTGGACTCATCCCATAAACTGGCACCAGAGTACAGTATTAAAAGGTAATCAGCAATGGCTGCTCCCATTTTGCATTTTGTGTGCAAAGCATTTTGGTTTACTTGCCATACTGTAGCATAGGAAATGGTAATCAGACCAGTTTTGTTTGTTTTTTTAAACACACACACCTTACTTCTAGGCAGACATCTTTCACTACAAGTCCCAGAATCCACTGCAGCAGTGGGAGACTCAACAGCCTGTAGTGTACATGTTAAAATTGTTATACTATCTGATCAGATAATTTTGCAGTTCTGCTTTTCTCCAGGGGCTAACTGCAATCCACTATGACTGTGCTTAGCCCAGGAAGGACAGTGGGACTGGCAAACAAAACATCAGACCAGATTATAAAAGTTGTGAAACGCATTTCAGGCTACTGAATCTCCCACGACTGCCTACTGCTCTGATGTTACTGCAGGGGATTCTGGGATTTGTAGTAACAGGAGATGTCAGCCTAGAAGTAAACAGAATCAGTCTGATACCCTTTTACTATACTACAGCAACTCTTAAGTAACCCAAAATGTTTTTGCACACAAAGTGCACATTGGGACCAGCCTCACACTTAAAAGTGCGAGGGCCTTGGCACTGACTGTTCCCCTTTAAATATCCTAACACTTCACAAAGAGTAGGGCATAGGGAAATTTCCCCAGTATCCTGCCCAGATTTCCCCCACTCACTAAAATACTACCAACATCTTGATGTGATTTCATATCAAGTTATAAAAAAAGGACTTACGAATTCTCCATAATCCTAGCAACTTCATTGGCTGAAATGAATCACGTGCCCATTCATTAATTCCCAGTACATGTAGTCACATGAGAATACAGGAAATCAGCTGATGGACTTGGCTTCAGACATCTTTTAAATCACAAGTTGCAGGACGCCAGTATTATGCTTAAGAGTAGTAATAGTGTTTAAAAAAAAAAAAAAATATGAGGTTGCCCAAGGGTCTTGTGCACAATTGGGTCCTGGAGAACATGTGCAGATCTTACCTCTTCAAAAGTTCACAAGATCTTGGTCATAATCTGTTTTTAAATTTGATAAACTCCCCTTTTTAATATGTTTACAGATTACTGAATTTAAACATACAATAAGCGGGGAAAAAAAAAAGTGGTCATACAATTGTTGCGTGACCCATCAAACATCTCAGCCATCATACTGCGAAGAGGCAAGGATCTGCACAGTATGCATCCTAGACCCTTCCTATTGAAGGTAACAGAAACAACGCTCAACATTTCACCACTGAACAAGCAAGGCCCAGCTAAGCAACATAACCACGAACATGATTCTGTGCACACAACATCCTCAAATGTTTAGAGCAGTGGCTCATCCTAGTGGCCTCAATGTATGGCCACCAGATCTCACTGGTGGCCTCAATCATTAAATTGTACCACCCCAACCCCCAATAACAGTTTTCATTTTTATAGACGGATATAAAAATGGCCACGATGACCTCACACCATTTCCCTTAAATCTGGAACATCTTCCCTTCTCTCATCCGTGACGCTGCCTCCCCTAGAGTTCTTAACTCCCTCCCTATGGACTCCCCCCTTTCCTGTAAACGTGCTTAAATTTCCACTTTCACCATACTTGTAATGTTTGTTTAAATGTTAGCACTTCAACTCTATTTGTCTTAGAATTATTAGTTTATTTTTCCCCTAGCACTTTTTCTGGGGTTGTTAATGTTATGTTTAATTATCTATTTTGCTATCCTGTTTATTTGTATTTATTATCAATCATTTACTGTATATTGTCTTTTTACTGCTATATTTTTGTTGTATCCCCTTCCCCCAGGATGCATCTGGAAACAAGCATTCATTTGCTCAGTAAGCCTTTCCTGGTGAAAGTTTTAAATAAATAAAATTTGTGATACACGGATATACAGCATGTCCAAAGCATCAGTGCTTGTCAAATCAAGGGGGAGCCACAAGCAGGTGAATTTCTTGGATGGGGGTAAGGCCAACCAAAAGATGCAGCATCCCCCTTTATAGAAGGAGAGAGGATTGTGGTAGCACTATGCATTGTTTCTGCTGCCCCTCCCTCCCTCCCTATAAAACAAAGAATGGGGCATTTGATGTACAGACATGATAGCACTATCCCTGTCCACTTTTCATTCTCTGGGCCCCTATACTTTCCCCCTGCACTTATTTTTCCTGATATTCCTTTCCCGATTTCCCAATCTGTGGTACAGCACTCTAAAACAAACACTATAGATAAGGCATTTGCTTGAAAGTAGCCAGCAGGGCCATCATTTAGGGGTAGCCTGGGATTGCTGACACCCCTGTGTTTTAGTTGCAGCTCTTAGAAACACACAGAACCATACTTCTCTAGCATTTAGTTAAGCAAAACTTTGTGGGTGCCAGTGACAGCACTGGGGGGTTTGAAACATGGTTCGTATTGGACCCACTGGTGCAACACACGTGGGCCAAAAGAGGAGACTACGGGGCCAAAAAAAAAAACAAACAATCAGCAGCAGATTTTATACACTTCACAGTCCTCTACATATTGTTATAGGGTAGCTGCATCAATCTGCACCCACTGTCACAGAGAAAGGGGGTCATTTCTGTGCAAACTGCAACTTTATTCCCTGGTGGGGGTAGGGGCTACGCAACCCCTAGTTCTTGTGAAATTGGGTTCTACAACCCCCATGACTCCCGTGAAAGGACACCATGGTGGGCAGCCTATGCATACATGCCTTAGAAGAAAAATGCACTGGCACTGTTCGAAAGGTAACACCTCCTATTTAAAGGGGGTGTGAAGCACTATAGAGAATGGCGGCCTTTTTCATGGAAGGCGACAGTCTCTAACGTAGATAGCAGAACAACACTTGGGGGGGCGGGGCACTACTCAGGATAGAAGCGTTTCACTTCAAAGGGGGAACCGGCAGCTTTTAAACCACTTAATTACCGCCTCATTGAAGCGGGTTGCAAACGCATATTTGTAACCGACATAAATACAGATAAATGTGGCACTTACCTTTGCGGTCGGGACATGGTGCGCCCAAGAAGAAATAAAGATTTAATTTAAAAAAAGAACTGCGCGAAATTTCTTACAGAAAGAAAAATAAAACACACGGCGCGCGACTCTGTCTTCTCTCCCTTGAACGCTCCCGCGCCGCCTGCCTCTTGCAGCACGCACTTGGCTTTTCCTCACACACGCAGTCTCTGTGCCTGGCGGCGCAGCGGGGCCCGTATACCGCCTAAGAGTGGGAAGGTTCGACCAAGTCACAACCACTTAACACTTGCTTTTCTCTACGATCTCCCTTTTCCCCCACAAAATGGTTGAATAAAACAAACTGAAACAGCAGCAGCTCATGTTCAACCAAACCAGATGGTGGGAGTGGGCGGGACGAAGAGGAAGATCCCGCCCACGCTCCACACAGCGATAGCTACAGTCGAGAGGCATCGCGCTACAGTTGGGCGATTCAAATCACCATGGGACGGCTTATTGGTAGCAAGCGTTGTCTATCAAACGTCAAGTCGCAAATCCCACAGCTGCCACGCCCCCTTCGGAAGGGGCTAACTCAAGCTAGATTGCAGTTGCAGTATAAAGGAAAACAAAAGGGAGCAGCACTTTCGACAGGGGCATAAAAGTGTGTTAAATTAATTCATGGACAACAACACTTGCCAACACTCATTGGCGTTTATTTTACTTGCTGTTTTAATTTATCCACAGGAGTGTGCGTTTCAATAGTCAAATACACGATCCCTGTAACTTCCAGCGGCAGATTCATTATAGTTTATTGCACAAGATTTGGGGGGCTGGTTTCACAGAGAGAGATGGTCTCCATGGAGGTGTTGCTTTTCCAACAGGCAGGCCGCCCCCACGCACGCGCACACACACCAGTCTTGTACTCTTATCTCAGAGAAGGGCCACTAAAATGGTGCATGGGTTAAGTGGGAAGACATATGAGGAGAGGTTGAAGGAGCTGGATTTGTATTCTCTGGAGAGGAGCGGACATGATTGGAACACTGAAGTACCTAAAGGGGATCAATAAAGTGGGGAGAGCTTATTTTCAGGGAAGGTAAATACAAGTACTAGGGGCATGGATTGAAAGTGGAAGGGGGGAGGTTTGGGGGAAACGTTAGGAAGTATTACTTCACAGAGAGAGTGGTTGAGCCCTGGAATGAACTGCCGGAGGAGGTGATGAGGGTCAGTACAGTGGAGGGTTTCAAGAAGGCCTGGGACAAACATAAGGGGTTGTCGAGGGGAGGAATGGGCAGACTCAATGGGCCAGTAGGGTCTTTTTCTGCCAACACATGTTTATGAATCTCTCACATGGAGGAAAAAAAGCTTATCTCAAGTATGCTACATGTCCAGGACTGTAGCCAGAGAGGTTGGGTTTTGTTTCCAGGTAGTGCTGCCCCCCTCTCCATCTCAGCTTCTGTTACAGCAAAATTAATTAAGATCATTGGCAGATCTCTAAATTGGCTGTACACTTTACCTGTGTCCTAAATAACAGAAATAAAGATACAGACACTACTCAGTGGCCTGCAATAAATCAAATATTCCAGATTGTAATGGTTTTGTACAAGTTACAGAGAGGCATATACGAACATGTGAAAAGTGGCTGCAGAAAAAGACCTTACAGACTTTTTTTTTTTTTTTTTAATATACATACTTTATTTATCCGCCTTACTGGTCTCCATCCTGGACTCCCTCCAGCTAGGTCTCTCAACGTCTGCCTTCTCCCACCCGGCCTGAAGTCCTCCTGAACCACAGCCAGCGTAGCCATCTCCGCGGCCCAGACCACCCGACCCCCAGGCTCTGAGTCCCCCGAGGTGGTACCACCACTCCACTGGCGCCTATCTAGAATCAGATAGGGCGCTAGATGCGCGGAGCACTGCTGTAGGCAGGAAGGACTCATGGGCATGGACAGAGTCCCCACTGCCTTCATCTACCAGATAGGGCCCCATTTTCCTTTTGTTTCTCCCACTCTGACGCTAACGTGCAATGGCTTCAGCACGAGCTTGGGACGCTCCCACCCCATCTCGCAGAAGCCCATTGCTGCCAGGACCCCATTGGTTGCCCCCCACTCATGGTGCAACAACCCCTGGCTGCCATCAGGAGCCGCCACCAAGCGAGGAACCCTCCCCAGGAGAGCTGTCCTCCGGACGCTCCATCCTCTCCTCCCCTGCCGACCACTGGCTGCCCCGAAACTGCCCTGAACCCAGGTCGCCAGTGTGACCCAATGTGGCATCCAGCGCCAACCCTCAACGCCACTGGGATGGCTAGCCTTACAGACTATCTAGTCTGCTCCAAGTTTGCAGATCCCCAGTAACTGCTGAGTGGTCTGCCCCCTGGCTATCTACCTCTCCTTCCCTCGATATCCCACCTTCCCCATCTCCATTAAATTTTCCCTTTTACTCTGTCCCGACTCCCAGCCTCTCTTGCAGCTGTCTACAGTCTTCAAGGAGACAACTTCCTGTGGCAACTCATCCCATCTTGGATAGCACCCTCTCAGTGAAAAAGTGTCTCCTCATTTCTCTCTCGACGCTTTTCCCCCACCAGCTTGAGACAGTGTCCCCTAGTGGGCCTTTTCTCACTAAGGTTGAAGAGACCCTCAGTTCACTTTGTTGAAACCCCTTACCTCCCCTGCAGTAATGCTGAGGGACCTTTAGGTCCCTATAAAGAAAAATGCAGTAAAAGCAAATGTTTTCATTTACTTACTCTTTTGTAATTTGATTTTTTTAACTCTGATTGATCCTGTGACCCTCTGCCTGCCATGTTTACTAACTACATGTCCCAGTGTCTCCGTGGCCAGCCTTCTGATGATGCGACTGATAGACTAATCTGTGAGGGACATCTATGTGCCAGCAAGTCACCTTAGATGGTATTGCTATGAACCAAACGTGCGCCCTGCATGTTCCACGCCACCAGAGACACTCTTTATGAAAATGGGTGTGCGGCAGTGGCAAATCAAATTTTAATACAGTGTGTGAGTACCTGAAAGACCATCTTAAGTATTATCTGTGTGTTTTGGAGGAGGGGGCTATACTGCCCATCAAACACTTCAGAAATTACCTCAATGGAGGGACTATTTTACTTGTGTGCACTTTGTGTTTTTCAACCCTAATGTCTGCATTAATGTAGTTTTTATTTTACTCCTTTAGGTATTAAACTAATAGATTTTTCAATTTTTGGGGCATCTTTTTATTACTTTTTTTTCCCTTACATAGTAACTTGGGGGGCCTATTTTATAAGCACAAAAAGACACTCCGAGGCGTGTGTTTAGCTTGATAAGAGCACTTCCCAGGTGCTAAAGCCACTCAGCGCTCATAACGCACCTGGGGCATGTTCTTATTAGGCCATAACCCACACCTCGTCATGTCTTATTGCTTGCTTATTTCTCTTTTAGATATTTCTGAAGAAGACCCCAGGTCGAAACAATGATTTTAACTCTATTTTCAGCATGTATTTAGTATTACTGTTTTGTTTTGTTTTCACACCACATGCTGACGCAGCACCTTGTTTTCGCTCTTACATTATGTATTATATAAAACATATGATGATTATGTATGGTATATATGACCATATACCCACCTTGGGGGTGGCTCATGGCCTTATTATCTAAGTAACCCCCTATGTGCGTATATATCCTGGTATGCCACACATACCTGTCATTACATATTCTTTAGATATATACACACACACACACACACACACACGTGAGGATAAGGGATTGTTTGTTATTGTAAATCATGGTAAATATGGGATATGCATAGGGGACCTGTGTGATACATGATTTAAAACACAAGAGTTGTTTGACCTTGGGTAACCTCACGTGTGGCGTAAGCCACAAGTGATGCCCCTGAGGTCAAACTGCTCAAGTGTAGGGGGTGTGGCTTGGCAGCCAACTGAAGCAGATGCATGTTGGCAGTGTTCTGTGGATAGAGAATTTTTTTTTACAAATGAATTTGCTTTTCCTGGTGGTTTGCTCCGTATCTGGTGTACCATAGGTTGCTGCCAGTATTGCTGTTACTGCGTACAGGATTTTCAGGCGGAGTGATGGCAAAACTGAAGTCCCCGAAAGGGAAAGAGCCCATACAACCAGTGGGTAAAGATGACACTGGGTCACCAGAGGGCGCAGAATTGGAGTAGACTTTGAGTGCTGTGCTACAAGCAGTGAAGGATTTGGTGGCCACAGTTAAGGAGGCAGATCAAAAGACAGACTTGTACAACTCGCAGGTTACTGTGGTAGAAACATAACTAGAGGCGGTAGCTAAGGACAGTGAATCTGCTCTGGACTCAGTCTGTAAAAACCTCTGCTATAGTTAAGGGGCTTGTTCAGGAGAACAGGCTCCTCTGCCTCCAACTACAGCACATGGAGAGTGGGATGAGGAGTTGCAATATTTGCTTGCTTGGGGTCACAGAGGGCTTAGAAAGACCAGACCCAGCCATCCCGGTGGTGCTGAGGGCTGAGGCGCTGGATGCCTTACCTTGCAGCATGCCGGTGACCCGGGTTCAGGAACGAGCCCAGGCCGTTGGAGGTTGGCAGGGGGGAGGGCGGAGCTGGATGGAGCTGCCGACAGGCAAGCTCGCCTCTCCGGGGAGGTGCAAGGGCTTCCTCCAGCTGATGGCTGCCACCTGCTGGAGGCTGGGGGCAGCAAGGGCCAGGAGGAGCCAGGCGCTAGGCCTGGGGTGGGAGAAAAGGGGCCATTACTGGGGCCGTGAGACTAATGCGTGCCTTCACACACATGCATACCCACTCCTGGGGCCCCTGGGGTAATAACAGAGGAAAATGCCGGTGGCAGGATGGCGACCAACTCCCTGCAGGCTCACTCCCGGGCTGGGTGTAAGGTAAGCCTGGTGATTCTGGGTGATGGGGCTGGGGGTCGGTCAGATGGGGGCTGTCCGGGGGGTGACAAAAATGTTAAATGATTAAAAAAAAAAAAAAGAAAGAGCAGACCCCGGAGCGTTTGTGGTGAAATGTTTTCAGGATTTACTGGAACTTTCAGTCCAAGACCTGTTGTACAAGGTATATAAGGTTACACCTTGGAGATAGCTGTCCAGTCTTGAAATACCCAGTGCACTAATGGTGGTTGTGGCGAGCTACCCCACTGCTAGCCCTTATTTGTAGATATAATTCTGTTGTATATATGTTTTTTATGTAATTATGTATGGTGAAGCCCACCAGGATGAAGCGCAGCACTGCAGAATTCTGCAGTAGAGTTACTGCAACAAACAATGCAGTTTCAATGGGAGTTAATCCCTTTTGTCATGCAGTAAACCTCTGACGCTGCGCTTCATCCTGGTGGGCTACACTGTAAATGTACATGCCAGGTCAGCAAAGGCACATAGAGAAAGACTGAATTTTTTTAAAGAGGGGTTTGGGCCGGCCCGCCGGCGCAGCGATTGGATTTCCACTTGCAACGCCAGTGACCCGGGTTCAGGAATGGGCTCGGGTCCCTTGAAGGCCAGCCGGGGGGAGGCAGCTTGAGCGTCCCATGACTGCTTGCCGTCTCCAGGGAGGGAAGGGCTGCGAGGGGTAGGGAAACATGGGGTCATTGCTGGGTGGTGCGTGGCAGATGTCGGCTCTTGCCTTGATGTCCGGACATCACACACCTCAATGGAAAACCAAGAAAAATCGCTCGCTGGCCGCCAGATGATGGCTGTCTGTTCCCTGAGTGCCTCCAGTGCCTTCCCAGGGCCTCCTGTTCCTTGGCAGCATCCCCGGGCCCTAGAAGTATGTGCTGGGGTCATCCTTCTCCCCCGGTGCTTTCCCCTCAGAGGAGGAGGACCCACCCGGTGAAGGGATACGCCGGGATATCCTGGGGGTCGGCTGCAATACGAGGTCCAGAGGAGGGCTGGGTAAGGACAGTAGGGGCTGTGGGAACTTGTGGAGCCCGAAGGAGTGGAGGACTAGAGAGCATGAGGCAGAAAAATAGAATAAACAAAAAAGAGGGGTTTGACCTTCCTCTGACCTATAAGGCCAGCCTTGCTTGCAGGGATCTGACAAGTTCTTATCAAAAAGCTTGTGGCTACATGATCAAAGAGTATTCCTCTAATGTTAACTGGCCAAGGGAAACAGAAGTAATAAAATCTGCTTGTATAATCATACAACTTACAGGATCTTCCTTATAACTAATTAAATTCCACCAGTTCAAAAGCCGAGGGTGTTTTAGCCAGGAAAGATCCTTCTAACAAGCATGTGTGAGGTAACAGAAAAAAACACACATCCTTATAGCATACCTGTGTGAAATTCCACTTACAGGGATTATGATTATAAACCCTGTGTTAACTATAGGAATCTGACACATCAAAGATTATCAGGAAAATAAGATTTTTGGGAAGCACAAGAGTGACACCCAGTAGCCTAAAGACAAAGGTCAACCTCTATTCACTGACCTGGAAGGGCCAGTCTTTATTCACAGACTGGGGGGGGGGGTGTCTTCTATATAAACTCCCCAGCACAGACACTTAGGGCCATTTTACACATTTTGCTTGGACCCTCTCCTTACCACAGAGAATACCTGTCAACACAAAGACTGCCTAAGAACCAAAGGCTGCTACAGAAAGATTGAAATATTTAGTAAACCAGCGATTCTCTGGACTTTGAATACTTCAGACCTAAAGTAGAGACTTGGCTAAACAGCATCAGTGTGTTTTTCTGTGTATTTGTTTCCCATTTTGTTTCTTATACCGTAACCTAAATTAGTACTGTATATGTTCTCTTTCAGTTGTAACTACATTTATTTAATTACCTGTAACTTAGTAAAAACTTTTTGTTTTCCTAATGAAATTCTGCCTGAGTGCGACTTTATTTGTGTGTGAATTTTGAAAACAGTACAGTGCAAGCCAGTTTGTGCAGACACATCGGTACATGCGATTTATGTTCGCATTAGCCGATGTCCGCAGTTGCCGGCAGATGGCGCCGTATCCTTTTTACTAATTGGCAATGCTGTATTATTTAGACCGCAGTTTATGTATGCTGTTCAATCAGTATTTTTGATGTTAAACTGTGTCATTTCTGGTCTTCACATAAGAGGGAGTGAGGTGGAGGGTAAAACTTTATTTTGATAGTTTTCATTTAGTGCACGGTAGTGCAGGTACGTGGTGCTTGTGAGTACACTTCTGGTGTAGGGCTGTAAAAACATATCTTTATTTTTTCGTTCAGGTTTTTTAAAAAGCTGTTGAGAGTGGTTTGCCATGTAGTGCTCACTACATACGGATGGGAACTCCTTTCAACACTTGCCATCAGGTTCCAATCAGGCAGGACATCAATTCTTTGCTCCTTGGCTCTCCGTAGGGTGTTCAGAGCTGTGCGTACCTCAGCAGATGTTACAGATGGGTGCTCTAGCTCTAGCTTGCCGGAGTCTTCTTCTGTTTCCTCTACTTCCTGTTCCTGACATCCTTCCAGCAGCACAGCAAATGAAAGAATGAGTGTGTTTACAGGTTAGGCCCTTAAGTACTGCACAGCTAAGCTCATTAACAGTTCGTTTAGTGGCAGCAGAATCAACTGCATTACTGGAGGTGTGAAGAGAGGTGAGAAATTAACTGTGAGAGTACTTATTAACTACCCTTGCGCTGTCCGCTGCTGCTAGCATGCCAGGTCTGCATTAAAAGGTGGACATTACACGGGACATATAGGGGATGGTTTTGGTTCATGGTACATGTCCGTGGTAACTGAATGTCTGTGCTACGCGTGTCCACGTTAAGTGGCATGGACTGTATTAATAATCTGAGACAAATGTTACTTGCTTAGAGGGGCCACCGTAAGCAACCAAATTGAGAAAAGGGTCTGTAAGGGACATCTGTAGGGATAGGGAGAATACCAGAGTCTCATACCATAGTCTGCGGGATTTTGAACCAGGCTGTTGCATGTCTGATAGGGAGACGGCCAGATCAGGTGTTATGCTGCTACCCCACAGAGAGTGTGACACCTGGGTCTTCCTCCTTTGTGTAATACCCAAGGAAAGGGTGCATATTTGGCCACAAGACACGAGACTGATATTGTGCCCTTATCCAGAGCTAGAGGGATGCCCTGGATCCTCGTGGCAGAGGTGCAGTCATGACCTCGGTGAGCATTCAGAAAGGAGAAGGAGGGTATCCCTGCCCCCCACCATCATGGATTGCACTTAAGGGTGGGCACTGTGAGCTCAGTGGGCTGACCCCCAGGAGTGGGTTTGTGACAAATCTGCTGCACAGTGTTGGGATCCGAGAGATTTGGTTGCATACTGTTGTGATTTGAGATATTGGTGGCACAGGCATAACAGCTGGATTCGAGCCCAGTGTATCAAATTGATAAACTGTAAGCAGTCCACACACAATCAAAGCAGAGATTTAAAAAAATATATATAATTTGGTTACAGTATAAAGTTTCCTACCTGTTTGTTTTCTCGGGTGCAAGCTAGTGTAGCAGTAGTTAGGGAATAAGAGGGCTTTCATCTACAGTGAATACACTGCAGACTACCTGAAGCAGTTGTGTCAGGAAAGAGGAGTTCAGTGCGAGGGGCGAACCAAAAAGCACCTCATGGAGGCTTTTGTGGCAGCCGATGAGCAAGCGACTGCCCAGGACCTTGAGTCACAGCTGGTGACTGAAAGGGACCAGACCTTGGGCATGGGGGTGCCAAGGGATGTTGCAGAGTTCAGTCCCAGGGAGGAGGACAGTGAGACTAGAGGGAACCCAGAATCACAGCGCCAGGAGAAGGTCACCACAATGCTGGAGCCAGAAGGGATCAGGCTGCAGCTGGAGTTGAGGAGATTGGAGCTGGAATTTGAGCAGAGGAAGTTCCAGATGGAGCTGGAGATGCAGGAAAAAGAAAACCAGCATCAGAGATGGGCTGAGAGAGAGGGAAAAACAGCGCAGAGGGAGTTTGAACTAGAGAAGCTAAAACTCCAACAACCAGCACCAGAGGAGGTAGGTGGTAGAGGTGAACCTGGAACTCCAGGACTGGGGTACAAATTAAATTCTAAATTAATAGCTGAATTTAAAGAGGGTGGGATACAGATGCAGTTTTGAATTTGTTTGAAAATGTCTGTATCCAGATTAAAACACCCGGGGAGTCCTGGAGCTTCCATCTATCCCCGCTGCTTACTGGGAAAGGGCATGAGGCACTAGGCCAAATGGACAATCAGGACAGTAGTAATTATGAGAAACTTAAAGCTGCATTACTTAAAAAGTATGAATTAATGTCTGAAGCTTACAGGGTTAAGTTCCATAAGCTCCAGAGAAGCCCTGACATGAGCTATGAGGAACTTGCCACAAAGCAACGTCAGTTTTTGAAACGTTGAGGGGGGAGGGAGTAGAAGCAAACTCTGTAGAGAAAATTGAGGAGGTTGTACTTCTGGAGCAATTCTTTTGGGCTTGCCCAGCAGAGCTAAAAACCTGGCTAGAGGACTGAGACCCCAAAACAGTGCAGCAAGCTGCTAAGCTCTCGGACCACTTTGCCAGGAGCAGGCCTGCTCTGAAGGGGAGTGGGATGGGTATCGCAGCACAGAAAGGGAAAAGCATGCCTTCAGAGCAGCTAAAACCCTCACTGCCTCCACAGAAAGGGGGAAGCCTCAGGTTACAAAAAAGGGATTTATCAGATAAAAGAAATAATGATTGTTGGTATTGCGAACAGCCAGGGCATCTTGCTAGACGGTGTCCTAAAAAGGCACAAAGCGGACAGAGTGGTGCTTGAACAGAGTTAGGTGCATTGTATATCCCTGAAGACATGCCTATAAACATGAGGGAGCACATATACCTGGTTACTGTAACGGGGGTGCAGACCCATGGGTTAGGAGACACAGGGGAGTCTCTTACTTTAGTAAACGGGGATTTGGTTGAGCCTGAACAGCTTATACCTAATCAGTTTGTAATAGTAAGGGGATTCACTGGGGAGGAAAAAACTCTTCCACTAGCTAGTGTTCTCCTGGACTGGGGTGAGACAGGAGAGAGGGTACGAGAAGTGGCCATGGTAGACAACCTCACCCTGGATGTGATTATAGGGAACAATCTCCAGAAGGGGGTGGCATGTGTCGTTACCCACAGTCAGAAGGCAAAGGCCGATTGTAGTTCTCTGGATCCCACAGAAGCCCCTGTGGAAAACAATGGGAGGCTGGTTCCCCAGCATATGTCTCCTGACATGGAGAGTAGTGAAGGGGGGGTAGGACTTCCTCATGCAGCAGTTCACAAAATGGCTACAAAAGGTTACTCTGAGGAGGGAGGGGTAACCAATGGTCAGAAGGTTAGGGATGGCAGTGACCCTGAATGCCCTGATGCTAGAGCTATGGACCCCAGTTTAGGAACTGAAGGGGACATGTCCCATGCCTTGGGAAAATATGAAGAATTTGCAGCTGCTTAGAGAACTGATCCTAGTTTGGAGAGGCTGAGGGCTTGTGCAGAATCTGATGGGACACAGGGAGGTGACGTGAGACAGAGTATACTGGGACAATTGACTGTTGTATGTGCAGGACATATGGACAGAGGGAGGGGTGATGGGCAGGCAGCTTGTCGTTCCCCAGGGGTACTGTGAGCAGTTGCTTAAGATTGCTCATGATATCCCCATGTCCAGACATCCAGGAACTGCATGCACCATGCAACGATTGGCCCAGAATTTCTACTGGCCCAACTTCACCCAGAAGATGAAGGAATATTGCAGGTCTTGTCACTGGTACTAACAAATAGAGAAGGCAGGTAGTAAAACCAAAGCTGCCCTAATTTTCTTGCCCATTGTGAAGGAGCCATTCCAGAGGGTAGGAATGGACATTGTGGGACCTTTGAGTACCCCAAGCTCCTCCAGGAAGAGGTTTATCCTGACAGTGGTAGATTACGCCACCTGATTCCCAGAGGCAATCGCCCTCTCCTCATTTAGGACAGACAAAGTGGCAGACACCTTGCCAGGGATTTTCTCCCATGCTGGGTTTTCACAGGAGGTTATCACTGATTGAGGGGGTACCTTCATGTTGGACCTGATGAAGTGTTTGTGGGAGAAGTGTGGGGTGGTGCAAAGATGCATGGCACCTTATCACCCGCAAGCCAATGGGCTTGTGGAAAGGTTTAATGGTACCCTAAAATCAATGCTCCAAGCATTTGCTGAACAGCACAGGGACTGGGAGAAATACCTTCCCCACCTGTTGTTCACATACAGGGAGGTGCCCCAAGAGTTGGCAGGGTTTTTCCCTTCAAACTCTTATACGGATGTAGAGTGCGTGGGCCCCTAGACTTGATCTGGGGAAGACTGGGGAGGCAAGCACACCACCCAGGGAACTCCCATAGTGGAGTATGTCCTAAAGTTTAGGGAAATGCTGAAGAAGCTTATGGGAGCAGCCCAGCGCAACCCGTCAGCTGCCCAGCAGAAGCAAAAGGTCTGGTATGACCTCAGCCAGAGCTCGCTCGTACAGTGTAGGTCAGGAAGTCATGGTCCTAATTCCAATCCAGAAGGATAAGCTGCAGGCTGAGTGGGCAGGACCATACAAGGAAGGTAGTCTGATAGGTTAAAGGGAAAATAAATGTTGCTAGTTAATTGTACCTTTACGTTTGTAGTCCCCCGTCCATTCTGTCATGTAATCATTGCTTAGTACTCCGTTACTGCCTTTACAATGTTTAAAAAAATGTTTAAAAAAGTCTGTGAAAACTCTGTGCTTGAACGCACCATTTCATGTATGCACGGTAGCGCTGTGATGTCATCAACAGGCTCGTCGAATCAACACTACCGCAGGAAACTATAGCACTCGTGTGGAAGCTGTCAAGCCCTGTATAATGATCGCTAGCTAAAAACAGTATTAAAACAATAAATCCAGCAGCATTTGCTTACTGCTATCATGGTGAACTGCTGTGCTGTCAGTTGTCTCAATGCCTTAAAAACACTGAACTGCAGAGGCATATCTTTTTTCCGATTCCTCAAAGACAAGGAGATGCTTGCTAAATGGAAGGCTGCTGTCAAAAGGGATAACTTGCCTGATGTTGGGAGCAGAAACACATTTCTGTGCTCTAGTCATTCTTCTCCTGGCTGCTTTCAACGTGATTTGAAGCTACACAGAGATGCAGTAATTTATTTTTTATAGTGTCCCCAATATATTCTCAGTTATGCGACAAGTCAGCTTGTCGTGGTGGGTTGAGGGTTCAGTCAATGCACAGTCCCATGATATACTGTACACCTAGATGTCCTTATACAGCCCTGTGTCTCTTCTATCAGCATCAGGCATTGGTTTTATAGCAGTGTTTTATTTTCAGAGAACCCCCAGTGTGCATATAATGGCAATATGTGGATTACCATTGCAAAATGCATTCTTACATCACAAAGCACATAAGAGTATCATTAGTAACAGCATGATGAAGTGATCTACAGTGTTTTGGGGAGACGCATACTGTATATAGAAACCATCTTCACTCTGGTGATATATTTATTTCTGTGTTAAAATAAAACACCAGATCCTTTTATCATGCTTTCAGTAGTGGCAGGCCTATATGTTTTACTATGTAACAATTGTTTTTGGTCTGATAAACGACATACTATAGAATAACATAATGGCACAGCAGGACGTGATCCTATGGCCCTCCTAGTCTGATGTTTGCCACTATACTCCACCCTACCATATCTGTTTCACCCCCACAACCACCTCCCACTGAGCTCCCTGTGTGTGTGTGTGTGTGTGTGTATTTGTGTGCCAAGTGTACTGACATTATGGTACAGTCTCTGAACTCACCACATGTTCTGTCAGCCCATTCCAGTTCTACAACCTCTGTTTGCAAAACTGACATGTCACAAAGCTGTAAAAGTGTCCCCCCTGGAGTGTCAGTCTATGTCCCCTTGCTGTGTTCCCTTCATTTATGCTTCACTAACTTGAGGTACCTGGATACTATTACCAGAGATCCCTCTCATCATCTGACCCTGAGTCTGTATCCCACTCTGCATATACTGAATCAGTTTTGTTCCTGTGCCCCAGATGCATAACAGCACACCTCATGCTGTTGAATTTTAGCTGTACAATGTACACCAACTGCTACAGTACTGTCAGGTCCCTTCTCTGGACCCCCTTGAGTCTACAGTATTACAGATTCTCCTTTCATCTGCAAAGATGGTCACCCTCAGTCACAGCACGTCTGTTTATTAGATAGATATTGCACAGGAGTGGCCCCACCACTGATTCCTGTACCCTTGTCCTTACTGCATGTCCCCTGAACCCCTTTGTCCATAACTTCAACGATATACTTCCCTCCTACTCTGCACTGCATCCTGTGTCATACCACCTCAATCACAGTGTACCCATTGCCTTCATTTCTGCTTTCTCTGTTCCCTTCCCCATGACTGCCATGTCCTACCTTCATCATGTCACTCCCTCTCTGCCCTTGCCGTGTTGGTATCCTCCTCACCATCCTGATAACAGTTCTCTCCACAGTGGTTTCCCTGTGCCCCCTCCATACTTGGGTGTGCCTTCCCTTGGTTGCTTTGTCATCTCTTCCTCCAGCTTCCTTAATGACAACTTCCACAAGGTGCACATAAACAGCAAGCAGTACAACACAGTTAACACACCCCCAAGTTCTTCTCTCCCTTGTACCCCATTCAACACATCCATTATTGTGCCCTTGCTTCCTCCACAGTCTCACTATCTCCCTGCACGTGCAACCTGACTGCTTGATATAAATACAGTACACCCCTATTTCTTAGTCCCCCAAGCACTGTGTAATGTGTGATGTTGTAATTGCCATCACACAAACCCATGCAAGTTGCTTCACTCTGCATCTAGCTATCTGTACATCCCACTACCTTTCCTCCACACACCTTTTGCACTGTCAGTTCAAGAGCAACTTGACAGTGGCTATCCTTACAACCCTATTCCCCTTATCTTGCACATCCCTAGGTGCCATTTATTGGTCCACTGGTGGAAGTATCAGACCCCTGCATTGCATGCAATGTTGTCACAGACGTGGCTCCACTCCCACAACCCCTCCAAAAAAGCCACCATGATGGCTATAACCAGTGTCTACATGGAAGAACCTTGTCGTGGTGACACTACTTTTAACCAACACTTCCATGACATTTGTAGGTAATGGTGGATGTCAGTGTGTGCGTTATGTTGAGATAATGGCACAGTGTGGGTAGCTTGATGCACGAGCCATAGCCTACTGCTACCGTCACCCGAGAATGGCCTTTATCACACCATAAGACACACACTGTACTGCCTTACTGTGAATCTGCATAGGGTCCTTCTTTTGTAACTGTAATGCATTGCTTTACACATATTCATTTTAGTTATCAGTCCCGGTCATCCTGTTCTGAAAACACTTGCAGCATTGATGTTCGGATACCATTAAACTGTCCCAGAAGGCCATCTGTGGACTGTCAATAAGGTGTCATGTGTCTATGCACTACAGTACATGTCTCCACACAAACAATTTTTTGTCGTTTCAAGTGACCGTTGTCATGTGTCAACAGTGTCCACAGGGAAGGACCTTGATGTGGTGACACTGCTTCTGACAATCACTTCCATACTACTGGTATCCACTGTGTGCATCATAGAGAATAGGGGATGGGCAACTATGCACAACCAGTGTGTCCTGCCACAGAGTGGTTTCTTATTCCCTCTGACCTCGAGAGTGAAGCTCGAGTGGTCCATAGGAATCAGAGCCACGAGGTGGCAGACCACACTGGTTGTGCATAGAGTTGCTCATCCTGTAACTGTTATAGTGTATAGTACTGTGTTATATATATGTGTGCATGAGTTCTTTGGCTTTCCAAATGAAACTGAGTCATGCGTTCTCTAGAGGTTGTAGAATGGTGTTCCACAACAGTGGGGTAGAATCACATTCCATGACCTTTGGAACTGTGGTACAACAGTATTTTGAAACTGATAGAATTCTATACAGAACAGCACTGTACTATACAGTATACTACAGTTGTTACGCTGATACAGTTCATATTTGGTAAGTATGCTCTGGTATTGCATTGCTATGAAGCCTCCAGAACACATGATGTTCAACTATGGCTATCCATTTGGTAAGTATAATTATTTGGATTGCATTGTTTATATTGACAACAATTGTGTGCATTACAACTAAATTGGACTAATAATTCAAATTTTTTATAACGTTACATTTACACAACATGCCTTCCATGTAGTAAATAAATAACTGAGGCATGTGTACATGTTGTGACACAAATATGCACGTTGCAATACTGGTTGAAGAACATTACATGAACATAAGTACATCTGTAACATGCAATCAAGCATATGATACCTGCATTTCTACCATACACAACATCGTTACCACGAATACTGTGAAGCCCACATGTGATGTAACGTGGCCAACACTAATCCTTGAAAAAAAAAACATGAACTTCAGTGAGTATAGCATAATTACAGTCTCCACATTGGTAATATGTAATTACATCAGTTCACTAAACTATATTGTTTTCCTTTATATTTCCACAGGCTGCACTAATGAATATTAAATGCCCACCAATTTTAAAACTTGATGCAGTGCCGACCATATTTCCACACTCTGCTCAGGTATTGCCAAAGAAGAGGCAACATAGTGAATGCAGAGCTGAGCTGAAAAGACGAACGAGGAAAGTAAATTTTTTTTTCTTCAATTCTGTTGTTCTCCCACCTCTCCGTGGTTTCTGTCAGGCTACCATGCTCAGCTGAGGTGCCATACCACATGCCTGAACCGATCCACGACTGCTACATAGAAGATAATGCCTGATGTACAGGTGATAACCACGTGTAATCACTAGAGACAGTTAGGTAATTGTAAAACCCTAGAGCGCAGCTCGAGTAGATTTGCTAAATTGCCCTAGCAAACACAAGAGATGCTTATACAATGGTTTTTTTAATTTTTTATTTTTATTTTAGACTTTGGTAACCGGGTAAGGCCCACTAGGCACAAGTGCCTGTTTTCAGGGGCGACCTGGGAGCACTGGGAGGTTAAGTGACTTGCTCAGAGTCACACAGTATGCAAGTGGAGGTTGTGAGACTCAAACTCAGGTCTGGTCTGCTGGATGTGCCAAGCTTGTTCACAAGTCGTTCCTCTAACCTCTAAGCTATACTGTCAGCCACCTATCCTGTACATCTGTACATCAGGAATTGTCATTTATAGTGTATGGGAGTCGAGATGAGAAGTTACCCCCCGAACACAAGTAATTTAGCCTTACCTTGAATCTGCACTACAGCAACATGATTGTGTAGGTAAAAAATTTATTAGCATACACAGACTGAATGACAGTGGGCCAAAATAGCACCAGAGTTAAAATCTCTATCAGACATACAGATTGCTAGACTTAGTAACAGTAAACTGAGACAACTGGAATGTTATTTGAATACTACACAGGGCTAACAATCACATTCTGTGTGTATAGAATAGAGGATTGTGGATGGGCAACAGTGACCAACAACACTGTTGTTCACTTCGAGAGGTTGTCATGACAACCAAGTAAACCTCGAGAGGAAAGCTCGAGAGGTTTTGGTTGTCACGAAACCTCGAGAAGTAACAACAGTGTTGTAGTTTACTGTTGCCCATCCAATGTCTTTTATAGTGTATGGGCAAAAGTAAATCACAAACTGCTTGTGCCTTCCTCCTCAGTCGCGCCGTGATGTCGGAGACCCGCCCTCCCCAACCCACCATGTAGAAACACTTCACTCATTCCCGGTCCACAGCGGTATTTATTTGTTACTAAGTGCCACCAAAGATTTAAAAAAAAAACTCATGGACCTTACTATCTCCTCCTGTTCCTTCACTTTTGTCCACTGTATGGCACCGCTACACAGCCAGCGAGGGCGATGCAAATGTATCAGTTGCTTGTACCATCGATGTGATGTACTCACGATGGTACAACAACATCGTGACATCACATCAATGGTACAACAAAACTAGGGAAAGCTAGATTTCCAGTGAATACAACGTTCTGACATACACTATATACTGAATTACACTGGCATTCCATTTTGTTATCCCACTGCTATGACATAGATGAGATAGGTTTATAAGGTTCTGACATCACAACAGTGGGATTACAGAGTTGTAATCTGCTTAATTTCAGTGGGTAATAAGGACTACCCATACATTATATTGGTATAAGGACTCCGTGCTTGCCTACCTCCCTGGTGTGTCCCCAGAGTCCATGGGGGATAGTTGGGGATGGTGCCAACATTGGGCGTGAGGGCCTGGCTCCGGTTGTTTGCCATCATCTCACCCGGGAGACAGGTTTTTATTTTTGTCTTGCTTTCTCCTCACCCCATCCCTCCCGTTGTTGGAGCTTGGATGTGCAATCTTGTCCCTACGTGCGGCGAGCTCCACCCCTTGCCTTGCAGCAGCTTCTCAGATTCCATGGCTACCCATGAGTGCCGGCAGAGGTTGCTCCAGAGTGATGAATGTCCCTACTCCCACCACGGGAAGGGAAAGATGTCCCCCGGGCACTCAATCCCTACCCACCCCTGCTGACCCCCGACGGCTCATGCTTGTTCCCGAGACAAGGTCGACAGGCGTTGCACGAGGTGATACGTCTAGTGCCTCAACCGTCAGCACCACTGTGAAGCCCAGGTAAGTACATCATGTAATGTATAATCCAGTGTATATATTGTTTTCTGAACTAAGCAGTTATTCATGTTCCAGTCATTTCTTTGAATTTAAACGTTGAGTGCTATACATCACACCACAGTAAATCAAGCATAGGTGTCCCACCAACCACCGGCCATGCTATTTCCGTGTTCAGCTTGCACATGCTGTATCACCTGACCCAATATCAAGTCATGTGTTGTGCTGTAACACTGACACTGCCTAGTGAATCATCTTTCCGATTTTATTTAGGCTCACCTCCCTAGGGAGGTTCTGACACCGGTGCATCCCTTAGAAGCAGTACTGCCCTATTGCCATGCACAGAGTGCAGCCAGCGACACTGAGTCCACCTAATTGTTGACCAATGTTTTGCATGCATGTCGTTAGGTGTACTTTACAAACACATGACCCGCTAGCGGCACCAGTTACGTTCCTGTTAATGCATGTTGCAGTATAACGTAAGATGGGCATAAGCATTAAACATTGTTACTGGAATGCAAAACAATGTAATTTTTCAAAAGTACATATCAACTACATGTTTCTCTTTATTGTTATGTGCACAGATTGTGGATGAAGCTCTGAACGAATATTGAAATTCCTGTTTTGAAAGTTCAGAAGACAAGGTCGTAGTAATGGACTAAACTGATGCACCAGATGCTGAAGTAGAGGTAGAGACAAGTCTGGGAATGGTAAGTTATTGTCCATTGCAGCATATATATTGCATATATATATATATATATATATATATATTATAGTGGCATCAGCCCACTATAGTTAGGGTGAGCGGCCAGTTACATACTAAAGTCAAAAGTTTGGACGTTAATAACTTTGGACCCATTAAAAGGATTTGCCTGAAATTTGGTACACGCATTGGGGCGCACTAGATCTCTTGATTTGCCAAATTGCGTTTCTGTCGGAGTGCCGGTCTTCGTATACGAAAGCGCTGAACAATGCAAAATTATCCATTTTTGGAGGCACCTTTTGGCATTCTTAATGTGGTCCTCCACGTCTGTTGTGCGGCATGCTGCTCTGTGAGATGGCTCACTTGAAAGAACTTTGGTGGCCAAACATGCCGCTTTTTGTTTGGTGAAAAAATATTAAGGCATTCAAAAGCTATGGCACTTTTAAGTTCCCATTACAAGTCAATGGGAAAATTTATATGTATATCTTGCGATCAAAGAATGGGGGATCTGGCCATCTCGTCCCACCTGGCAGTCAAAGAATGTGCAGCCTCGCGGTTCAAGAACCTTTGATCCCGAGGAATATCAAAAATTCTTTGACTGCGAGGTCCGCCATCTTGTTTTCAGTTTTCCGATTGCACAAACACAAATATCTTGGCTCAGGGGTCGGTCACTTCTGAAGTAAAACTTCGATCGGTTTTACTCAGGGGACCCCGATCTATCGAGCCATGGCTTTTGTTCCATCCAAATCGGTCCAAAAATAGAGTTATTAGCTTTTAAATTATTCGTTCGCGGCTCGCTAACTATCTTTGATCGCGAGCCGACAAATTCTTTGATCGCAAGAATCTTTGATCGCGATCGTGCATCATGAGCGAGGGACGAGATAGCCCGATTTAAAAATAGGTTTTTGTAGCCATGGGGTGCTGTACAGTGTTAAATTATGGTGGATTTTGCTCAGGGGGCTTCGTTGTGCCCCATCTGCATAAGAAAAATAATGTGGTACCTATCCCTGGTAGTCTAGTCCCCCCATCAGAATAAAATATTAACACCTTGGTAGTCTAGTGGCCCCAAAATAAAATATATTACCCTATGGGGTCCTGGTAGTTTCAGTGACCCTCACCCTGTATTTCTTCATCATCCTGGTAGTTCAGGAGTCTTTCAGGCTGTATTGGTTATATTATAAATATGTTGATATTCTCGGTGTTCAGTAGTTTCCCAGCATATCGTAGATAATGACGCGCTGATACCCGGTAGCCAGGCCCCCACTCCATCCATCCCAGCACCCCCATCGCCCGCCAGTTCGACGGCTCAGCTCATTCTCACCATGCCAGTCATCTAACCGTCTGCATTATGAGCTGCAATGCAAAGAGGCGCCTGAAGATATTCTGAGCGTCCTTGCATTACCACTGTAATGCAGACAGCTCCATGGAAGGCTGTGGAGGTGAGAGGAGGGCTGTGCCAGCAGCGCTGGCTAAGGTGGGGTGCTGGCTGGCCCATGGATGTGGGGGATGGGGGACCACTAGACTACCAGGTATAATATTAATCATTATCTATTTCATTATGCTGGGGGTGCGTAGACTACCAGGGATATAAAATGTATTTATAATATAATGCAATACAGCTCTGGGGTACTAACTACCAGGATATAAAGAAATACAGGGGTGGGGGCACTAGATCATCGGGCCCTATATAGGTAAACTATTTTATTGGGGCCACTAGACTACCAGGGATGTTAATATTTTATTCTGATGGAGGGGAAATTGATGGATAGTACCACATTATTTTGGGTATGTAACAGACATCGAGTTTCTGAGCAAACTCCACCTTTATTTAATGATTGAGGAGACTTCTGGCTGAGATAATTGATTTTTCATCTGCCATCTTGTCTCTCTCTTTATTCCGAGCGAGACTTCTTTTGATCACAGCATGCAAATACTTTGACCATGATTCTTTTGATCGCGATCGTGAGCGTAGGGACTAGATGGCCAGATGAAAAATAATTTTCTCAGCCCAGGGTGTCAGTAGGAAGTCAAATGAGGGTGGGTTTTACTCAGGGGCTTCTTTCTGATGAACCATGGTGGTAATTTACCGTGATTCTGTATATTTTGTGAATTTGAAGAATTTTAATTCATTGATCATGACCCTGCAAATTCTTTTGATCGTGAGGGAGGACAAGATGGCCAGATTTTTATAATGGAATAGATAGGAAAAGTTTAGTTAACTTTGATTTTGAATATCTTGGGAACGGTTTGGTCTTTTGACTTGAAATTTGGAGGGAAGAAAGGCAATATCCCACAGATGTGTCTTTTGGTTGCTTGGTCAAGAAATAGTACAGGGTGGCAAAGTTACGGCACTACGAAGTTGATGTTTTTTCCCATAGGATAACATTACGGCGTTTGCCACATTACAGGAATTCTTTGCCGCCCTGCTGCAAAATAACGCTTTGGTCATTTGGGCTGAAATTTGGACGGAAGAAAGCCAACATCCCACAGATGTGCCTTTTGGTGGTTTGGTGAAATAATATTACAGGGCGGCAAAGTGATGGCACTCCGAAGTTGACACTTTTTGCCACTGGATAACATTATGGCATCCATTGTCTATTCAGGGCCCGTATCTCGGAACGGTGCAAGATATGGACTTTCTGTCAAAAAGTGTTTAGCCCCCAAATGAGGGCTAAGCATAAACCTAGCCAGGAAAGTAATAATTCATACAAAATTTAATTTTTTCCTACGTCGATGGTTCCTGAGATATAAGCAATTTAGTATTCCAAGTCCTTATTTTCTGCTCCAAGTCAATTATAGTGCATACATTCTTTGTTTTCAATTAGTTTTTTCTAATGCAGTTTTTGCAGAAAAGAAGGGTGTGCCTTTTGTTACTGTGTCAGTTAGTGTTTCCACTTGCGCTTCTGTTACCGTCAGCACCACCGCTCCCCGCTCACGCCACTGTGTGCATTATAGTTTGCTTTTCGCTTTGCACTTCCGTTTCCATTTTGTTTCATGTTACTGTTGCTGTTACCATTACCATTTGCATTTGCAATTGCGGTGCACCGTGCCAGTGTGCGTTAGATTTAATTTTCGTATGCACTTGCGTTTCTGTTTCTGTTGGCTTTATTGTTGCTGTTACCAATTACCTTTTGCGTTTACAATTGCGGTACCATGACCTTGTGTGTAACAGTTTGTGTTTCGGTACGCACTTGCGTTTCTGTTGGCTTTATTGTTGCTGTTTCCATAACCATTTGCATTTACAATTGTGGTTCCGTGAGTGTGTACGGTACAGTTTGCATTTTTGTATGCGCTTGCGTTTCTGTTTACTTTGGCATTATTGTTGCCGTTACTGTTGCCATTTGCGTTTAAAATTGCGGTACTGTGAATGTGTGTGTTACCAGTTGCATTCTGTATGCACTTCTGTTTGATGTCTCCGTTTACGTAACTGTTTGCTTCAGCGTCACTTTATGTTTGCGTTTCTATTAACGTTTGCTTTACCATTTACGTTTACTTTGTCATGTGCATTACCATTGCCGCTTGCATTTGCTTTGCAGTTCCTGTTACTACGTAACAAGACATCACGTGGTAGGAGTTGCATTCCATTCACTATTTATCATCCTCATTCTCAAATAGAAGGGAAATTAGAGGCAAAGAACTCCGTTTAATGCATCAGTTAGGGTTGTTCCACAGCAAAAAAAGCGAGGAAGTCGGTAGGGTTGAAGCCCTTGACCCCCAGCCTGCTCCCAACGGGCATCGGGTACATTGGGGTGGTCGGTCCTAACTCTCACCCCATTCTCCTATACCTCTGCTTCTTTATACATGTGATGGGTGAGAGTAGGCGATGACCCCAACACGCACCTCGATGCCGTTGGGGGCAGGCTGGGGGTCAAAGGGCTTTCAACCCTAATACCAATCTCGCATTTTTGGCTGTGGAACAACCCTAACTGATGCATTAAATGGAGTTTTTTTTATATATATATATATATATATATATATATATATATTATTTACACACACACACACACACACTTCTCTCTCATATATTATATGTATCTATAATATATGTGTGTATATTGATAACCCGTAGTTACTAAAGCAATAAGGCAAGACAGGGGGTGTGTTATGGTGTGATAATGGCACACCTTGTGTGGGTTGACGCACGAGTCATAGCCGAGTGTTTCCACCACACAAGCAGGATCATTAGCACATCATAACACCCCCCAGAATGCCTTATTGCGATTATGAATGTGTCATTTTAACATTTTATGCATTTTTGCAACATATTGCTTTCAGCTGTGCCATTGTGCTGTGATAATGGATCATCTGAAAGCAGCTCGCAGCCAATCAGAATTCAACATTCTTTCTACCCATTTCATACTAAGTGTTAGTACGTCAACACTGATTCAGTATTAGTACTTACTGTGTCACATCTCTATTCGATTTCAGGATCAATGTACATGCAATGTTTGCCCTCACAGCAAGCAGTTTGTCACAGTTGGTACTCAAATGGAAGATCGGTCAATGGCAGATAAGTGGTGCCAGTGGCCCAAGTTTGAATTCAACTTTGATGGAGACATTGACAAGATCATGGTGGACCACTGTTACCCTGTAGTGTTCAATCCCTCGGCATATGTTTCAAGAATCCGTATAGATGAAGATGTGCTTCCAAATGATAGCGAAACAAGTGAGTCAGATAAGGACGACATTCAAGATAATGACAGTGACTATCAACCCAGCAAAACTGATGTATGAGAAAGTGAAGATTCTGAAGATGTGTGTGATGGGACTGTTGGAAACCAGGACAACAAGCACAAATTTATTGCCTGCAATGGAAACATTAAAGAATTACTTAAACATTGCATGGTGTGTGGTGCTGCTGTTGTTTAACTTACAACGAATACATATGGATCCATGCTCACTGCTAGAATGTTTTGCAGCAGTAATCATGACAGTACTTGGTTTTCACAGCCAATGCTGAAAAAGATGGCATCAGTAAATCTCAAATTGCTGCTGCTGTTCTGTATAGAGGCAATTCTTTTAGCAAAGTAAAGTGGTTTGCGGATCTTCTTTGCTTGCAGTTTATTTCAAATGTTACCTACATGAAAATTCAGAAAAAATATATTTTCCCAATGGTGAAAAAGGAGTACCAGAGGCAGCAGCAGGAAATACTGCAACAAATGATGGAGAAAGAGTCAATAGTAATATGTGGTGATGGAAGGTGTAGCTCACCGGGATTCTCTGCAAAATACAGTGTGTACACAGTCATGGACCAAGAAACCTCATTGATCCTTGACTTTAATGTCGTGCAGGTGTCCGAAGTAAAATACTCTACAAATATGGAGAAAGAAAGTTTTCGACGGACAATGGAATTTTTTACTAGAAAACGACATCCCAGTTTCCACCATTGCAACAGATCGTCACATTCAAATTTCAAACATGACGAATACTGTGTATACACCAGAATATGACATAAAACACCAATATGATGTATGGCATCTGGACAAGTGGCTGAAGAAGCAACTGTCGATACATGCTAAGAAAAAAGAGACAGCAGAACTTGGTTGCTGGATACAGTCTGTCTCCAACCATTTCTGGTGGGCCTGTGCAAATTGCAATGGCGATGCACAAATGTTGAGGGAAATGGTGACATCAGTAGCACACCACTCAGCTAACAAGCACAGCTGGTCAGACAGTCCAAAGCACAGTAAATGTGCTCACGATAAACTCACTAAGGCAGAGTCAAAAAGGAAGACATGGTTAAAACTGCAGTCACCAGCACAAAATGCATTGAAAAAGCTATTTTAACTAGAAATTCTTGAAAGACCTCTCAAAAGCTACAATGTTTTGCACACATAGGGGAACTAGAGGTGTATCACTCACTGATGCTGAAATATTGTCCTAAAAGGCAGCATTTTTCATTTCAAGGAATGACGGCAAGACACCAGTTAACAGCCATGAATCATAACATGTCAAGATCAACAGCAAGAAATCAGGATGATGAGGAATGATACTGAATAGTGTATCCTAAAAGCAAGAAGGCATGGGTTGCCGAACCCATTAGGGGAAAAAATAATTATAATTACCTGTCCGGAATGATGACAGCTCTCATTGCATGCAAGAAAGAAAATCAGACATCTACACCAGTGAAACAAAAACAGCTGCCAAAGAACATTGCAACCAGAGAATGACCTGAGAAACTGAAGATAATCAGATAACATGTGACACGTTTCCATTAGGAACAGTAGAACTTAAATTCATTGTACAATGTGCAGTTGACACACTGGCAAAACCGTGGAGACCACCAAGAAGAGCATAGTTGCCATATGACATATGATAAAGATGCACCAGGCACAATGCACAGTATCTGGTGATGTCACTGTAGGACCACTGGTTTCCCAATCCCCACTCGTACCTCTCATGGCCCTTAAACGTAGATAAAATATTGCCATGGCAGTGTTGTGGAACCCCCCCTCCCTGCCTGTATCACCCATCAGTCCTACATTTGAATTAAATTTTTCTCTGGTGGTCCAGTGGCACCCCCCCCCCCACTACCCACACAGCACCCGAAGACAACCCAGTTCCCACCCACCTGTCCCTGGAAGTCAGCAACCCACCATCATTCCAACATAGCTGCAAGCAGCATTACAGCTTACAGTATGCACTGTTGACTAATGGACTTGCAGTCCATACTGTAACAGTCATTCATTAATTTGTGAATGCAGTTTTTCAGTCACAATTACTATTACAGTATGCACTGAAATCACATTGATCCACAGTGTGGACCAATGAACTTGCAGTGCATACTTAAAGCTGTCACTTAGTCTACATCAGAGGCCGAATTCAGTTTGGTTTGCTGCACGACAATGACAGCGGTGGTGGGTATAGTTTGGTGGGCTGTGGGTCATGTGGGGGGTTGGGAGTGCCAGTGGATCACCACCAGTTTCAAGAGTCGTAATCAATTGGAATATCTCAACCACAATGGCTAACATATGAACATCATGTTCTTAGTAGTACTGTCTTGCTTTAATGTAGTATTCACACTTTCATATTTACCTTTAAAAGTTGTCATTGCCATTTTGTTGACCAAAAAATGAATTGTATGTTAAACAACAGTAGTAGTACAAGATGAGGCAATGTACTATAAAGTCAAGATTTATTGATGTTGTATAACAACTCAACTGAATGCATTATTCAGCATCCAAAAAAAGCATTAGTTGCTTTTTTCCCCAGAAACAGAACACTTCATAAACAGAGACACAGAACACTGTGTGTAGTTCTTGTTCTTGCTCTTGCTCTTCCTCAGTACTCAAATCTTGACTCATCTGCTTTGTAAAATCTCACGTATTGACCAGAGGCCTCTGGATACTTGTAGCATATGCACCACACTGCACATGATGGTATAACACAACAAACCTTTTTCCCAAGCCATTGGTGTATCCAGTGCGTAAACTGAGTGTATGACGCCCATCGAGAGGTCCTGTACCAATAGATAGATACTGAGTTACAGTAATTAATTGGTGTTTCAATGAAACACTATGATTAGTGCAAGAAATACACACATTCTCAGGTAAAAAAAAGTCACTGTTTCTTACCTTTGTAATCACTAAAAATGACCCATTTCATAATTGCAGTAATGCACTCCAGGGGGTGTGTCATGGTGTGATAACAGCCCACCGAGGGTGGGTTGATACACGAGTCATAGCCAAGTGGTTCCACCGTCTGAGAAGGGCCATTATCACAGCATGACACACACCCTGGAGTGCATTACTGCAATTAGGAAATGGGTCCTTTTTAGTAAATGTCGTGCATTTCTGTGACGGTATTACTTGCTGCTGGGACATTGTGCTGTCATGACGGTACAGCTGAAAACTGCAATCAGACAGTGGCATTGTTCACACCAATGTCATAAAAGACAGTAATTGAGAATAAGTGTACATTGGGAGACACGAGTCCGCAGGCTGAGTGTTCTTAAGGCGCACTTGGTGCTGTTCCCGTAACCAATAACAAATGACAATGAGTAGGGTTATGTTAGCCATAACCCACTACAGGGTGTTCGTTTCTTACACAGTAATTGTCCCCACCCATGTACGTTAGGAGACACGAGGCCGTAGGGCAAGTGTCCTCAAGGTGCACGGTGTTTTGATTAAGTGACAGGTAACAAATGAAAAGAAACTACAATGGTGCCATCATCACCACTCAACATCCCAGTGGCAAGCACCATCTTTACAGAAATGCACGACAATTACTAAAAGGACATATTTCCTAATTGCAATAATGCACTCCTGGGGGGTGGAGTAATGATATAATAATGGCCATTCTCAGGTGGTGTAACCACTTGGCTATGCCTGGTGTTTCAACCTACCCTTGGTGGGCCGTTATCACACCCTGACGCACACCGTGGTGTGCATTACTGCAATTGGGAAATGAGCCCATTTTAGTTAATGTCATACATTTCTATAAAGATGTTGCTTGCCGCTGGAATGTTGAGTGGTGATGACGGCAACATTGAAAAATGCTATTGGACAATCAGACAGTGGCATTGTTCACACCAATGTCATAAAAGACAGTAATTGAGAATAAGTGTGCGTTGGGAGACATGAGGCCACAGGCTGTGTGTCCTTAAGATGTACATGGTGCTGTTTCTGTAACCAATAACTAATGACAACGAGTAGGGTTATGTAAGCTATAACCCACTATAGGGTGTTCATTTCTTACACAGTAATTGTCACCACATGTGCATTAGGAGACGGCCTCTTGTCTCAAAGCGACAGTGCTGTTAGTTAACAACCTATAAGACTGTACCGTTATTATAAAGTAATACCACTTGACATTTTTAAATACTTACCTATTCAGAATAGGCTGTTCAAATACATCATGTCGAACCTCATGTAGCTGAACAAGAGCACACCACAGCACCTCACTATCCAGAAATACACTCCTGAAGTTTGGTTTCAGTGTCACACACTGTGCATCTTTAAAAGAAGACATGAAACATAACATTAGGTACCAATAAACAACAACTGCAATGTATCATTATCAACCTCCCATCCCATTAACTTGTACGCGTGCATGCATATGTAGGTATCCACATGCAACCTGCCGAGGTACCCACCCTGTGCACACTGCCACCACCATACAAGCTGACCACCCGTATACAACACGGTTGCAGCTCTATGGTGGGGTAGATGTGAACACCACCATGATATCACAGGTGTCATGTGGCTGATTGATCATGGTTCGACCTTCGACACACAAAATCTCATCCCTGACACACCATAACAAGAGTTCTTTCCCTGACAATATCAAAATAATACAAATATACCGACATTTCTCGACAATTAGATCAATCTCGTGGCAGCATATACCTCAGCATCACTCACACTGTCCACATAAACACCAATCAGTGTTACCAGCTCTGTTGCCATCAGTACTTCTCTGTGTATTGGTGTTTCACTGTCTGATTCTGATGACATGTCAGCGTTGTTCACCGAATCAGGCACCTCATCTTTGGGGTATTCTGGCTCAAACATAAAGAGTTGTATAGTGAGCCGATTGCGAAACATGGTAGTTCATCTCCACTCGATTCAGAATTGTCAGCCATGCCACCATTTTACAAACCTAAAGATAGAAACATAGAATTTGATGGCAGATAAGGACTGCTTGGCCCAACCGGTCTGCCCATTTCCCTACCTAATGGATAAGCTGCAGATCCTAGTTAACCAGCAGCCTACTTCTTCCTACCCCCACCCCCTAGAATTGCCTTATGACTGTCCCATGCATGCTTGAATTCCACCACTGTTTTTGACTCCACAACCTCCTCTGGAAGGCCGTTCCATGCATCCACAACCCTCTCTGTGAAAAAATACTTCCTTAAATTACCTCTGAGCCGCCTCTATCTTCAAATTATGCCCCCTTGTTCTTGCACACCTCTTTTTTTGAAAGATGCTACCCTCTTGGACTTTGTTGATTCCCTTGAGGTACTTGAAAGTTTCTATCATGTCCCCCCCTCTCACTCCTTTCCTCGAGGCTTTACATATTAAGCTCCTTAAGTCTCTCTTCATATGTCTTCCGGTGCAGACCCTGCTCCATTTAAGTTGCCCTCCTCTGGACAGCTTCCATCCTGTCTATGTCTTTGCGGAGATTGGGTCTCCAGAACTGCATGCAGTACTCCAGATGGGGTCTCACCAGCTGTCTGTACAGAGGGATAATAACTTCCTGTTTTCTACTGGTGATGCCTCTCCCTATGCATCCCAGTATCCCCCCAGCCCTCCTTGCTGCCCTCTCACATTGCTTGCCCACCTTTAGGTCATCTGATACGGGCAAAACAAACGACAACAGTTAAATACCCATAAATGGAACACATTACATGCACAAAGACACATGCCAACATAAGTAAGTAATAAGATACGATGGGGTGTGCATTAGACAGTTGTAGCGCATGGCTGGGGGGGCATAGTGAGGCACGAGGCTGCAGGCCGAGTGCATCCAGTCCCCTAGCTGTGTGTTAGAACTATGTAATGCACACCCCTGGAGTGGCTTATTGTGCTTATAAAATGGGTCTATGTATTCTAAAGGGGGTTTCTAGATTTAGCCATGTGTTAGGCACTTCGAACGCATAGCTAACAACCAATCAAACTGCTTGAAATCCTTTGCCCATTTTATAATACAACTTAAATACCATGTTAAAAAGTGCAGAAAAATAAAACATGTGGTGATGTTCCATGCACAATAATGGTTAAATCTATACTGAAATAATTAATCACCATACCGCATACAGTAATTTGAGAAAATCTGTAATTAATGTAACAGTGAAAACCATTTGGAATATGTGTTTCTATAGCCATGCAGATAATAGAGATGAAGTGCATGTACACGTGCAGTAGTAGTACACTATACTCACCATTTCTGAACCCAGACAGTTTGGAGGAATGTTAGTGAAAAGCAGTGCCGCCCTGACAAGGCCATTCCTCCACTGGCACTGGTTAGAGACTAAAATAAAGATGGTTAATACTGAATACTTAGACACAAAGGAAAAAACATAAACAAACATAACAGGAGTGACCACGTGATGTGGTCCATCTACATTTGCATCAAACTGCAGCTGACTGATATTTTAAAACATTACATACAAGGAGCTGGTAAAGGCTGGTAAAGCGGCAGTGTGGAGGACCTTGGATACTTCACTATTACTATACTGTTGACATCAATGTAGGATTAGACAGCATGTACGGTAAGCCCTGGTTGCTATCCTCTACCTTCCCTTCCTGTGAAAGGATTCATTAGCTCATCCGAGATAAAGACATGTGAAACCACAGGCTAAGTCAATATAGACAATACTGGATGGCCAACTATGCACAAGCAGTGTGTTCTGCCACAGAGGGGTTCCGACTCCCTCTGACCTGGAGAGCTAAGCTCGACAGGTCCATCGGAATCAGAACCCCGAGGTGGCAAAACACACTGGTTCTGCATAGATCCTGTAGTGTCTGAAATATGTGTTTGAGAGCAAGGGTGTAGACAGGCATAGTCACTATACACATTTGTGTACAGTTTTGTTGAGTGCCTGTCACAAACCATAAGCCACTCTGTTAATATTATCATTCTAATCTGTAGTATTTGGGTTAGTGTAGGCCACTGAGGAGTGTCCAATACATTTATAATCTCTTTAAAAAGTAGGGGAGTCATCTGACAACAATCTGACTTGTTTGAAGGGGGTGCCATTTGGAAAGGATGTGTACATTTTTTAATTGGGGGGTGTAACTGTTGGAGATTGTGTACAAAATGGAAATTTCTGGCTACACTCCTGTTTGAGAGTTCTTTTGCTTTCAAAATTAAACTGACTCATGCAGTCTGTAGAGGTTCTATAATGCTGTTGTAGTGTAGAATCACATTCCATGACCTTTGAACTGTGGCACAAATGCATTTTGAAAGGGATGGAATTCTATACAGAACAACACTCCATATACACTATACAAGCATTTGTCAATGCCAAATGTTGCTTACTTCTATGTGCTGTTTAGGAATTTGGAAGTCATTGAAGTGCAAATATTGAAAATTCGCGAACTTACTAGCGTGCTTAGGAACTGCGCAATGCACGCTTGTAAAACAGTCACTTTTAGGAATTTTTTCACCAAATTTTCAACATAGCCATTTTAAGACCTCTGCTCATGAACAGTGTCACTGTGATTTTCTTAATGCGTCCCATACATTGATTTCGCACACCGACTGCACCATTGTGCGCTACATGGGCGGAAACACGTTTTTGGTGAGATGTGAAAAATGACAGCTGTACTGCTCATAAGGAGGTGTGGTAAAATGGCAATGTTGAAAATCTGGAGTGAAAATATTGAAATTCACAAACTTCTGACGTGCGTAGGAACTGCAATAGCATCGCTTCGTAAAACAGTAATTTTTAGAATTTTCCACCAAATTTTCAAAATAGGCTTTTGAGAGCCCACCTTATGAACACTGGCAGTGTCGATACATGCTACTCATTCCGAAAGGTGATTTCACGCAGTGGCTGCGAAATCACCCTTCGGCCCAGTAACACCATGACAGTGCAAGAATTCATGAGGAGGGTCCCAAAACCCATGTTGAAAATTTGGTGCAAAATTCCAAAAATGCCTGAGATATGCAACAAAGTTGAAAAACCCTATCTATCCCATTATACAGCTTACCGCATTTCCTCAGTTCCTGGTCGGCTTTGAAGGTGCAGGCGTGTTTCGGTCCACGAGATCGTCGCGGACTCCGGAGGTAAGTGGAGGTGAGGGGGCGGGATGCGCGGTGGGTGGAGTGCGGGTTGTGGAGGTGGAGCAGGGAGACTGCGTGGGACCGTTTTTCTTTACAGTTTTTTTTTTTTAAATGACAGCGTGGGACGTTTGCCACGCTGGGGTGGGCTCCCAGCGTGGCAAAGGAACTGGGGCGTGAAGCCGGCGAGGATTGGGCACCCCGTCGGCCATGGCATCTGCCATGCTTGGGGTGGGCTCTCAGCGTGGCACCCCGTACTGGGGCAGTGGAGCCGACGGGTGATTGGGCACCCCTCCGTCCATAACGATGATTTTGCCACGCTGGGGTGGGCTCTCAGCGTGGCACCTGGATGCTTTGGGGGGCGTGGAGCCGATGGGATTGGGCACCCCTCAGCTGCACAGTGGGGGAAGGCGATGAGCACGCGGTGTGTGCGGCGCGCATGTGTGTGTGGGGAGAGCTCTGCTCACTCAAGCGGAGCTCTCCCTTTCAACTGTATGCCACTGCATTTTCAGCTTGTCATAGACAGCTGCAGCAGTGATTGGGGAACTGGGGCCGCGCCTGCAAACACACTGACTGCATTGGAAGACGGGCTGACACACCTCCGAAAACTCGGATTATGGCACTATGTTTCTTGCACATGCGTGCAAGCAACATAAAAATGATACCAAATAGTATACCAGTAGAACAGCCCCATGAAAATGCTGAACAATCCATTCAGCATAAAACATTACTGCTTGCAGTAGAAAGAAATCCCATACAGAGGAATGGGCTTCTGCTGCATCAAGATGTTAAATACACAAAATGATTAAGTCCGATAAAGAACAACACTTACTGGAAGGAGCCAAGGTATTTATTTAGAAACACAAAAAGGCAGCACACAAACTCAAAAAGAAGAGCGTTCAACCACTCACCCAGCTGATTACAAAAAATGAAGTTATAACAGACAGCACACACAGTCAAGAAGCAGAGCTTTAAGCTTTTAACCACTCACCAAGTTGATTACAAAAAATGAAGTGCTCAACATTGTGCAAAAAAGATTCAAAACCATAAAGCATTGCACTGACTGTTAATTGATACCACGGATCCTATATGTATCGAGGCACTCTGCCTCTTCTTCAGGAGGCACAGCCTATGTCTATGTACAGTAGGGGTGTCAGTGGTATCACTTAACAGTGTATGAGACATTTTTTCTGCTTATTATTTCATCCCTGCTTGTGAAGCAGGGGGTGACACAGCGGCCCTAGAGTCCTTTCCGATCATAAATAAGTATGTTACAATGTAAGTAATTCCCATTATTCACCCTCACAAGAGGTAGGAATACACTGCTGCCACTGCAACAGATGCTGCTGCTAGAGGCTGTCTGCGGCATCAGGGTAGATAGATACATACATGCATAGATAGATAGATATTGCATTTATAAAGCGCCCATTTCCATGGACTCTGGCCACGGTACAAAACAATTCAATAATAAAATACACACAAGCAGCAGCTCAACACAAATTTAAAATTCTGTCCATCCCATTAAAACCAAAATCAATCATTAAAAGTCTGCTGGAACAGATATGTTTTTAAAGCTTTTTTAAAGGCTTCTACCGAGGGGGGCCTCCCTTAAATAACCAGGAAGGGAGTTCCACAGTGTGGGTGCCGCCACCGAAAGCGTCCTATCCCCAAAATGCCGCAACCTCACTCTGGGAACTCCAAGGAGGCCTCCCCCAGCAGAACAGAGTGCCCGGGGCGGACGGTAGGCGGCAAGAAGATCTTACAGATAGACAGGTCCCCCATCGTGTAGGGATTTGTAGGTCAGGAGCCCTACCTTGAAGACAATCCTCTACCTGACTGGCAGCCAGTGCAGTCTGCAGAGGACTAGGGTGATATGATCACTCCGTCTCGCCCCAGTCAGTAATCTTGCCGCCGCATTCTGCACCAGCTGCAGCCTACAGAGGTTGCCCCAGATAACCCTAGGTACAGGGCATTACAACAGTCCAGCCTGGAAGTGACAAAAGCATGTACAAGTGTGGTCAGATCCTTCGGCGGGATCAGGGCTCGGATTTGTGCAATGTTCCTTAGATGATAAAATCCACTCCTGACGACGGCCAATACCTGAGCAATAGGCGTCAAACTGTTGTCCAGGATCATGCTCAAATCCTTCACCTGTCTAGATGGAGTAAAGGAAACACCCCCAAACACAAGGTCAGGGGGTAACCCCCTCACAACACCCTCCTCACCACGCCTAGGGATCCACAACAAGTACTCTGTCTTGTCTGGGTTGAGCTTAAGCCAGTTTTGAGTCATCCACACCTGGATCTCATTGAGACAGCTGTTAAACACAGAGTCCGACACCCGGTACTGGGTACAGGACAGGTACAGCTGGGTATCATCTGCATAGCAGTGAAAACCCAGTCTGTACCACCTGATAATGTTCCCCAGTGGCAGCATGTACACCGTGAACAACAAGGGTGACAAGACTGAACCTTCATGTACCCCACAGCACAGAGGCTTTGGGTTAGATGAGGCTAACCCATCATCACCCTCTGCATTCTGCCTGTCAGGTATGACCTGAACCAGTTGATGACAATACCAGACAAGCCAACCAAAACCCTAGAGTCAAGTCACCTCAGTCATATGTCCAAACACTGCAGAGAGGTCCAGGAGGACCAAGACAGTCCGGTCTCTCCTGTCCCTCGCCACCAGGAGATCATTAAGCACCCTCACCAGGGTGGTCTCTGTACTATTCCCCACACAAAACCCAGACTGGAAAGGCTCATAGGTAGAGGAAGAGGCAAGATGTCTCTCAAGCTGCATGGCCACTTTTTCAATAACCTTCCCTAAAAATGGGAGGTTTGAGACCGGCCTGTAATTGCTGAGGCAGTCTGGGTCCAAGGAGGGTTTTTTCAAAAGGGGTCTAACCAAAGCCTCTTTCAAGGCCATTGGGAAGACCCTCCTCAAGGAACTCCAGACAGCCCCAGCAATCACAGGCCCAAACCAGGTCCAAACATCCAACCAACAGTCGGGTCGGACTGGGTCCAGTTCACATTGGGTTGACTGCAGCTTCAAGATTATTTTCACCACCTTCTCCACCCCAACTAGCTCAAACTCATCCCAGGCAGGAGGAGTGTTTTGACACTCTCCTGGCTGGTCCATGCATCCCATTCGAGAAATACTCGAGGAGACCTCAACCCTGATAGAGGACACCTTGTCGGCAAAGAATACAGATGGCTCCTCGCAAATAGTGCTCGAGCCTGCCTCCCCAACACAGAGACAGGCAGGATGTAATAGCTTATCCACTGTGTGGAAAAGCTGAGCCAGTCTGCTCCTTGCCGCAGCAATCTATCTAGACAGATATTCCACCTTCACGGGAGATTGCCCCTGATAGTTGGTATAATGCAACCTCAGGGCCAACCTGTCATCCAGCAGGCCAGATCTCCTCCAGCATCTCTAACCTCCACCCTTAAACTCCAGAGATTCCCATCAAACCAAGGAGGTCTCTGGTGAGTGGACAAGGATAAACATGAATGGGTGCAATGGAATCAAGGTCAAACAACCACCTCATTATAGGCTACCACTGCTTCCTCCACTCCAATCGCACAAGCCACCCCAACACTCGATAGGTTCAGCACTGCAGATAGTCCCGTCGAGGAAACTCCTCTTAATGGGCAGTACCGGATCATCTCCACAGAAGCAGGACCATCTGGGGGGTGCCACCATGCGTGAACCTCACGGTGCTATGATCAGACCAAAATACAGGATCAACACTGAGGTCATTAATATCCAAGCCTAATGAAAAAAAGAAATCCAATGTGTGGCCACCCAAGTGCGTAGCTGTTGTTACTTTTTGTGACAGGCCCAGGGCCCCCATGCTTCCTAAAAGATCATTCCCAAAAAGCAAAAGCCTGCCGTCGACCCAGGCATTGAAGTTCCCCAGAATTAACTACCTGGGAGACTCCAACACCAGACCAGCAACGAGCTCCTTGACCTCAGTGACAAAGTCCCCATGCACTCCAGAGGGATGATAAAGCACAAGGACCCTGAAACCTGCCCCTTCATCCCCTCGGGCGGCCACACACTCAAATGAATGTATGACCTTCAGGTAGCCATTAAGTTCAGGCTGGTTTTAAAACAAATGGCTACCCCCACCCCATCCACGATCCTCCCTTGGGTTGTGTATCACGGCGCATTCCAGCGAACTGCCGCCCAAAATAGGGGCGTATTTTCATCCAACCAGGTTCCATGATGCAAGCCAGATCAACCGCTTTTCTACCAGGGACAACAGCATGCAATGATGTGCCTGCATGTCAAAGGTGAAGTGAATGCATGCCAGCATCTGTTGGCAGCCCATCTCCTTCTGCCATGCATTGAGATGCAGAACTCCCCAAATGGAAGAAAGCCATCCTCGCATACTCAGTCCTCCTCCTCTGATTAGCACCCGATGACCTGTACTTGTTCCGAACATTTATGTATTTTATTTATTTATTAACATTTTTAGAGAGTACCTTTCAGTATAACTGCCCATTTACAAAGGCTCCACGTCAATGTCACAGTTACAAAGAGACACTAATGCCTTATCCCTGCCTCATTTGGGGGTGGGGGGGTTTGACTGCAGTGCATTTTTAGTGCCATGTACTAGCGGTTGGGCTATGCACTGTGTTGTGTGGGTTAGGTAGGTTAGGCTATATATGTAGGTAATACTATGCACCATACATGTCAGTAGTTAGGGCAGAGGACAGTGAAAGTTCATCAGTTAAATATACACATGGGGGGGCTCAGTACAATGTGAGGAACAGTGTGCTACATTGTCCATATTGTGTTCACTCAAATGGGCTGATGATGCATTAGTCAAGGTGTAGAGGCATTGCTGCGAGATGTGTCACTCTATGCTATGTGTGTGTGTGTGTGTGTGTGTGTGTGTGTGTACCTATCACTCTACAGATTGTTTTGGGATGAATAACTGTTTATATGTCACTGCAATCCATAAATCTTCTGACCTTTAGTGAAATATGTACATTCTTGCTATACATGAATACCAGATCACGAATGCAATGCACATTACATTACCACCTACATTGTGCCAGCACATCATTAACAAGGTTTTGTGCGGTTTTGTGGTCTAAATCAGTTACTTGTGGGTCACGTTTTGAACCACAGTTCTGTGATGTGGAGGGCGCACGCTTTACAGCACATACAATACATGTTATGTCAAATCGATTACACACAACATGAGAAGCAGGAGAGGTCTTGCTGCAACTGTGCAAGACATACAAAATATTGCAAGACTAACACTTAATAAAACACTTACTAAAACACTGCAAGATGTGCTGGTGCAGTATAAATGTTAATTAACAATCTGATAGATGTTATTTGGCAACTAGTAAGTTATGAAGTGATGCAGCTCTATTCCATAATTACACACACAGGAATTGCTCCAATGTAGCCATCAGATAGTGTCACTTCCGGTCGTGCGCAGGCAGTGAGCGAGCATACATGGAGGCTGAATGGGGAGGAACACAATCAACATTTCAAAGTAAGATATTGAAAGTTTTTGTTATTTCCATTGCCATTGTACTTACAAATGAACATTGCAGTCAACTCTGTGGTCAGATACACAATTTAGTGTCCCTTTAATGACATAAACTGTATTAGAACTGCCTGACAGGAGATATACTATAGAATGTACCATTTCAACATGATGAAGCCTATGCAAATAGGGAAGACATGGTATTTGCAGTGTGTAGTCCTGGGAGGGACGGATGAAGGAGATCTCTACTGGACTTGCTAGAGGAAAGCAAGTGGAGTCCTCTGTGGAGGCAATCAAACTGTCACCCCAGTTGGCCTGGAACAAACCCAGAAAGTGAGGGAGGTTTTAGGACTTTACCCTTTGTTTTGGCCAAACCCAGACTAACCACCTTAGTGGCATAATGTAGACAGGGGACTGGAGCTCCATACAGCCAACAGCTCACCGGTGTTGCAAGCTGCCCTAAAGGACATTAGGAGTGAGTGGAGGAAATGCTGGATTTAGGGCAATCCAGAAATCCCACAGCCCTGAGCCTCACCCATAGTCCCTCATTCCCAAGCTGGATGGCTCTACTAGCTTTTGTGTATACTACTGTGGACTCAAGTGCAGTCACAAAGTCTGTCGCACACCCAATGCCATAGACGGATGAACTACAGGACAAGTTGGGAGGAGCCGCACATACCTACCACAATTGACTTGACAAAAAGGTATTGGCAGGTGGAGTTAACTGCCAGAGCTAGGGAGATATCAGCCTTCATCACTCCAATAGGATTATTTGAGTTCAAGGTAATGCCTTTTGGAATGAAGAACTCCCCTGCCACCTTTCAAGGTTGGTCAATCAGGTGTCGAAGGTACTGAAGAATACGCAGTGGCATATCTGGACGATATTGCCATCTTCAGTGCCAGTTGGAAGGAACACCTGTCCCATCTAAAAGAATTGTTGGGCAGGATACAGAAGGCCAGGCTCACTGTCAAGGCTGAAAAGTGCCAGGTGGCCATGGCGGAGGTGGCATACCTAGGCCATGTAGACGGGTGAGAGCAGCTCCATCCCAAACAAGCTGAGATTGAAGCGATAGAGGCATGACCCAGGCCTGAAACCCAGAAGCAGGTTCAGAGTTTCCTAGGGACTGCTGGGTACTATTGAAAGTTTGCACCAAATTACAGTACCCTGGCAGCTCCCCTCTCTGGGCTGCTAAAGAAAAGAATGCCCAAAAAGGTAAAATGGGAGCAAGCCTGTGAATGAGCCTTTGCATGGCTAAAGGAGGCACTGTGCAGTGCCCCAGTGTTGGCCAGTCCAGACTACAGTAAGCCATTTGTAGTCCAGACAGATGCCTCAGATATGGGGATTGGAGCAGTCCTCAGTCAGACCTCTAACCGAGGGAAAGATCACCTAATAGTGTACCTTAGCAAAAAGTTGCTTCCCCGGGAGCAGGCCTATTCCACAGTTGAAAAGAAACGCTTTGTGCTAGGACAGTCTAAGGGGTTTGTTTCTTGGTTGGTTGACCAGTTTCATGTACTGGAATCAGACTCATTGGAGTCGATCAAAGCAAATTGGTCTACAGAAATGGAGAGAGTAATTGATGACCCTATTTGGGCTGTAGTGTGGGGGGCTGTTCACTCAACCACTGCTTGTAATAGCTGGCGGGAGTTTTGATGGAAAGTTGCTATTAGATATTTTCGTACCCCAACAATCACTAGACATTTTGGTCACCATTTCTCAGATGACTGTTGGAGGGAGTGTGAGTATAGGGGGACACATTTACATATATTTTGGTCCTGCCCCAGTATTAGTTCTTTCTGGGAACAAATTATGGACCAAGTGGATATAGTTTTTGGGCTGCGTATGCCAGAGGACCCTATTTATTGGGTGCTAGGGTGCTACCCAGACCAAATTAAACGGAAGTCACAGAGATATTTATATAATATAATGGTGGCCTCGGCTCTCAAGGCAATTACTCAGGTTTGGATGTCTAAAGTTAGTCCCACAACTAATGCCTGGTATAAAAACTGTCTAAATATATTAGACATGGAATACTTAACGGCTAAAGTAAGGCTACAAAAAGATACATTTAAGATGAGATGGATGCCTTTTTTCAATTTTCAAGCGCAGAAAGAACAAATTAATGTATTGGATAATCTGGTTAAGTATACCTGTAACTGAAAAATAGATAAGTCTATTGATTCCCTTAAAAATGTGAGCACAGGAAGACTAATATACCTAGTGCTCCCCAGGATGATATGAACTAAGTCATTGTACCTCCCTTGGCTTAACGTATTTTCAGGACCTTCAGTAGTCTCCCTTTTTCTAGCTAAGTAATTATCATGGGGCAATATAAACGCTGTCTTCCTCCCCTTCCCCTTTTTTTCTCTCTTCCCTTCTTTCTTAGCCTAAGCTTTATTATACCTTTGTCACGTCTGTTATTTGCAGAGCTGAGAGAAATGGGATCTGGTTTGAAGGGTACATGTTTGGAATATTTGCTCTAAGGACTGTTGGTTCCATATTTACTTCCTCAGATGTGAAACCTTACCTAGGAATATGTATCTCTCAGACTTATTTCAATATTACCAGCGGTAATAATGTGTATATGTACTGCTTTCCCTCCTCCCGTTTTCTTTTCTGTTCCTTACCCTTTTTTTTCTGTTTGTACCGTCATATATGAAAAATAATAAAATTATTTAAAAAAAAAAAAGAAATGCTTTGTGCTGGTATGGGCCCTGAAGAAATTACAGCCATACCTCTACGGGAAGCACTTTGAGGTACAGACCGATTATAACCCCCTGGTGTGGTTAACACAGATGGGGAAAACGAATGGTCATCTCTTAAGATGGAGTATTGCCTTACAGGGCTACAATATGACCATTACCCCCAGAGCCGGATCGGCCAATGCCAACACAGATGGGCTATCTCACCAGTTAGAGCAGTAAACAGAATTTGCGAAAATCATACCCTGCATAGGGATAGATTCCCACAAATTCCATCTAGGAGGGAGGGATGTTGTGAGCTACCCCACTGCTAGCCCTTATTTTTAGATATAATTCTGTTGTATATATTTTTTTATGTAATTCTACGTAAATGTACATGCCAGTTTCAGCAAAGGCACATAGAGAAAGATTGGATTTTTTTAAAGAGGGTTTGACCTGCCTCTCTGGCCTCTAAAAGGCCAGCTTATTTGCAGGAATCCGCAAGTTCTTGTCAAAAATCTTGCAGATACATGATCAAAGAGTATTCCTCTAATGTTACCTGGCCAAGGGAAACAAAAATAATAAAATCCATTTGTGTAATCATACAACTTACAGGATCTTCCTTATAACTAATTAAATACAGCCAGTTCAAAAGCCCAGGGTATTTTAGCCAGGAAAGATCCTTCTAACAGGCCTATGTCAGGTAATTGCAAAAAAAACACATCCTTATAGCATACCTGTGTGAAAGTCCACTTACAGGGGTTATGATTATAAACCCTGTATTTACTATGGGAATCTGGCACATCAAAGATTATCAGGAAAATAAGATTTTTGGGAAGTGCAAGAGCGATGCCTGGTGGCATAAAGAGAAAAGCCAAACTCTATTCACTGATCTGGAAGGGCCAGTCTTTATTCACAGATTGGGGTCTTCTATATAAACTCTCAGCACATTACATTCGGGGCCATTTGCCACATTTTGCTTGGACCCTCTCCTGACCACAGAGAACAGCTGCCAGCACAGAGACTGCCTAAGAACCAAAGGCTGCTATAGAAATACTGAAAAATTTTGCAAACCAGCCATTCTCTGGACTTCAAAAACTTCAGACCTAAGGTAGAGACTTGGCTAAACAGTGTCAGTGCGTTTTTCTGTGTATTTGTTTTCCCATTTTTTCTTATACTGTAACCTAAATTAGTATATGTTCTCTTTCGGTTGTAACAGCATTTCATTATCTAAGTAAAAACTTTTGTTTTCCTAAAGACATTCTGCCTGAGTGAGACTTTCTCTATTTGTATGTGAGTTGTGAAAACAGTATTAATAATCTGTGACGACTGTTACTTGCTTACAGGGGCCACCGTAAGCAACCAAATTGAGAAAAGGGTCTGTAAGGATAGGGAGGATACCAGGGTCTCATACCATAGTCTGCTGGATTTTCTTTTCCATATACACTTTCAATCCTCCTCGGAGTGGGTAGGCAGCTCCAGTCCCTCCCTCGGAGGGGACTCGTCTTTCCAGTCTGGCTTTTCCTGCACCCATCCCACCCAGCCATCCCCCACAGGATACCCCCCATGACAGGGCTGGTGGCGAGGGACACCGACTTTCCCTCACCCCGGAAGTCAACATCCAGATTGCTGGGGGGTGGCACAGGTGCAGCAGTCCATCATGGAGCCTGCCAGCTCCATCCTTTTCATCCAGTTTATGCCCCAAGGCCCACGAATGTGCAATGGGCAGGGTGACTGTCTCCACCTCTGCGGAGGCAGTCTAACGCCCTGGATGTGGTCCCTCCCAATTCTGGGCAGCATGCCTGTGCCAACACCTAGCCACCACTGGGTGTCAGTCTACAGAGCACTGCATTGTCTCCCTCCCTGAGGAAGGACAGCTGTTGGTGGATGCTCAATCCTTCCTTGCCCTGGCCGATTCAGTCCATTCCCAAACCTGGGTTGCCTACGTGGCCCGAGGTGTGGGATTCAGCGCCTCAGCCCTCAGTGCCACCGATCCAGCTAGTCAGCGGGATTCTGAACCAGGCTATTGCATGTCCAGTAGGGAGAAGGCCAGATTGGGTGTTACGCTTAAGGGTGGGCACTGTGAGCTCAGTGGGCCTGATCCCCAGGAGTGGGTTCATGACAGTGGTTACAACAGGTCCTAACATCAGGGATACAATCATGGAAACTCCCAAAAATAAAGGATGATTATCTTTGGCTGAGGGGACTCATATTTTTTGCTTCCCCATTCTAAGCTTCACCACGCATCAAAGACAATGTGATTTTGATGGCGTTCGGGTGGCATTGTGGGAATTGGGGGTAGCATATACTCTCCAGCTCCCTGCTATGCTTTGAGTTTCTTACGCTGGGAAAGTTTATTTATTTAATTACCTGGCCGAAGCAGGTTGTCACCTGGAAAAAATAAAACAAGATTCTGCAGTAAAGAATGCATCCATACCTGAGATCAAATTGGAAGCAGATGACTGTTGCTGAGGAGGAACTGTATTAGATCCAAAGTACTTTTTCTGGCAAGTTCTGCTATTGTGTTTTAAACGTTTTGCAATTTTGATGTTTGAATGTTACATTTTAACACAACTGGGGTCTTGTGGAGGCTTGGTTGCAGTGTGAGGCATCTCCCTTTTATTTCTTCCAGGGTGCTGATAGCAGGGTCGGATTGAGGTATAGGGGGCCCACCTAGAAAATCAATAGGAGAGGGCCCAGGGTGACACAATGCTATCAGTATTCCACTTAAATCTGATACACTAGCTTTGTGCTTGCATCTTACATTTACGTACAGAGTCGCAAATACCCCATTTAATTAGAAAAAAGATGATAAACACAAAGATTTTTAGAATTCAAGGAAAGGGCAGGTACACAACAGAAGGGGGCCCACCTGGTCTGGCTTCACACTGTTCAAACACTTTGCTGTTGTGCAGGACCTTGTAGGGTGCCATGTGAAATGCTATATTATCTCTAAGGATTCTTTGGAAAAGATACCACCAAACCTGACCCTAGATTCTACTTCTCTTGGGGCGGAGGCCCTCATCTAGAACCCGTTGGACATTGGAGCCCTAAAACTGGACCAGAACTGTCTGTGGTGATTGGCTTCTAAAAATAAGAATTTCTTCCTGGGTGTTGACAGCATGAATGTAGTGGAGGTGAGCTAAGAAGGTTTAAAATATTTTGAAAACAGCTGGATTGCTGTTTTCTTGACTAACTTGTCCACATCTGGGTTGCTAGAGGATAGGAATGCCATTGTCTTGTGGCTGGAAAATAGTATGAACTGTTAGCCTGTGTAGCTCACCTTCTGCATGGAAAGTTTGTCTGGGGAGGACTTTGTGGCACGGCAGACTGACTGCAGCCCCAGACTTATTTTCTTTTATAACTCTGTTAGAATCTGCTCTTATTTCTTGAGTTATATGACATTTTTTGTTGTGGCATCTTTCCCATATGAGGGCTTGATGCAGCTGGCTGATGTGGGACATTGGACTGCTCTTTAGCGGAGGTCAGATCTGTCGTGGTTGGAAAAGAACTCGCAACTGTCTTCTGGACACTTTTTTCTTGGATCATGGACAATAAAAGTCATTAAGACTTATTTAGTACGGGGTGACTACGGTAATTATTGGTTAATGATTTTTGCTTCATGTCTATGATCTTGACACCTGTAAGCCTTTAGGTAAATGTTGTTTTCAGAATTGTCTGTGTAAGCCTCCCTACAAATTTGGGTTTACTAAAATGTCTTTCTGGGCTCCTAAATGCCCACTGTCAGGCTGGTGTCCTGTTTTGCAGTAGTTCTATTTGTCTGCATGAGAACGCCTTTAGTAAGCCTCAGTGTGCCTGTCTCTTTAAGAGAGCATCTAGCCTGTGTTTTGGAAATCAGTCTGCTGGGTCCGAGTAATTAAGGCTCATGACCAGCCAGACAGCCTGTTATATTGCCCATTCTGCAGTCGTTGTTAGCACAGAGGGAGCCCTGTTAGGAAATATGGTTATTTACTGTTTATCTGTTAGAGTAATAATGAAAAGGAGTTTGTCTAACCTGCCTTCATTTGCGACTTGAGCTTTTGAATAGGAGCCACCATTTTGGTTCTGGGCTGCCAGGATCTAAAATGGAAACTAGTCATGAACTGCCAGGGGTAGTATGGGAAGGAAATTCTGTAGTATTTGTACTTCTAGGTGTTTGGCGCCTAAATGGACCTGGAGGGGAAGCCTTTTCCATGACAGACAGTTCCGTAAGCCAACCGAACCTTATGGATTACAGGGGAAATGCCCAGAACTGCCTGAAGCAGTGTGTCAGTCGAGAGTGGAAGTTGGAGAGTGAACAGCTCGAGTGGTCAAGCAGCTGCTCCTAGGAGGAGTGTAGGAGAATCGGCAGGAAGGCTCCATTGGCCTGTCTGCCACATTCTCTGGCCCAAAGAGATTGCCTATTGCAGAAGTCAGACTGTTCCGATTGCCGGCTTAGACCTGCAGCAGAGGAAAGAAAGTGTGTCAGTACTACTTGCAAGGGGCACCAAAGACTTGCTCCAGAAGCGATCGGCCTGCCTGAATGAGAGAAGATAGCCTCAGGTTGAAAGGTTTGCGCAGTGAAGCTGTAATTAGCAAACAGACTATATCCGAATTGTGACTTAGAGAAATAACTGATTTAAATGTGCTGAATGTGTTTCATGGGTTGCGATTTGGTTCCTCACAGTGAATCCTGTTATGCCAGCTGGAGGCTTTCCAGCAATAGATCACAAACTTTTCTCAGGACTGTTCCTCCTGCTTGGGCCTTGCCATCTCGGCCCAAGCCTCTGCCCGCAATCCAGAGATCATCTCGGCGAAAGAGCAGCTTGGAGATTCGGCCCCCTGCTCAACACCATCAAACAGGTAGCAACCACCAGGAGGTGAGTCGTAGACCCTGCCCTCAGCACACCGCATCAACACCATGAGGTTTTATCTCGCCTGTCCTACATCCTGGTCCTGGTTGTTGTGAGTACAAATCAGGGTAGCTCCTGCAACAACAGCTACAAATCATTGTGTGTCAGCTGATTGATCTGTTTTGGGTTATTGCTAATGGATTGAGTCATCCAGCTCGGGATTACAAATATTTGGGTGCACATGCTAACTGTATTTCTTCCTAAAGGCCCCAACAACAGCTGCAATGCTGGCCACCCCAGGCATGCTCCAGGCTACCCTGTGTAAGATCTGGGTACCCAGGGTTGCAAGACTAATTATCAGGACTTACAGTGCATGCTGAACTAGCCTGAAGTAGATCAGAGTGCCAATCATTTAACTAAATTCATGCCCTCCCTTGTTCATTTCCTGAATAAACCTGATCATCTGTTTCATGTTTAACCCGCTAGTGCATATTATTAGTTGGTCACAGTGAAAGGTTTTGCATTGTGTATTGTTGTTCTTATTTTCCAGGTGGGTCTCCAGGGCACTTGCAGCAGATCCAGCCCTGGTGGTAAGTGCAAGGGGTGTGAGCACATTCTTACTGTTATCCAGTGCATGCAAATGTTCTGCGGTATTACTGTTTAGGCCACTAGAAGGGTTGATGGGTGGTTATAGCATCCCAGAGGGCTATACCAAAGCAGTCAAGTTACCCCAATACCATTCCTCTGGGTGGAGGCACCCGTTCATAGAACTCAGGCCCCTCAGCCTGTGCATATTCTCACAGGCAGGGGTAACAGTCCGTAGGATAGTGCCATATAGGGGTTACATCTTGGAGGCACTGCTGGTATTAGCGCCCCCTAGTGGCTCAACTAATAAATGTCTGAAAATCAGGAACGGTTTGGCACCAGAGTGTTTCCCACCGCTACCCTGTATCATGGAGGGCATGTTCTCTGGGACTGTCCCCACCCCTAGTAGAGGAGAAAAGGACTGGGAGACCTGAAAAGCACATGCAGCCTGGATGGTAGCCCGATGGCCTGGGACTGATGAGCAAAGAGGTTGGAGATTCTGGTGACCCTGCGGGGACCCACTTTGGATGTTATCTGGGGGCTTCAATCTACTGGGCCTGCTGTGTCCACACAGCAGTACTTGGATGAAAGACCTTTGTCTTTGACCCTCATGAGGATGTGAGTCACCTATTGTGGGAGTTTAGGTCATGCGAACAAAAGGGAGAGTTGCTTTCAGATTATATGTTGAGGGTTGAGCGTGTTCTGCTGAAGTTATTTGACTGGGGAGGAGGGCTCCACAGACATGAACCAGGTTAGGATGGATCATGTTTTGACCTCTGGTGGAACACTCTAGCTTTATCATGCTTTGGATGCACACACGGCACTGTGTGAAGGGTGTCCCATCCTTTGTTGAGCTGATGCAGGCGGTAAAATGGGCTGAACATCAAGCTGAAAGGGAAAGTACTGTGGAGCCACTTCCAGGACCAAGTGTGGCTGAAGAGAGAGAGAGAGAGAGAGAGGGAGATCCATCTGAGTGCACTCATCCAGAGGCCCAGACATTGGAGGAGTATACCTTACCCCCCACCTTGGAAGTGGAGTTCCGTAGGCTGGAGGATTGGTTTGATCGGCTGTGTGATGTAGTTACGGCCAAGTGTAAGATACAGCAAAGGATTTGCAGTGGGCCCGTGAAGGAGAAGCCAGTAAACTAAGATGTAGTGTTCTGTTATTGCTGTGAAGAGGATGGTCACATGCAACGACGTAGCTGTCTGTCTGAAGATGCGGGAAGAGTAAGGACCCAACTGATTGGATTAAGAAAATCCTGCCTGCAGGGTCCTGCATGAACTGAGAATCAGACTGCCACCTTGAGGAAGAGAACAAGAGACAGAAAGCCTCACTGGTGGCATACCAGTAGATACTGAACTGTTTGAGAGCAATGAATCTAACAGCATTATGGAAGATGATGTTGAAAGTATTAGTCAAGTGCTGCAAGATCTCAATTCAATACAATTTCCCTTGGATGACAAGCTTGAAACTTATTCCAAACCAAGTATGAACAATAATATTATTGAAACAGAGCAAACAGAGTCATGGGCTGAAAGAGCTCCTAATGCAGGACAGACCACAAATGCAGAGGCAACCCCTTCTACAGAAACAGACTTTCTCGAAATCAATGAGCTGGGACTGGAAAACCCCCCTGCAAGTGTTGAAAAAACAGACCCTGTGCCTGTACCTCCTCGAAAGTCAGGGAGAGCTACTAAACCAGTAATACGCCTCAGTTATGACTCCCAGGGAGACCTATAGACCTTCCACTACATGTTGTTCACAAGGGGGTGTATATCTCTGAAAGCTCTCTTCCCCAAACTGAGATATTCTGCTACCTCAAAGTTGATAGTTAAACCTTCGGATCATAGTACCAATGCCCTTGCCCCATGCAGCCCCAATGTAGCTGATAGGGATGGGCCCAAAGTCATGTGAGTTAGAGTACAGGAGATGATACAAACCAGAATGGTAAGAGTAATGTGATTAACTGTTTGAAACTGTTTGAACATGCTAATATGTTTGTGAAACTGTATGCAAATGTGTTACTGTGGAAATGTCACTGTTAAAGTGAAAAGCTATATTAATGCTTAGAACCAGTTTATTTTACTGATGCATCAGCTTTATTTTGTGGTATACTGAGTGAAGCATGCATGCATCTTATATAGAATCATATAGTAAGTATAGACTTGATGTGGACACCAAGTTTTTCCAGGCAGGGAAGTGTGTAACCCCCCTATAAACTTGGATTTACTAAAATGTCTTCCTGGGCTCCTAAATGCCCACTGTCAGGCTGGTGTCCTGTTTGCAGTAGTTCTATTTGTCTGCATGAGAGCGCCTTAGTAAGCCTCCATGCCTGTCTCTTTAATAGAGCGTCTAGCCTATGTTTTGGAAATCAGTCTGGGCTGGGTCCGAGTAATTAAGGCTCGCAACCAGCCAGACATCCTGTTATATTGCTCCATTCTGCAGTCGCTGTTAGCACAGAGGGAGCCCTGTTAGGAAATGTGGTTATTTACTGTTTATCTGTTAGAGTAATAATGAAAAAAGAGTTTGTCTAACCTTCCTTCATTTGCAGCTTGAGCTTTTGAATAGGAACCACCATTTTGGTTCTGGACTGCCAGTATTTGACCAATTTAATCTCTGGGGACCTAAAATGGAGACTGTCCCAAGGGGTAGTATGGGAAGGAAATTCTGTAGTATTTGTAGATCTAGGTGTTTGGTGCCTAAATGGACCTGGAGGGGAAGCCCTTTCCGTGACAGACAGTTCCCTAAGCCAACTGAACCTTGTGGATTACAGGGGAAATGCCCAGAACTACCTGAAGCAGTGTGTCAGTCGAGAGTGGAAGCTGGAGACTGAACAGCTTGAGTGGTCGAGCAGCTGCTCCTAGGAGGAGTACAGAAGAATCAGCGGGAAGGCTCCGTTGGCCTGCCTGCTGTGTTCTGTGGCCCAAAGAGATTGCCTATTGCAGAAGTCAGACTATTCCAATTGCCGTCTTAGACCTGAAGCAGAGGAAAGGAAGTGTGTCAGTACTACTTGCAAGTGGGCCCAAAGACTTGCTCCAGAAGTGGTCGGCCTGCCTGAATGAGGGAAGATAGCCTTGGGTTGAAAGGTTTGTGCAGTGAAGCTGTAATTAGCAAACAGACTATATCAAATTGTGGCTTAGAGAAATAACTGATTTAAGTGTGCTGAATGTGTTTCATGAGTGTGATTTGATTCCCCAATCAATCCTCTTATGCCAGCTGGAAGCTTTCCAGCAATAGATCACAAACTTTTCTCAGGACTGTTCCACCTGCTTGGGCCTTGCCATCTTGGCCCAAGCCTCTGCCTACAATCCAGAGATAATCTTGGCGAAAGACCGGCTTTGGGATTCGACCCCCTGCTCAACACCATCGAACAGTTAACGACCACCAGGAAGTGAGTCCTGTAGGCCCTGCTTCCCCCAGCACATTGCATCAACACCACGAGGTCTTCATCTTGCCTGTCCTACATCCTGGTCCTGGTTGTGTGAGTACAAATCAGGGTAGCTCCCTGCAACAACAGCTACAAATCGTTGTGTGCCAACTGATTGATCTGTTTTGGGTTATTGCTAATGGACTGAGCCATCCAGCTCGGGATTACAAATATTTGGGTTGTGCACATGCTAACTGTATTTCTTCCTAAAAGGACCCAACAACAGCTGCAATGCCGGCACGGGCAATGCTCCAGGCTAGCTTGTGTAAAATCTGGGTACCCAAGGTTGCAAGACTAATTATCAGGGACTTACAGTGCATGCTGAACCAGCCTGAAGTAGATCAGAGTGTTAGTCATTTTACTAAATTCATGCCCCTCCCTTGTTCATTTCCTCTTAATAAACCTGATCATCTGTTTCATGTTTAACCTGGCTAGTGTGCATATTATTAGGTGAGTCACAGTGAAAGGTTTTGCATTGTGTATTGTTGATCTTATTTTCCAGGGGGTCTCCAGGGCACTTGCAGCAGATCCAGCCCTGGTGGTGAGTGCAAGGGGTGTGAGCACATTCTTACTGTTATCCAGTGCATGTGAATGTTCTATGGTATTGTTTAGGCCACTAGAAGGGTTGGTGGGTGGTTATAGCATCCCAGAGGGCCATACTAAAGCAGTCAAGCTACCACAATACCATTCCTCCGAGTGGAGGCACCCATTCACAGAATTCAGGCCCCTCAACCTGTGCATATTTCCACAGGCAGGGGTAGTAGCCCATAGGATAGCGCCACCTAGGGGTTACATCTGTTTTTTATAGAACTGTTCAGCCCTCACATGCGGTAACTCAGGGAGACCATGTGACATATCTTGTTGTGTTAGTTCACTGTTCTATTTCTTCTCACCAAGAATATGCTGGCGTATGTAATGCTTTTCATCTGAAAGTGTAAAGGTAAAGAAAAAAAAAAAAATGCTCAAATGTAAATAAATAATGTATCCCACATGGTCCCCACTGCATGTCCTATTTATCCAATAGAAACAAAGAAACAGATTTTGTCGGCAGAAAAGGACCTTTAGGCTCATCCAGTCTGCTTCTTGTCCCTGCCTATTCCATCATCACTAACCCTAGCTGGTCATAGGTGTCACTCCTCTCCTTCTTCCTAATATGCCATTGTGCCTATCACATGCTGAAGCTCCCCAGTCTTTGCCCCACTACTTCCTCGGGCAGGCTGTTCCAGTCATCTACCACCCCTTCCTGAACTGTTTTTCCACATCTCATAAGCTCTCTCCCTCTTAGCTTATGTGCATGCCCCTTGTTGGTGGTGTCTTCCATTCAGAAACAGAGCTCACTTGTACCTTGTTTACTCCTATGGGGTACCTATGGTTTCAGTCATGTCCCTCTTGCTCTCCTCTCTTCCAGGTAGTACATGTTGAGTTCCTGCAGTCCTTCCTTGTAGGCTCATTCTGCAACCCCTCGCCATTTTGGTTGCCTTCTCTGTACCATCTCTACCCTTTCTATGTCCTTGCTGAGGTGCAGCCTCAGAATTGGACACAGTACTCCATGTGGGGCCTCACCAGTCAGTAATACAATGGCAGCACCACCGCCCTCCTCCTGATAGAAATCCCTCTCCCAATGCACTCCAGCATCCTGCTAGCCTTTCCTGCTGTTGTGTAACACTGCCCAGCTACCCTGAGACCATCAAATATGATGACCCCTTAGGTCTCTTTCTTGCTTGGTGACTGTAAGCCTACTCCCCCCATCTTATACATAGCCCCATGGCTCCTCAGGGCTTAAGTGCATAAATCTACCGTTTTGGCACTGAAACCCAGCTGCCACCCTAGACCATTCCTCTATTTCCTCAGATCCTTTGTATTTCTCCACCCCTTCCTGAGTGTCAACCCTGTTGCAGATTTCTGTATAACCAACAAAGAGACATTATCTTATCCTCAAGCTCCTCTGCAATTTCACTTATGAAGACACAGAAGTGGACCGGTCACGGCGCTAAACCCACTAGTCGCTCTCCTATCGCCTGAGTGGCTACCGTCTACCACTACCCTTTGCCTCCTATCCCTTAACCAGTTTGATACTGAGCTTGTCACATTCTCCCCCATCCCTAGGCTGCTTAGTTTCTTTTTTTTCCCTGTCTGGTCTTATTCCTCAGTCCACCACTCCTTCAAGCCACACAATGTCCTTGTTACTCACCAGTCTCAACCTTCACTGCCAGCTCCTGCCACCTGATTCCTGCACTGCACCTGCATCCGGAGGGTTCTGGCTTATCCCTGCCGGGGTGGGGCCCAAGGGGGAGAGCACCGGGGAGAGGAGTTACAGGCTCTGACCCCTCTGGAATGACAGGCACGAGGGACAGGGATGGCGTACCTGGGGGGACAGTGGCGTGGTGGGACATGACAGACGTCATCCGGCTGGCTGAGGTGGTGATTTTCTGTTTTCTGGGGCCCTACACATCTCTCACATGCACGCTTCTGCAGCAGTGTTCTGGGTTGGGTGCGTTTGGCAGCATGTGGTCACCAACAATGCCTCTGCTAAGCCACCACCAGAAGCAGCTCTACTAGCAAAATGCCACAACCAACCCCCAGGAGGAAGTGTCCAAAAGATGCTCTGACTTCCTCCTGCCGGCCTCCCTCCTGATATCCAGGATCAGGGCATGAAACTGGATTGCCAGTATGCCAGAGTGATGCCCATTGCTCAGTGCCACAGAGCCAGAATTTCGTATTTTTCTAATATTCTGTGTGCACAGTGTCAAAAGCCTTACTGAAGTCTAGACAAGTCACGTCCACTGCTCAGCTTTGGTCCACCTCCTGATAATCCAGTGAAGAAATCAATGAGATTAGTTTGACATGGCGCCCCGAAACCATGCTGCCCCTGGCCCTGCAGCCCTTTTTGCCCCAGGTGTTCCAGGCCTCTCTTTCAGTGCCTCCATTAACTACCTCACCACTGATGTGTGAAACTGCTGGCCTACAGTTGCTAGCATCCCCCTGCTGCTGCTTTTGTGAGGATGGACCACATCGGCCCTCCTCCAATCCCTGGAACTTTCCCCATCTCCACTGAGGTGCTAAAAAGCACTGTCAGAGGCAGCCAGCACCATGCTCCATTCCTTTAGGATCCTTAGGTGAATCCCATCTGGTACCATGCCTTAGTCTTCTTAAGGTGGCGGTTGGGCAGGGAATGATTGACAGATAGTTTGTCTAACATATGTGTGATAAATTCTGTGTTCTAAAATTTATCACACATATGTGGAGAATATTTATTCTTATGGCATTGGTTCTGTATCTACACAGATACCTTTTAGGTATCAGAGATGTTATTATTCCATTTATAAGGTGCAAGAAAAGGACAGCACACCTCTCAAAGTCCTTTACTAAATAATTATGCAAAGCGATTTATGGCAAATATCAATGTATTTATTTTTCCATCTCTCTGCCCAGCGGCCATCTATCAGGCTATTGCCCAGTCCCATCTCCTGACCTGGACCTCAGTGACTCTCACTCTTATCTGCTCCATGGGGAGAGACCCCCCCATGGTAGGATTGGTGGGGGGGGGAGGCACAGTGCTTCCCCCCAGCTGAGCTGATCCAAATTCACTGGCTGCGGGGATTCATTCATGCTGGGCAGACGGTGTGGGACCTGACAGTGCCAACGTCACTTTGTGTCATACTGGAGGAGTTTTCTCCTGGTTTCTAGTCCCTCTCTCAAGATGCTTAGCCATGAATGTGCAGACAACGCATGCAATTGGCATTTGCACTGTAAGGCCCCCCTGCATCTCCCCTCCCCCTCTGACCTGCGTCAACTAGGCATCCCTTGTTGGCTCTCATACAGTGGCGGAATGGACAAACTGCCTCCCAGGGGAGGAAAGAGTTCTCTGGCATGCTCAGTCCTCCTCCCTCCCTGGCCAGTCTGGCTTGTTCCCCAAGTCAGGTGCCCAGTGTCGTGAGCAGTAACCTTACCGCTGTGCCGATGGGCTGGGTGGCAGATATCAATGTGGAATACACAGAGGGATTACCAGTGTGGACACGTTGCCACTGTGGTGCTAGAATCCCCATGATAATAAATATTGGAGTTGCCATTTTGTAAAACCGCACTTGGGCAGAAATTTTTTAAGTATAGGACTATTTATAGGACAGAATTCATGACTACAAGACACTGTAGGAAGTCAGTCCTTGGGAAGTTTCAAGAACTGTATTATGCCTTACTTGAAGGATCTTAATGCGTGTAATTGTTTCAGACAATGATATGCCCCAGAGTGACCTTGCACTTTGTTTGACAATGTATCGTATACCAATTGTGACTATTACTTTTATGTTAATATTGTAATGCTGTTACTGTATGAAGAATGACTGGGTCACCTTACAAAAAAAAAAGGCATCTGTTGCCTAAAGGTTTTCCATAATAAAATAAACTACAAAGCAAGAGATGCTGAAAGAGCTTTGTACTTGTAGTTTATTATAGGGGCACTTTAGGGTTGCGTCGGCAGTTCAATGTTAAACCCAATTTTCTGCAGCTTAATAACTTTGCCATTGTTTGGTGAAATAGCACAAAATGTGGCATGCGCGGTCAGGCTGTCAGAATCTTAAGATGTCAACAGCTTTGTGATGGTATCTTGTGCAGTTTTGAGATATGAAGGGTCAAAAAAGTGGAAAAAAAAAAAAAGTGCTCCTGCCCCATACTTAACATTAGGTATTTCTGCTCTCACCTACAGCCAAGACAGTATGGAATTTCTTCATGAAATGTTCAGGAATGACGGAGCCTGTGCCAAGGGAGTGCATTTGGATGGTTTGGTGAAAAAATATTATACAGTTTGGAATTATAATGATTTTGGGGATAATGTTCAAATTTGAGTGGTAAAAAAAATGTTCGCAAGTGTTAATAGGTTGTGATTTACTGTCTGTGTGCAGAGAAATACCGATGGCAAAAAAAACACGTGAGTGGTTATTTGTATGAATTTACTTGCCGTGGGGGAAAAAAACACTAGAGATGGCCACCATTTTCTTTTTACTGTTTTAAACTTATAAACAGTAAAAGTACAATCAAATTATGTCTTTTTTAAAAAGCAAACACCTGAACCTAGCTAAATGGAACCTGTTTAGCTAGATTCTGATATTGTGTTTAAAATTGCCAGAAATACCTTTGTGGGTACCCAAAAACCTGGGGGCAGGCTTAGGGAGGCCATTGACTCACGTTCTCACTATGAGAACAGCGGGACTTTCTTGACTTCTACAGCCACAGCTAGAACTCATGCTGCAGGCTGCAATGACAGCAGTGAGCTGCCGTTTCCCTGGTGTCTAGTGGCACCCCAATGCCATCTCTATGCTGTAATGTTGCTCTGGTATCTAGTAGCACTCGTGAACAGGAGATGTGAAAGGTCAGAGCTTCACTAGCTCATCAACTGGTAGGTGCTCAGACTCAAGAGTCAGACATGGGGGGGGGAGTGGACTGCTGGGGCTCACCAGCACTGTCCTGAGTATATGGCACACCGTTGCAAAAGCCACACCATAAACTGCTTGCCAAAATGAAACAAAAGACAGTTTACCTTAAGCTTGTCAAACTTTATTGTAGCAGCATATGAATATACAAAATTTGCCAGCTGATAAATGCCTAGAGGTCTATCAAGTCTGCTCGAATGTGCAGCTAGCACCCCTTATTCTGCAGCTGCCCCTCCCTTCCCCCCTTCCCCTTCATTAACCCTCCTTCACTGTACCATCCATTTGTACTTAGACTTGCATGGCTTAATCTTTGAGACAAGCATATTCTACTGGCAGGATCAACCAGATAGTCGCACCAAAGGGGGGCAGCCAGAGGAGGGGCAGGGGCCCGGACCTCCAAGCTGGGGAGGGGCCTCCGAGGAGGACTCCCGAGTGCTGGTCGAGAGCCGCCCGGCCCCAGAGGGCTGGGGGGCGGCAGCCTCAGGATAGAGAGGTGGGGTGGCTCTTGCGGACCTCAGTGCTCGGAGAAACGGCTGTGCTCCACGCGGAGATGGGGTCTGGCACCCGGCCAGCAGGTGGCCAGGGTGTGGACCACCCTGCTGCCCAACAGGACCCCTGACGTTCAGCCCAGTCTACTTGGTCTCGCTCTGAAGGGGGGAAGCCAAGGACCAAGGTCCCCGGCCCACCTGTGCTCTGTGCGGGGAGAAGCCACTCCGTGACTGGACGAGCCAGACCTGGAGGGCCCTCCCAAGTCGGAGCATCTGCCAGATCCATCGGTGGGAACAGAGATTGTTTAAACCACATGGTTGTTGGGCTCATCCAGGGTTTGAACTACAACCTCTCGCACTTAAGCTAGAATCATACACCTCAGACCAACGAGCAATAAAAGTGTTGGGCAAATCAAATACCTGTAGTCAAAGTGCAGGTGCATGCAGAATGAACTGCACGGGTGAAAACATAAAAACAAATTCACTGTGACACCCGTGTATAGGGCTTACAGGCAGACTGGATGGGCTTGGTGGGCTTTATCTGCCAACAATTTCTGTTTCCTCTAATTATGTAATCTTTGCATATTGTTGTATATAGCGTTTATCTGCTTTTTGTGTGTTGTGCTTGTGTTGGGTTGTTAATGAACTGGTTGTATGAGAAGAGCTCCATGGTAGCAGGCATCACACATAGTCATGAATATGCCTTTCTATGATATTTAAATGTCACACTAGTGATGAGCCAACCAGCTCTGAGGAAGGTGAATAGCGAAAGCGTCAACACGTTATGCGTGTGCTCAGTATATGCCTTTGTCTGCAGGCCACCCTAGGTCACATAAGGGAACACCAGTGGGTGTAAGACAATTAATTTGTTTTATGCTTTCACCCACAGTTCATTACACATGCACCTGCACTTTGGCTACAGGTATTTGATTTGCCCAACACTTTTATGCTGCTACAATAAAGTTTGACAAGCTCAAGGTAAACTGTCTTTTGTGTCATTCTGGCACACAGTTTATGGTGTGACTTTGCAATGGTGTGCCACATACACAGGACAGCACTGGTGAGCCCAAACAGTCCACCCCCCCGCTAGGTCTAGTGGCACCCCCACCATCCAATTGCCATCCCTGCAATGAATTTTTGGTGTATTGAATTAACTTTCAAATGAGCTAGTCTGCAGGTATCCCTGGGCTTCAGACACTGTTGAGTCCTTTTGACAATGTGAAAGAAACAGCATGTTATCGGTGCACCTGAGACCAAAGTGTAGTGTAGAGTGTGTGTGTGTGTGTGTGGGAGTACTGCTTCATTGAGGTGCAATGAGACGTTAAACCGAGGTCCATTCTTCCCATTCCTGGTTACTGTCCGGGTGGCAGTTAAAAAGACTGTATGGTACTTATGGAAGAAAGGTAGGTACTTTCTCCATCATGGTCAGGAATATCCCATCAACCAAACAGGTTCATGCAACCCACTCCCCAGAATGCACCTATGAATAAGCTATTGTAATTTAGTGTGTATTTCCTGTTCATAAAATTGCAAATAAGAATTCTTTAAAAATACACCTGTGCTTTTTTGGCATATTAAATCATCTTTCAAATGAGCTAATCTGCAGGCGTCCCTGGGCTTCAAGCGCTGCTGTGTCCTTTGACAAAGTTGTTCTCAGTTCAACCTGGGCAAGTTGGCTTTGAACACAACAAATGCCTTTTCTTTTTCAAGTAAGTCTAGCCCTGAACTTCATTCATTAACCAGTGCAGCACACAAACTGTTTTATTTAAAGAGGGGAAGAGGAGGCACACTGCACTGTCCCCAGAAAAGATCATGTTCTCTCTCCTGTCCCCCCCCTCCCCATCCTTCTTCCACAGCCTCTCTCTAGGTTATGACAGCGGCTCCTAGAATAATCATGCTGTAAGGCAGTACAGTTCACCTGCTGGAGCAGACAGGCCAGCAGCAGCAGCAGCGCCCTTCCCAGCATGCAGTTTCACTTTGTTGCAGAAAGCAGGCTGGTTATATTGACAAGGTGCAGTCAGCATGAACACCAGTCAGGTCTCCCCTGCAGAACTTCAAATTTGTCAGGTGCAGAAAATGCCCATTTTAGTTTTAGCAGTCATGCTGATAAATGTATAATTTCACCCTTATATCACCTCCTAGCAGAGATAAGTGCTTATTTGTCTTCATTTTGTTTAATAATTGCTAGCATGAATCTTTTTCAGAATTTCAGACAGGTGTATCTGGACCTATTTACATAGAAAATGACAGCAGAAATGATCCAAGGTCTATGCAGTCTACCCAGTTTACACATGGTATGATCCTTTAATTCCATTTCACAATTTTGTTCAACCCTGAACAGAAGGAGTAACACCTACCTCCTTTGCTATATATCTGATTTCCTTTGAAGTTTGGCCATTACATCGTCTCATTTATTGTATTCGGTAAATGGGACATATGGTTCAAAGAAAAAGGTAAAACAAATAAAAAGTGCAGTGTCTCTTGTTTATTTAAAAAAACGATCCAGGAAAGCAGTGTGAGAAGCCAAAGTGTTTCCTTTCTGCGGGTGTCATGCACGGGGAGGCTGGGATACGGGCTGGGTGTGCAGGGCATCACAGCAGCAGAACAAGACAGGGTTTTCTTTCTTTTTTTTTTTTTGAGAACTTCAGAGATTGTCTTTGAGCACAAGTACTCATTTACACAGGTTCCATGTCACTTGCACAGTAACAAAGAAAACAGTACAATTACTATAACCAGTTCCAGAAGAATGTTTTTACATTATAAAATACAAAACAATGTAGTTTCTTGCTTCAGTCACAGGACTTCACCTAATATAATGAGGTGATGTTTTCGAATATTTGCACTTTGACAAGGAGAGTTTGAAGTAGTTGTATTTTAATCTAACTTTGTATTCTGTATTTTAAAAGTAGTTGCACCAAGCCATGGCCATAAAAATACAGTAACGTGCATTATTTTTACAGTTGAAGTAATAAACAGAGCTGACAAAGAGCAGGGATGACACGATTCTCTTTGAACCAAAAGTAATCCTTGACATCCGTTTTGGAAAACCTAGTTTATCAATGTTTTGGAAGGAACACATTCTGGGAGTCTAAATTAGAAAGTACAAAACTCTTCAAGAAGTGCAGAAGTCACCCAAAAGTAACCAGGAATGCTTTGTTTTATTTGCAAAACCACTGCTGTAGCCCATCCCACCATCCCCACACCACTCAATCTTTTGTCACTCAAAATGAAGGACAGACACTCGGAATGCAGGACAAAGTTGGGCAAGGACCCTCAGAATGAGGGACACATATCAGACATTAAGATACAAGCTCAAAGCACTGTGGAAACCAGTTTTCATAAGTTTTAAGTTGGATTTTGCTTTAGCATCAGAAAAATGGTAATAATGTCTTCCTTAAAGACTAAGTTTACAGCACATTGTACATGGCCAGCACCTTTTCAATGTGAAAGAAACATGTTATGCACCTGAGACCAAGCGTGAATGCGGTTGGAAGTACTGCTTCGTTGAGGTACCATGAGATGTAAACCGAGGTCCATTCTTCCATTCCTGGTCACTCACCAGGATCTCCTCATCGGGTAATTCTCCTCCATTAGTCTTTCCTGCAACTCTACAAGCCATTTCTCCAGCTACTTAAGCGCTGAATGCAGCAGGCAAAAATTGGTAATGCCTTGTCCTATAGCTGGTCTGTACACTCTGGAGTCCTGCAGGGATCTATTTTGGGTCCACTGCCTTTAGCATCCTTCTCAATTCACTACCAGGGTGTGCTGCGACCAGTCCCAACAATAAATAAAAACAACATACAAAAGAATGGTCCGAGAACACTCCCTGGTTCCTGTATCTGTTCTGCAGAGGTAGCTGTATGGGTAGTCTTATAGTCTGATTTGAAAAGGGAGATTGAGTCTAGAGATCGGGAGGAAAATTGGCAAGCTGTTTCAGTGCCTAGGGCCAGCCATGGAGAGACTTTTGACCCATACAGGTGGCAGCCTGGGATGTTCTAGAAGAAGGTGGGAGAAGGACCTGAGGCTATGGGGATCAGGCTTGGGCTTGAGGAGGACTAGCAGTAAGAAGAATTCTTTCTCTCAAAGGGATCTGTCAACAAGGCTGTCTAGTAGGTATTCATGGTAAGCTCGCAGAAAGAGCTAGCCAAGAGTCTGTTAGAGGAAACAAAGATGAATGGTGTAAGGGGCCAATGAAGCAAACCTACATATGCTGTTGTAAGTTGCATTGAGTCTGGACAGTTTGGAAGATGACATTTGGGTATAAATAAGGAAGAAGTAGTCCACAAGGGGGAGTAGCACACCCTGGGCTATGGCCAACCACTCTTCAGGGGGGCATAAGATTCTTTAGCCTGAAACAGACACCCAGTTGCCAATTCACTTGCCTAACATGGGTTTTTTGGGACCCCAACTCATGAGCATTGGTACTGTCATTTCATTACTCGGTTCTGAAAAGTGATTTTGTGCGGCAACTGCAAAATCATCTTATGAGTCTGATTAACAAAATGACAGAGACAGTGTTCATGAGGTGGGGTCCCAAAAAGTCCATGTTGAAAATTTGGTGAAAAAAAAAAAAGTAAAAATGGTAAAGATAGCACTATAAGTTCAAAACGCCATTGACAGCCATTATACCTAGATTCTTCAGTTTGCGGTTCGGCTCAGAAGAGGGCAGATGTATCCCACTCCACAGAAGATAACAGCCAATGATCTCTGGTGGTAAGAACAGGGCAAAGGGGTGTGTGTGGGTTGGTGGGTGCTCAGTGGGAGGGTCGGGATGAGGGAGAGGGAGCGGGCAAGACAAGGAAGTTTTCTTTTTATCAGGATAAAAAAAGACATTGGGGGACTATTTTTGTTTTTTACAGGTATTACTCTTAGAATATTTGGGGACATTGGGGTAGGCTCCCCAGTGTCCCACACTGCTGGGGGGTGGCAGAACATATATGGGGACAATGGGAGTGGGCTCCCCAGTGTCCCACAGTGGTTGGGGACCTTACAGTGCCAACAGGGGGGGATTGTGTACCCCGCTGTCAGCAAATATGGGGAAAACATTTTTGGGGATACTGGGAGTGGGCTCCCCAGTGTCCCACACTGGTGGGGGAGGGAGCCTTACAGTGCCAACAGCAGGAATAGGCACCCCGCTGTCAGAAAATATGCAAAAAAAAAAACACTGCTCCAGGTAAATTTGTGTTTTTAACTGCTTTAATGCATCAATGAAGAAACAGTGTAACGGACATCAAACACTCACGAACTCCAGCGCTTTGGGTCTTCTCAACCCTTCATCAGGGGGCGTCCCAAGTGTCCCACACTGCATGGAGGGGGGGTGGTTGAACATATCTGGGGAAGATGGGAGTGGGCTCCCTAGTGTCCCAAATTGTTGGGGGTTATACTGCTGACACAGGGATTGGGCACCCCAATGTCAACACACATAACTCAGTATGTATACCCTAGAGCAATGTAGGAAGAGGTGATATGATTGAAACATTCAAACATCTTAAGGGCATTGACAAGGTGAAAGAGTCTAACATGTTTCAATATAAGAAAAATGGCAGGACAAGAGGACACAGCATGAGATTACAGGGATGCCAATTAAGAAATGTGAGTTCTTTTCACAGAAAGGGTGGTGGATGCATGGAGCGGCCTACCTCAGGTAGTGCTGGATATGAATACAGTGCAGGGCTTCAAAACAGGCATGGGATAGGCATAAGGGAGCAATACAGATAAGTATGAATAGATAGGCCATTGACAGAGCAAAGGCCGATGGCACATTCTTAAGGTAGAAAAAGAAATGGGCAGACTGGATGGGCCTTGCTGTCCTTATCTGCCGTCAACTTCTATGTTTCTATGCTTCTAGAATGTGGCCATAAGCAGCAACAATCATATAATTTCTATTAATTAACATTCGAGGCCCCTTCCCTACGCACAGTAAAATGGAAAAAAAGTTTTTTAGGTAAACACCAAGTGTTTACCTAAATGAGACGAGGAATCAGATTCTAAGGTCTGTTTACCCTCAAATGTACATGGACATTTTAGGAACCCACACCATAACTGAGTTGCACCAGGTGCAACCCAGCAAATGCCTTGGGGCAATATACAAAAGTAGAATTGTGCAGCATAGTGCTGAGTGGCACAAAGATAATGTATACAACACATCTCCCAGGGGCGCATCCACACATATGCTGGCACATCCCGATATTCAGCTCCAGGATGTGCTGCGATCTGCTGGCACAAACATGGCGCATACATAGCTCAAAGTTGAGCCTGTAAACAGCTCAAGTGCTAACCACCCCACCATGAACTGCTGTAGTGCACTGTGCAACACAACAGCCACGGTTGTGGGTGGCTACCCCCCCCAACACCGTGCAAAGGCACATACAATAGTCCCTGGTAGTCTAGTGGTACCCCCCCTCCCCACTGGTAGCGCTGATCACCGTAAAGTTAATAAAACTGTTCCCTAGTGGTCAGTATGGTACCCCATATACCTCTGATCGCCATGATAATATTAAATATAATTTCCCTGGTGGTCAGTGGTACTCCCCATAAATCCCTGTTGTAATGTGACAAGTACCCTCCCTGGTAGTCCAGTGGTACCCCCCACCCTGGTCATTGGCGGGTGGCATACCTGCCTGCATACTACCATGTCTGCCCGCCGCATGACAGCTTACAGTAGTTGCTGCAAGCTTACTGGTCCACACTGTGGACCAGTGGGCTTGCAGTGCATATTGTAATAATGTACTACTTTGTGAATGAAGTCTTCATTCACAAAGTTGTGAATTATTACAGTATGCACAGTGTGGACCAATGAGCTTGCAGCAACTACTGTAAGCGGACATTCGATGAGCAGTCGCTGTGGTATGCAGGCAGGTATGCTGCCCGCCGATGACCAGGGGGGAGCTAGGTGGGCTGGGGGTCTTGTGTTAGAGGGGGGAGTACCACTGGACTACCAAAGGAAAACCTGTCACATTATGACAGCGATCTGGGATTTGGGCGGGGAGGCGGGAACCACTGGACCACCAGGGAAATTATATTTAATATTATCATGGCGATTGGCGGTATGGGAGGGGAGGGGAGGGGGGTACCACTGGACCACCAAGGAAATTTTATTAACTTAATGGGTGATCAGGGCTACCGGCAGGGAGGGGGTGTAGCACAAGACTACCAGGGAACTGAAATATATGTATTTCGGCGATCGTTGGGTTGGGATGAGGAAAGGGGAACCATTGGACCACAAGGGAAGTTAAATTAAAATATATCACGGTGCTTCGGGTTACAGGTTGGGGAGGTGGTACTACTGCGGTCCCTGGTACAGGGAACGCATGCTGTACAGGGCGCCAGGCACCTTTCGCTAGCCGTCCCTGCACAGTACATGCAAATGGGGCCATAACGAAATGCAAATGGCCCCATTTGCTTATCCAGGTCTGAATATATGGATATTGTGCACAGTGCAGCTACAGTTGCACTGGAGCATTCTGAGTCCTAGTATTCAGTCCTGTCTGAGGGATGCGCCAGCGCATTGTATTTGCACCACATGCATTATTAGCTATATTCAGAAGAGATGCACCATGGCCATCTCTTTTGAATATATTCCTTAGTTGCTCCAGTGCAACTCAGTTGCGCTGCACCACCACTTGTACCGTTGCCAGGTGCAAGTCTGAATATTGGGCCTGGTGTCTCTAATATGCCAAGAAACCACAACCCTCCCCCCCAGAGGTGGACAGCTGTCCTTGGGATACTCATCCAACCTCCACCTCGCTGGCCCTCCCAACCTCCCCTGACCGGCCCTCTGACACCGCCTGCTCATTTACGAACACGGGTCATCAGTGCCACAAGTGGTAGCACTAACGCTGCGCCAGCAGATCAGCTGGGTTCTGTTTCTTAATCAATATCCCACAAACTGGATTATTTTGTCTCTGCTCCTTGGCCTCTTAACTTCTTAATAACCCTCTGTGCAGCAATGTGCTGAAAACCTTACTGAATTCCATGTGGTCCACATCTACAGCTCACCCCCTGTCCATCTCTCTTGCCACCCAGTAAAAAATTCTACTAGATTCATCTGCCATGACTTCTCTCTGGCAAACAAATGTTGCTTATGGTCCTGTAATCCATTACATTCCTGGAATTCTATTAATCTCTCTTTCAACAGGGGTCTCCATCAGTTTCCCACCACAGAGGTTAGGCTCACTGGCCTGTAAATCCCTGGCTTTTCCGTGCCATGGTGCTTGTGCAACTAGACAACATCCACCCTTCTCAAGCCTTCTAGGACTACGCCCAGTTCCAGAGAGTTGTTGAGCAAGCCTGTCAGTTGGGGCCACAAGGACCTCACCTAATTATCTTAGAAACATAGATTTGTCAGCAGAAAAGAACCATCTGGTCTACCCAGATGGTCCCTGCCTATTCTGTCTCCACAGTCCCTAACTGGTCTCCGGTGACCCTCCATCCTTGGCACCCTTGGGTGCAATCCATCAGAGCCATGGCCTTGTCAGCCATTACCATACTAAAGCCTCCCTGCCAGCATTCCCCATACTTGTATATGCTCACTGGTAGTACCCCACCTCTCTCCAATGTGAATACTGAGAAAAAGTATTTTTCAGTATTTCTGCCTTTTGTCTCCCTCCACCAATTCAGACCCACTCCTTAGTCTGACAACCCCTCTTTTTGTCTTCTTTTTCTCACTTATAACTCTAAAGACTGTCTTGTCCCCCTCCCTTACCCTCTCTGCAATCCTTCTTCTGGCTATGGTTTTGCATTCCTCATTATCGTGCCCACCTTCTTTGCTTATAAACCTCCTTGTCTTCATCCTGCTAACTTCCCTTATACGATTTAAAAGCCACCTTGTTTTCCCTCACTGCAATCTCCACCTTCCTTAAAAACCATAGAGGTTGAGCCAGCCTGCCAGCACAGCCTAAAGACTACCGCTTGAGATGCGGGAGACCAGGGTTTGGGAGCGGACTCAGGTCCCTCAAGGGCTGGCCAGGGCAGAGGTGGATAGAGTGGCAATAGCTTGCTCTCCACTTCCAAGGGGGGGTAGGTGGGGTTGAGTATCTCCCATCCAGGGCTCCTGGGCGATCACAGGACACAACAGTCCCAGAGACCCCAGCTTGTGCTGGTCTGGGTGAGCATGTCAGACGTATGGCGTGCTTACACCACAGTGTCCCACCTGACATGCCTCCAGAAAAAAATACTACAAAAAATCCCTTCCTAGCACATTCAATGATGCCCCTTGCCTGCAATGGTGGACTAGGGTCCCTATCGCATCCGAGATACAGATCCGACAGGGCTGAGCGGGGGGCCCCAGAGGCTCTGCCTTGAGATGCAATCCAAGGGGCACTGTGTATGGGTGATCCCAGATTCGTCTGCGGATGCAGGGGACTGAGGGGGTTGCTGCCAGAGCAAAAAGCACACCAAGTAAAAAAAATAAATAAAATAAACATAGAGGTTTCCTTCTCTGTCTGCTCTTGCTAACGCTCCTGATGTACGACTAGACACCTGCAATATTCCTTCCCTGATCATGCTACATTTCTGTTCCACTTCTCCCATCTTGTGCTGCAGCAGCTCCCTCATGGCCTGGAAATCTGCACCTCTGAAGTTCAGAACCCTTGTCCTTGTGCAGTCCTTCTCTGTGCTGGTCCTGATGTGAACCCACACTGTCCTATGGTCATTGTTCCTGAGAGGTCCCCTTACACTGACCTTCCCAATGCTGCAGGGCTCGAAATAATGTAATCAGTGGTGCACTGATTTACATTTCCTGGGCCAAGGTTGTATTTCCACATTGAATGTGCTTAAAATTTGATTTGAATTAAAAGCAGTCTTTTAGAAAAGCTGTAAAGCAATGTTTTTTTTTTTGTATCTTAAGCACCAAGGTGATTTTTTTTTTTTAACGCTGAACTCAATATCCTAGTTTAAATAAAACTGTGATCCCTTTGTGCAGTCTCAGTTTTTTTAATCTAATGCTGACCAGTTCTTTGCTGTCCCAGAAATCATAAAGCCCACCTTACTGCGATATTTTATTGTTTTTCCCTGCCACTTGTTTTTGTTATTGTATTCAGTGTACTTCTCCCATACCTCTGTAGTGACTGTACTTGATTTGTACTCTACCGGGTCAAGACTGAAAATAGGCATTTTTAATGTCTAGTGCACCTACCCAGTAATCAAAAACAAACAAATGAAAAATAAATGACTAAATGTAGCACTAGTTTTTTTGTTGTTTTTTTTTTTAAAAAAAGCACTGATCATTGACTGAGGCTGCTTTACAGGATGAATTTTCTTTGTTTTAAACAGAATCACACTGTCACGGTGAACATTTATTTAACACATACGGTAGGTCAATACATGGCACACAAGGTTTTGATTCAGCACTGGAGACAGTTTTTTGTTTTTTATACAGTTGAGCTCCCCATTGAATTAGCTGAGCACCAACAGAGACACTTTCCCAATGCAGTCACATTTATGGAGACTGATGTCTTGCCCAACCTTGCTATCACCAAATACCTCTATACTGATGATGCTGTACTTTTTACCAGCAGCATGGACCCTCACCTGCTCCAGGACCAACTTCATCAACCCTTTACATCTGCAGAGAAGTAGTTTTGGGATAATAAGCTCATCCTTAATTATAACAAGACTAAGACAATGTTGTTTTTGACCTCCCAAAGCAGACACAAAACCTTCCCGCTTACCACCATTAATGACACTGGCTCCCCTCTTGAACTGGTTCACCATTTCAATTACCTGGGTGTAACTATTAACTCTACCCTGTCTTTCACCTGGCACATCGATTAACCAGCCAAAGCTATTAACCAGTATTTAGGAGTTCTATACAGGAACAAACATAATCTCACTCCTGAAGCACTGAACATGGCCATCCTCAGTTCTGTCGTCTCTCTCGTGGACTATGGTATCGTAATTTACAGTGCGGCTACAGACACTGCCCTCCGACATATCAAAATGGCCTTAAATAAAGCATGCCACCTTCTTACTGGTGCTGCATGCTTGACACACACCTGCGATCTTTATGCCCAGGTTAGCTGGTTACAATTTGACAGCAGGCTCAATACCAATCATGCCTGCTTGCAAAAAAAAGTCACCTTGGGACTGCTACCCCCTGGCAGAATAGCCCTTCTTTCCCCTGCATGTAACCCATGCAGTACCAGAAGATCTGGCAAACAGGCTTTCAGAATTCCCATGGTGCCGCACTGCCTTTGGACAATGTGCATTCGCATACAGAGCTCCGCCGTGGTACAACTCCCTGCCTCCTGATGTAACCAGTGCTACTTTGCTGGGCTCCTTTAAGAAAAAACTCTAGCAACATCTAATCTCACTGGCAACCTGTGACTCCTACAGCTAATTTATCTTTACCTTGCTCCTACCATTTGCAATCTCTGTGATCTCTATTGATTTGTAAAATGTTATGCTTCATGTCCATTTCTTGGGTCCCCAGTCAAGTTAACACTTTCATGGGCTTTCTACCCTTGTCTAAATTATTTATTTTCCCTCCTACCTCCCTCCACCTCCTCTTCCCCTTTTTGCTCCTCCGTCATTCCATAACTCTTTTCTTCCTACCACCTTAATACATCTTCATCATCACCCCACTACCTACACCACTTCTGCCTCCCTACTCTCCTCCTTCCCCCACCCTCCTTCCCTGTTATTCCACTTTGACTACATAGCTATTCTTCCCTTTCCCACCTATCAATCCCCATCCTACCCCCCACCTCTGCTTGCCTTCTCAATTCCTGCACTTTCCTCCTCCCTCTCCTGTCCCTCTCTAGTGGTATGAGACCTTCCTTCTTTCTTTGACTCAGGCACACAATCTAATTATTTGCCTATGTTGTTAGTTATACAGTTCTTTTTAAATATGAGTCCTCATGTTAGGTTACCGTTACCTAGTGAAACGTTAGCCTTTGTTATGACTCTGCACCCTGTAACGTGCTTAGACGGCGAACTATTGTTAGAATTTATGCCTGGAGACAGTTTTCAATTGTTTCTGGCTGTATCTGTGGAACATATCTGTATTCTTGTTTGTGTCATAATTGACATGGAACCTATGAAAGAGCTTTCTGCACAAAGGTGTTAATCCAAGATCTCAATAAATAAAAAATATACAAGGGCAGGATAAATGTATCTCTCGTTTAACAAGCCATACAACCAAGCAAATAAATTCCTCTTTTGCCAGAAATGGAGAGCACACTAGAGGTCCTCTTCCACACCAACAGACCATCTATGGAGGGATGGCATGAGGCCAACAGGCAAATGAGTATCTGATTATACTATCTAAAAACATAAAGAAATTTATTGCAAAAAACTGCATTAATACACCAGTTAGGGTTCAATTTAATGCCACAAAGCATGGAAATGTGGCGTTAGGGTTTCCAACCCTAACTCCCCAACCCAACCTCCCCCAAGTAATAAAAGGACAAGACCACACAAGCAGCCATCATCAGGCAAGACAAAGAACATACAACTGTTTCCTGACGACACAAATGCAGTAGCACTGTGTTACCTTTGTTGGTTTACAGTATATCCATACATACATATGCAGTTGTATGTTTGTCTTACCTGATGATGGCTGTCTGTGGTTGCTTGTGTGGTCTTGTCCTTTTGCTACTTGGGGGGTAGGGAGTTAGGGTTGGAAACCCTAAAGCCACATTTCCACACTTTTGTGGCATTAGGTTAAACCCCAACTGGTGCAATAAATAAATATCTGCAGCTGTATAACCACAGACCTCACATGCGCCTGTGCTTCTGCAGCCATTCCTGAGTGTGTATGCCATACTGAGTGCTTGAGTACATGTGGCAGAAGAAGTGCAAGCTCCATGGGGCCTCTGCTTCTGCAAACAGATATCCCATGGGGCCTGTGCCTCTACAGCTAGAAATACTCATGCACAGGATACGAGGTACCTTGCTAGATAGCATGATCCACTACTGCATGGTTTTCTATATGCAGTTACATAACTGAAAAACTGCTACCCCCTATAAAAATTTCTAAATCCGCTGCTGAAACCATGCTACCCACATTGCAACAGGACTTCTGTCTGCATAAGAGCAGGCCCCTTCTTCTGAAGCCAGAAGTTAGTGTGTCTTTCACCTGTGGCTGAAGAAACACAGGATCCTCAGGTGACTTCGCTTCTACAGACATAAGTACTGCTGCAATTTGGTATCATGGATTTTGTGGTGTTGTGCTTCTGCACCACAGGTATCTGTGTATGTCTTACAACTGTGGCTGGAAGTGCAGCCCATCAATTTTGTGCATGTCTTACAGTGACCATGACTACCTGAGACAACAGAAGGGCTGGCCCTATAGGGGCATAGAGAAAATACATTTTGTAATTTGGATATCATGGGTTTGCATCTGGCTGCAGGGGCCTGTGCTTCTGTATACAGAAGCAGTGTTGCGATTTCAGTACCATGGATTTCTATCTGCGGCAACAAGTGTGTATATTTTGCAGTTTGCATGCCACAGATAAAAATCCATGAAGGTAGCACATCAGTGCTACTGCATTTGTGTAATCTGGAAACAGTTGTGTGTCGTTTGTCTTACCTGATGATGGCTGTCTGTGGTTGCTTGTGTTGTCTTGTCCTTTTGCTACTTGAGTAGGGAGTTAGGGTTGAAAACCCTAATGCCACATTGGCATGCTTTTGTGGTGTTAAGCTGAACCCTAACTGCTTCATTAACACAGTTTTTTTGCTATGAAATATAGTATATGGGTACTCTCTGCTGTGCATGGATTTGGGCACCACAATTCAAAGGTCATGGAATGCTCTCAAGCTCTATTGTCCCACTTGGGCTCTCCTCCTGGTTAGATATGGGGACAAATATTCTGGAAGAAGTACTGCAAGCAGCAAATTCCCACTGAGCAGTATACAAATTTGTACTAAACTGTCAATTTTCCTTATGTAATTTCTCTGCTACCCCACTGTTTGTGACAAACCTTCTAGATACAAAAGAACAAATGGCATATCAAGAGAGGATGTAACTGTAAACTTGTGCACTATTTGCCATCTAAATGGCCTGGGTCATGCCTGAAAATGGTCCCTTGGATCAGCGTACTTACCCAGTTATCAAATAAATAAAGTATGTAAGCTTTATCACACTCTTCAGGCATTAGACCCAAACAAATTATTTTAGAACTTGCTTTTATTGGCAAGATGCGCTGCACTTTGCTTGGACTGTCACAGGCTGACAAAGAGTATGGGTAGATATATATATAAATATGTGACGTGAGACCATTACAGACTGATGCAGTTCAAAATCTTACATAACCTCTACTACACCCCCCAGAAACTTCATAGACTGGGCAGGCTGGATCATTCAATCTGTTCCAAGTGCAAAAAGTCAGAAGGGTCCCTATTTCAAATGTTATGGTATTATCAAGGTACATCTTTAGGTCCTTGGAAGGGACATATCACCTTAATTACGACAGCCACTAAAATCATCTTACTGCGGCATTAGATGGATGACAAATACCATCTTGGGCAGAATGGCACAATGAAATCCTACACATTGAATATAGAACAACATACTGCCAATGTTATGCACAGACATACAATATTTTGGAAAGGTGGGGATTATTACATGCATTGCTATCACTGTGCATTCTAAACCATCAATTTCATTAGATCCTCCCCTTAAGCAGGATTCATCTCCTAGGTTTGCATAATATTTATGATGATCCTTTTGTTTTTCTTTCAGGTTAGCTTGTTATGGAATGTTATCAGGCTGCAGCACTCTGAGGGTGGTGGGGTGGGGAGGAGGGAGGGTCTGTTTGGGTTTGTTTGACTGTTTTGATATGTGTACTGACTATATTGGTGTTGGTTTTGGTCCGTTATATTGTTATTTATATTCAATAAAGCATATTAAATTAAAAAAGGTAATGGAATGCTGTTGTGCCTTTTTTTGTGGTACAACAGCTTTTTTTTTTTTTTAATTAGAATGGAAACTTGTGTTATGTGCCATTTCATTTACCAGACACACACGGAATACAGACCTTCTAACACACAGTCTTCTGTTTTATCATAATTTTAAAACAGAAACCTACCCATCATCTGGATGGGTTTTCAGCAGCTGGATGAGGGTATTTTGTTTTTTTCTTTGAAGGAAAAAAAACAGCATTTTTATATTTTGTTGTCAAACCATATACTATACCAAATAACACAATGGCAACCATACACAACTCAACTGTGGCCCACATTTTCATAGAAGATGCACGGCACAAAGTGGAGATGCGCCGTGCATCCCAGAAAATGAGAAGAACTGTGATATTCAAAAGGGAGAAATGCGTCGCACATCTCCAGATGCGCAAGCACACATCTATAATGTATGCGGTATATGTAGAGGGTGCGTTCCCATGAATGTGCTGCGCGCATCCCTGTATCCACCAAAATGTGCAGCACATCTGCTGTGCATCTCAGAGATGAGCCACCCAAAGTTAGGCATGGAAAAAGCAAGCCTAAATGCACAGGCAGGCCACAGAACTGCAGGCAAGCTGTCCGAAGACAGCCCTTGGAAGGTGCACCAAGACATGCTCCAGGCACCCACACACAGCAGTCATGCCACGATGGATGAACCCTGAGCCACAGGTGCCATGTCACCATTGGCACCATCCAGGGCACACCCACACCCTGGATGTGAGAGACCCAGCAGCCACATACCAGTGCTGTTGTGTGACCCCTGGGTGCACCAGCAGGGTGGACAGCCACACTGCAGCACAAGTACCAGGGGCCATGGCTAGCACTCCATGCCTGGTGGTAAAGCACCCACGGTGGCATCTGTGGGCAATGGTTCCTGTTGTCCTGTAGTACTAGTGGCCACATGGCACGGGCTAGGGACCATCCTGTGGCACACACCAACTGCACCCAAAGGGCCCACACAGGTGAGACCTGTACCCAGGTACCCATTCACTGTCTGCACACTGCCATCCCTTGCAGTGCCCACCAGGTACCTCCCATACTGAGGGGTGTGGGGCACTGTAGGCAACTGTATGCAGCAAATGAAGCTGGTGTATCACATGCATGTGTGAAGTAGCCCAAGCAGCCTGCATCACCTGTGCCCACCTTGCCATGCCCAGATGGCTCCTGCTGCCACTGTCCAGGTGGGCCCCCTGTTCTCCATCCAACCCTGTACATGGCTATGGGGTATAGCACTGTACCCAGGCCAATGCAGTCCACCCTCTCACACTCAAACATTCCATCACACCTGCCTGCTAGGCTGCAGTTCCTCCTGTTCATCTTTGTGGAGTGGTTGAGCAGCCCTGCAAAGCTGGAACTGAGCATGCCTGGGGTATGCAAATGGCCTGAATACATTCCAGTAATGAGCTCTGGCATGTGGGAGATGAGTTTGGAATGTGCAATGAGGTAATTTGCATATGCCAGCCGAATACTGCACTTTTGTGCACTACGTAAGTGGCTCTGCATTGCATTTTCCCATACTCCACATAGGGGCTCAGGTCACCTGCTGTGATGCACATCTCCCACTGCGCTGTCGTGCATGTTCGAGATATTCAGCCAGACATGTGCGATCGCATCTCCTGGCGCATCTTCTGAATATCTCATTATTTTTGGCCAGCGCATCTCAGATGCGCAATTTTGTAGGGGACTTTTGAATATGGGGGCCTGCATTTTTATCTTGTGGTTCTGATGATATCAGGGACCTCTAAACTTTGTTCTCAAGGTTGCTATGATATCATCAGAACCCTCTGATGGAAACACAGCCTTGTTGTGCATGGTCTTCTATGCATTATTCTCTATAATTTAAGTAAAATCGGGAAGAAGCTCCCAGAGGAGGGGTATCATCACTCCAGATTATGGAAGGCTACAAAACCACATCATTCCTGGGCCGACCCCATGACACTGAGCTGCTGGATGCCACACCTCACACCCTATCAGCGACCTGGGTTCGGGAACGGACTCGGGTTGACGGGGGTCGGCAGGGGGAAGGAGGACTGAGCATCCCAACTGATGCTCTCCTCCTTTGGGGTGGGTTACCAGGGGTGCTTTATGCACCTGACGTCCCTAAGGGTTGGCAGAAGCACTGGCTTTCAGGGCTGTGGTGGCTCCCTTGGGACGGAGTCAGGGGAAGGGAGGACACTGTAAAGTGCTTGGTGGCGATGTGTGTCAGCACGTTGTCTACTCACACCGGCGTCCTCAGGGGAGGAAGGGGTCCACAAAAAAGGCAGAAAAACATCCTCGTCAGTCCTAGGTGATGACTGCTACCTACCCGGCCACCAATCTACGGGCAAACCCCGATGTGCAGGCACTCCTCCTCAGAGGTTGAGGAAAGGTAAGGGCAGACCTTCCTCACCTCACCCAGCGGGGTTAACCGGGGAATCTAGAAATATATACAGGGAGTAGCCTGGCACTCTGGGGTCAGACTCTAAAACAATTATTCGGGTGATTGAGCAGTCAAAGAGTAGACAGACGAGGGCAGTCTGGAGGGATAAATGAAAGTTAAAAACAAAATACATCATTCCTGCATTCTCAGATTGTATCTACTTACCCCATTCTCGTCTACAAAGGATACAATCTTGGCTTAAAAAAATCACAGAGATGGACACATTAGAGAGACATACAGAAAAAGTACTGGAAGTGCACAAACATAAACTGACAAAGATCCAGTTTTTTTTTCCAGCCATTTTAGAGTGGACCAAATTCGACTCTGTAGCCGATCCTCTCCACTTCTTAGTCGTCAGCCCCACTCCCACACTCCTGATGTTCGGTGATGTCTTAGTTTGAAGAGTGCTTTCAGTTTTTCAAATACATTTTTTTTTAAATATTTTAGTGTCCAAATCCCATCCCTCCTCAGTCACCATCCTCAAAACACACTCCAACTAGCGATCAAGCAATGGAAGTGTTCTCATATTCAAGCCCTCCAACGCTCCAGTAAGCCAAATAAGTAAGCCCCAAACCAGAAGGCCACCACTGCAGGTATAAGTGGAGATCGGGAAAGTAAATCTATGCATCACCCATGGTGCATTATGCAAAACGTGGGGGCATACTCTTGTCCATAGGCAGGGCAGGGACAAATCAAATTGTGAGCTGGTGTTCAGTCTGGCCACTAGCTTTCAACATGTGGTAGCTAAATCAATTTTTTTAATGGCCATCATGTTTAAGGACACAAAAATTACTTTGTGGGCAGGTAGCCAGTTGACAGGAAACCTTCAAAATCTGGTAACCAAAGCAATTTTTTGTTAGTGGCCATTGGCCACCTGATTTTTCCCCACATTGTCCATGGGTGGTGACTAGGCTGGGGTGGGGGTGGTGACTCAACATGAGATTTAAAATTGGTTTATTTAACATTATTTACACAGCAAAGCATGGCCTCAGGTCCAATAACGTATAGGCAGATTCGACATCTAAATATATCACAGTGCAAACAGTTATGAAATAATAGTGAGTCACACACCATTTCACTGTTGAAATAATTTCTTTAAATAATTTTATTTTTATAGACTGAATATATGACATACAGTATTTACAAGATACTCTAGTAATTCAGGTCCAATGTACCTGAAAAGTGTTTGCGTGATTCTGGCTTTTTTTTTTTTTGGTGTGGGCTAACCGTTGCACTAATTTTTGTAAATTCACCAGGGTATATAGCCTTTGCAACGAGGATCCTCCACCTGTGGTTCTCCTATAGGCACACGATAACACATGGAAAGGTGTATAAGATGTTATATCAAGTTAGAAAGTATTTAATAAAATATGATTTATTAGAGAACAGCTGTAAATAAGAAAACTGGCCCAGCTTAGAGAGAGAAACCGTATGAAACCTGTATGGATGGTAGGACCTAGGCTGCTTGTACTATATATGTCAATGTATATAATGTATTAGTAGTATGTAAATCGTAGGGTTATATGGTCACAAAATACCTTTTAGTGGTTTGTCTTTGTAGTGGCACACCATCCTGGTGGTAAGGTATGTGTTGAACATCTGTGTGTGAAACACCTCTGTACTTAAACTGCATGCATTTATATTTAGATCAAAGTTTTGCCTTGAGGAAGTGGCACTGACCGTAAAATAATCAGCCCCACGTGGTGGTGACATTAACACTGCAAACTAAAACAATACATGTGAACTTTCAGAGTTGTGCTGTCTTTTCTTCTACTTGTGTGTTACAAACTGTTCACACCAGGAAAGGCAAACATATCTTGCACTGAGTTGTGGTCTGAGGAGAAGAAGGTTTACATACAGGAGCAAGGAAAGTGTATTCAGCAGGGGAAATAAACCAAACGACATTACAAATAATTTCAGTGTAAAAACCGCAAAATATATAATATATAAAGGAATAGCTTACACAGTACACATATTAAATAAACAGTTTGATGACTGATGTAAAAGTTATGTGAATGCAAGGGATGGGTTCACAGATGCATCTGTGCAAGGTAAGGTTGCACCAAATTAGGAGGGCTGCTCTCAGACGGCACGGGGTCATAATGTTGCAAGATATTATGATACAGCAATATACCGCGCTGCCAATGCAGTGGAATATATCACCAATGGCATTAGTCTTTGTTTTGCGGGGGCTGTTCTCCCCAACCCCCCAACTAAAATAATAACTCTGGGTGGGGGGGGGAGATAACAAATTCGACACAAAGTTCGAAAAATTCCATGCGTCTGGGACTGGGAATTAAAACAGCCTCCCTTATTACCTGTGGTTCATTCCATCGAGCCACGGCAGCTGCTCGTCCGGTCCCTCGTCCCTGGATTCTTATCCTGTACCTGGGAAGAGTGAGAGGGTGCAGTACTGCACATACATCCTTTCCCAGTTTTGTATCCTCTCGCTCTTCTTGTGACGTGGTTATGTCATGCGCTGTAAAGCATACGACATATTGACCCGGTAGGCTCTCAGACAAAGTGGTGTGGAAGGCAGTATCACAACTACATTTGTAGCAAGAAGCCTTGCCTCACTCCTACAAGACTGTTTGCAAAAAGTGAACTGGCTACCTTGTGTAGCTAGCTAACCGTATAGATCTTTAACATCACATACAAGTTGTGATTACACTGTAAAAATGTAACTTTACTGACATTTAAAAAAAAACAAAAAAAAAAACAACCTTTGATTACATAGCTCCTACCATAACTGGCCGTCTCTCGGTGCTACTCATCTCTACCATCTCAGAGAGGCTGTATTTAGTCGTAAATGTGAGGGAGGTGGAAGGTTGCAAATTCTGGTAAATTTGCCCCAGAAGAAGGGCCAGGCAGAATTGCCTTCTGGTACAATGTCAACGCGTTCCCAGGGAGATACTGATCTGGCAGTGATACGGTTTTTGGGAAGGGCTTATGGTTCTGGATTTTCCAGACATAGCAGGTTAGTCCACTGGCCACTGCAGAAATCAGCGAGGACACCACCTGCAGTCACTCGGTCTGACCAAGAGCCAGTCAATGAGGGAGTGTTGGTCAGTCATGCCATTCTAACAGGTGGAATCTTGTGATGATTCTGGCAAAGCTTTGTGTCTGCCACCACTCTTCATTCATTCAGTCAAGGCTGGCATCGCAAGGGGTGACTGCTTCAAGCTGGCATGCCATGCCTTGATCCAACCACAATAAAGCCATCAGAGGCATGCGATCACCATTGATTTGCCCACAAAAATGAAATGACATGAAATGATTTCACTCTATACTCCATTACCCAATTCCATAATTTATTAAAATTTTATTAAAATAATTAAAACATTTATGTATAGGAAATATTGGAGGCACTAAATTTGTGATGCAGTTACCACCTGTATGGTACACCATAATATTTCGGAAGTGAAACTACCACCTTATTTTGTTCCTACTTATTATAGTTCTGTTGATTTCCCCCTATAGCCCAAGATGCTTCCGTCTGCCTCCACAACTTCTCCAACCCCATACATCTACAGTAAACACTGTCTGATTTGTGGAACTACACCTCTTACCACTTGACACGCCCCAGTATAAGGGCAACAGCAGGAGGAGGAATGCCCCCCCCCCGGGAGACACAATGTATAGCAATGCTGATGGGAAGACATGTGGACATGGGGCCCAGATTTCCATGACATTAGCTTGAGGAGCATGGCATGCGCAACCTACGCTAGCACCCCACAACGCTCGAGGACAGGAGGAACAGTGGGTCTGCTGTCGTTTTCCTTACTCATGGGACAGCAGGGGGCAGTCTTTTGTTACAATTAATTTACCCAGGATAGCCCAGCAGAGATGCAGCATTTTGCTTTAAGTGGGGTCCTGCTTTTACTCATTTTTTACAGCATGGTGGACTAAAGCACTGAGAGGTGAAGTAACTTGCTCTGGGTCACACACCATGTGTTGTGCAGTGGTGGGAACTGAACCTGGATCTTCTGTGTCTGTTTGCGTCCCAACCCTGTGATCCAGCTACTGTGATGGCAGATACCATGTACAACTCCCAGAGCTGTCTTGTTCCCTGAGGAATGTGCTCAGTTTCCATCAGTTCTAACTGGAATCTTAATTTAAGGAACCTGAATGCTGCTCCCACCCTTAGGCTACTGGCTCGCCCACTGGACTATCTTGTAACACTACGGACCAATAAGGAACATCCCCCAACCACGCTACCCACATTTTGGATGCCCCCTTCTGGGTGCACAGTGCTGTGCCTACGGCCAGAAAGGGAAGGGTGCTGTGTCTTGGCAGGGGTATTGGACAAGAGGCGGGGGTGGGCATTAGCAGGGTAAAAGGCCCGCTCACTTGGCCCCATCCTCCTTGCCGCCAGTCTCGTCGGCTCACCTGGGTCCGGAACTGTTCAGGATATCGGCATGCCAGCAACAGCCTGCGGCCTTCCAGGTAGCCTGCCTCGTTAGGCGTCGGCCTTCCAGCAAATCGCCAGCCTTCGGTCCCAGCCCATTTTAGTGGTCTTTTGAATTGTAGCCGATTCCTTTGTCGCCAGGAGCTCGGGCTCCAATTTTTGTGCGACCTCGGTTTCCGACCTCATGCGGCAGCAGTCCCATTGTTTGGTGCAGGCCTCCTATCATGGCATCCTCCCAAGGAAATTTAGAGATGATCCTCCAACAGGCCAGGGCTTTAGCAGAGGCAAACGGGGGTGCAGTGTGGCTTGAGCAGGTGCTTCGTGTGGGCCAGCCTGGCCAGAATTTGAGGCGGCCTAGTGGGCCTTTACTGGGTGGCATGTCCAGGGGTGCAAGCTCCGGCCAGAGGCCTTGGGGCAGGGGTGGCCAGGTTAGGGGCAAGCAGAGTCGGCTGCCCCCTACCTTTTTCACTGCTGTGGGATCAAAGCATGCTTATGCTATGGGCAGGCGACCTGCTGACCCAGCTCCTGGTTCCTCAGGCCTCCCCCTTGAGGTCACCCTGCCTGGCCCTGCCTCCTCCCTTCCTTCAGGCCCCTGGTTTTAGGGCCCCCTGCCTCCCAGGCCAGCGCTCCTCCGGGCCTCCCTTGCCTTCAGCTCCCCCACCCCTGCCTCCACAGCAGGTCCCAGAGACAGTCCCTAGAGCCGGATCTCAGAAAAGGAATGTAGCGGAGGTAGACCAGGTTTCCAAGTGGTTTGCAGAAGATCCAGAGTCCAGAAATCGCGTGGGTGAGTACTCTATTTATTCCTTGGGGGAGTGGTCAACTGGGGGGAGGAAGTTGTTGGTCATCAAACAGTAGTAAGCCTGCCCAAACTGGTAGGAGATGGAGTATCCAGGAGGGAAAGGGGCGAGACAGGGAAAAAGAGTAGAGAAAGGGCAGGAGGTAGAACCCATAGGAGATACCCTGCATGGGGTGAGGAGCTAGCAGGCAGGGTTGATAGAGTATCATGAACATGGCAGTTCTCCAGGGCATGTTCACGGACATGCCTGAGACAGTAGCCAACCTTTGTACTAAGGAGCCAATCAGGGTTCCCGGGGGCAGAGGTATGGTGGGCGAGCTCAGCCTGACCCGTGACACCCCACCGAGAGAGCAGCTGGGGAGCAGACAGGAAGTGGTAGCGCAGGGACAGAGTAGCAGCCCAGTGGTGGTGCAGCCCGCAGGGAGGAATGAGGTGCCCGTTGCAGCGGCAGCAACCCCCGCAGCTAGCAAACCTGACGATGACCTAGCAGCCACAGTGAAGCTGCTGATAGCAGAGGTACAAGAGCAGAGGTCTGAGACCACTTCATGTGACCCGGGGTCGCTGGCCCATGTGCCATTATCCCTGAAGGAGAAAGTCTGGAAAAAAGGTACATCGATATCTTTCTCTGTTATACAGAGAAGAGGAGAGTAAAGAAGGGGAGGATTAGGGGGATGGGAAGAAGGAAAAAAAGGAGAAAAAAGAGATCAAGGTAAAGAAAGATCTATTGATGTGGATAGCATCATTCAACATTCTGGCCATGGTAGTGTTAAAGAAGAAGCCTGGGGAGGCGGTGGGGTTGATAAAATACCAGGTCCACATATTAAAGTCTTACTATTTTATTGGAGGAGATGCTTGGTGCTGGTATGAGGAGAAATTCAGGAAGAGGATGGCTTGGACCCCACGGTAAAATGGGGCAGAATTCAGACCTTTTTATATCTGGAGCAGATGTGCCCTAGGCGCCCTTTCTCGAACCCACGGACCGACAGTGGGCTGCCGGTCCTTGGGTCCCCTCGGGGTAGTATAATGGAGGGGGAGCAACAAAAAAATGAAGGTAGCTGCTGGCAGTATAACAAGGGAGCATGCCCCTTTCACAGCAACTGCAAATACAAGCACATTTGCCAAAGCTGTGGTGGTGCACATCCAGGGACAAAATGAAACAAAAGAAGCGAGGGCAGCAGCTCCGGCAGTGGCTCCACCTCGAATGGAGCTGGAAAAGGCCCCTTCTCCAAATCAGGGTGGGGGCCATGCTCCCCTGAATAAGACGCTATCCAAATAGAGTAGTAGCAGGGGACTTGTGGGAAGGTTTTTGTAAAGGTTTCAAGATACCATATCAGGGCTCACAGGTCGCACGTGAAGCAAATAACCTAAAATTAGCCATGGAAAAATCAGATATATTAAGGGGAAAAGATACAGAAGGAGGTGGGACTGGGGAGGATAGCGGGGCCATTTCCCATACCTCCCCTGGATAACTTGCGAGTCTCTCTGCATGGGACAGACATACGGCAATTCTAGTGGGGGGGGTAGGAGGAAGTAGGCTGCTGGTTAACTAGGATCTGCAGCTTATCCGTTAGGTAGGAAAATGGGCAGACTAGGTGGGCCAAGTGGTCCTTATCTGCCATCAGATTCTATATCTAGTACCAAAGAAGAATCCTGGGGAGTTCCACCTCATTCGCCACCTCTCTTTTCGATGGGGAGAGTCAGTCAATGATCAGATAGACCCAGCGCTAACCTCCGTAACACGCATGTTGTTTGACATAGTGGTACGGTGGGTCCAAGACTGCGGTCCGGGGGCTCTTAAGGCAAAGGTGGATATTGAATCAGCTTTTCGCTTGATCCCAGTGCACCCGGATGACTAAGGTAAGAGGGCAATATTACGTAGACAAGTGTATGCCGATAGGCTGTTCAGTCTCATGTTCCATCTTCGAGAAGTTCAGCACCTTCTTGAATTGAGTAGTGTGCTCTTCCATGGGGTTGGAGTCCATTATACACTATTTGGATGACTTCCTTTTCATCGGCCCAAGAGACTTGGACACCTGTGGCAGGGCTTTATTGCATTTTAGGGTCATAGCTTGGGAGTTCGGGTGCCCCTCCTAGCTCAAGAAAAACAGAAGGACCATGCACCAGACTCACATTCCTGGGGATTGAGCTGGATTCCATAGCTGGAGTCTCCAGGCTGCCAATGGAGAAGGTGCAGAAGCTGTTGGGTTTAGCCACAGAGGTCAAGAGGGCGAAGAAGATCACTTGTGGAAGCTACAGGAGCTGCATGGGCACCTGAGCTTCGCCTGTAGGTCATCTCCATGGGACGCCTTCTCCAGGCTGCCAAGGGCTATGATCGGAGTCCGCTCGCCACACAATTTCATCTGGGTGAGCAGAGGCATGAAAGGAGACCTGGGTGGAATGTTTGTCCTCCTTTAATGGGTCAGCCTTGTGGCAGACACCAGCTGTCAGCAACCAGGAGCTAAAAAATTTTATGGATGCTGCAGAGGGGCACAAGTTCGGGATATACTGCCAGGGCAAATGGTGCACCGCTACGTGGCCGCAGTCATGGCACGACATGGGGCTGACTAAGAACCTGACATTTTTAGAGTTCTTTCCCAACTTGGTCACCATCGAGATCTGGGGTAAGAGGTTGGAAAATAAGTTGGTGGTCTTCTGGACTGACAACATGGGGGTGGTACAAGTGATCAACCAGCAGTCTGAGAACTGTGACAAGGTATGCTCTTTGCTGAGGAGTTTGTCCTGCAATGTTTGAGATTGAATATCACGTTCAGGACAAAACATGTGCCAGGAGTGGATAACAAAATTGCTGACGCACTCTCTCGTTTCCAGTGGCACAGGTTCAGGATGCTGGCTCCCGAGGCCAAGGAAGACCCTCTGACCCTCCCCTCCTGGTTGAAGGATAACTGGGCGGGTTTTGGCAGGCAATATCCACGTCAGTTGCCCCTGGGACTTGGGGTACGTATAGCTGGGGAGTGTCTCAATTTTTAGATTACTGTGGAGAATGGGGAATAACTGACCCCTGGGCTGGGGTGGCAGGGACCCCGCTAGGTTTCCTATGGGACCTAAAAGAAAAAGGGATGTCAAGAGCATCGGCAGGGTCGGTGCTGGCCGGGATTGCATTTTTTGGCAAGCTACTGGGGGCGTGGGAACATAATGCAGCAGTTGCTGTAACAAAGTTCATGGAGGGTTGGGCGAGACAGACCCCTCGGCTGCGATGCTAGACAGCCCATTTTCCTCAGGGTTAAGGGCATTGGTGCACAGCCTGGATGGCTCATAGGGATAGGCACGAAAGTGCCTGCTTTTCCAGGTGCTTTCTATGTTGTGCAGAGTATTTTAATTTGTATGTGAAGTTCTAGTGTTTCCTTCCCTCTGACTGGTATTAGGAGTTTTTCCTAAATTAGCCTGATAGCTTTATGCTAGTTTTACAACCCCTGGGGATCTTCATCCCTGACAGCTTAACTGTATTTCTTGTTCCCACAGTGCATCTTGTCTCATGTGACAGTGATGTAAGAGAGACCTAACATTCAGCACACACATGCCAAACAAACTAAATATCTTGGAAGCTCTACAAGCTGCACAAAAATTACCAGCAGCAAAGTTTTCAGGACAGTAAGAAATTTCTGATGAGGGTGGTCACCAAGCTGAATTCTACAGATTTTAAAATATAGCCATCTCTATTGTTGTGAACTGAATGCTTTCTGCTGGATTTATGGGCTCTACACACCACCATCACATGAAACAAGGTGCATTGTAGGACAAAGAAATACAATTAAACTGTTTGATATGGAGATCTCCAGGGGTCATAAACTACCCTAAAGCTAGCACGCTAATTTAGGAAAAACTCCTAATACCAGTCAGAGAGAAAGAAACACTAGAATTTCACATGAAAATTAAAACACTCTGCACAACATATATTTTTTTAAGTTTTGGGTGGACTTCTCCTTTAAGCGAGTTGACGACAGCCAACAAGGCTGACCGGTTCGGTGGCCTTATGAGTCAGGATGTAGTGCTGCTGGAGGGTAGGCTAACTATCTGGCTCCACAGGTAGAAGACAGACCAAAGAGGCAGTGGGGCACAGGTTACCCTGCGGGCTGCAGGGTATGCCAATATCTGCCCAGTGCAGGCAGTGACTGAATTCCTAACAGCACGTTCCCCGGGAGGGCCAGCTGCTGACTCACCAGACAGGGTGCAGCTGTCGAGATACCAGTCCAACCGGGTTTTTAAAACATGCCTGGAAGCTTATGGGCAGGATCCAGGTAAGTTTGGCACCCACTCTTTCAGGATAGGTGCGGCTAGCACGGTGGCCAGTTTGGGCCTGGGCGAGGGCCACACTAAAGAAATCGGGAGATGGCAGTCCAGAAGATACAAGGGCTATATCAGACCACTACAGACAACATACTAACATATGTTTTCTTCCCTCCCCTTGTGCCTGTAGGAAAAAGACAGCGTAAGCAGGAGTGGATAGTGGGATCTTATGTGTTTTGGGCCCGGCAGAGGGCGGAGGAGAGGATATATGGGACGAATCTGAGGACACCAAAGGAAGATGCCACTATCCGATGGATTGGGATGTGGGGCATGAGATGGGAACAACTGATACCCTGCATCCAACTCAACAAAAAGAAGTTTGGCGAGCTTGACATCTTGGTGGTGCATGCGGGGGGAAATAACATGGGGTCCCAGGCCACAATGGAACTGATCATGTGGATAAAGCGTGATTGGGCCACTCTGAGGACACTGCTGCCCTGGTGCAGGCTAGTACGGTCGGCAATACTGCCACGCCTGATCTGGCGCCATACCCATGTGCCCAAGGCCATTGACCGGGCCAGGGCAAAGCTCAATAATGAGGTGGGTAAGTTTGTCTGCTGGACAGGCGGCATAACCATTGCTGATTAGGAAATGGAGACTTCCTGCCTGGGGTTATACCACACAGATGGGGTACACCTATCTGACGTGGGGATAGATCTGTTTAATGAAACCATTCAGATCGTGATGGAAACCACAACTTATAAAGGGTAACACAAGTGGTAATCCGTAATATGAGCTGGTGGGGGGGGGGGTGACACATGCAAGGTTGGGGGTGCCTCGGTTAGGCCTGGAGAGTATGGTGCCCCCGTTCCCTGCTGGCCTTAAGCTGTGTGGCTGAAGGTCAGAGAGGCGGGAATAGGTGGGGTGGGGGTCCCACCCTGTCAGGGGCGGGCAGGGTAAGGGATTTAGAGGAAGCTTGTCCGCCTCTGCGTGTGTAGCTGAGGGGCAAGGGCCCCTCTGGGAGGCCAAGACACCCCCCCTTGGACATGAGGAGGGTGTATGGTGTAAGGGCCAGAATCCGGCCCCCGCTAGGGGTCCAAACGGTGATAATATAGTATTTATTCGTGTATAAATTGGGGTACTGGTATTGGGGGATTGTGGTTTCGTACATGTGTAAATATTTGATGTTAAATGTACAAGCAATGTGTTATATATATATATATATATATATATATATATATATATATATATGGATATATAAAACCTGAAAGTAAAATGTATTATGATGAATGTATTGTGAAATTATTGAATTTCAAGTAAAGTTGTGCTACGACCTTTTAAACCCAGGGTGGTGTGCGGTGTTTTCTTCCAAACAAAGGGGCATAAGCAGGGATGGGAATGGAGGCCTCCAGCGTCCAAAAAGTAGGATATGTAACACTGCAGACCAATGGGATAGAGCCTATAATGCTGCAGACCAATGAGGTAGAACAAGCAGGCCTGTAGACCAATGAGGCAGGGCCTATAACACTGCAGACCAATGAGGCAAGGCGTAACACTATAGACCAATGAGACAGGGCCTGTAACACTGCAGACCATTGGTGAAGAACCTATAACTCTGCAAACCAATGGGGAAGGACATGCAGTACTGCAGACCAAAGGGGTAGGACCTATAATACTGTAGGGTCACTGATGTAGGACTTACAACGTTGCAAAGTTGGGGTAGGGACTTCCTGAGAAAGGAGTGTATTTGTCACAGTAAATGCAGTGGCTACTGTGGAAATAGGGTTGCCACCTTTGAATGAGACGAAAACTAAATACTAAACCACACCCCCAAACCCCACCCCTTTTATACCTGACGGGGAATCGCTAGGACTCCGATTCACTTGATTTATTCAGAATTGCTGCACATATTGTACTGTGTACAACTTCTTTAAATTACATCATGATTATTATTTTTGGTTTATTTGATTTAGATTTAAATATTTTAAGTGTCACTGTGTGTTAACATTGGGTAGGGTTAGAGAGGGGTTCAGGGAACTTTGCATGCTGTGTACAGCTTAGCTTAAACATTGAGTTTTCTGGTACAACTCTTACAATAAACAAATAAATAAATAAACTGCACCAGTAATGGTGGATGAGATGTAATTGCAAATAGCATCTGCCATTTTAAGATGTGCTACTGTGCCTCCTATTGCTCCTACTCTAAATTTATTTGTAATACCAGAGATGTTTTTTAAAGTGTTAGGAACTATTTTATGCTATTAAACACTCTGTTTCTATGTCAGTCATACATAGCAGATAGCATGATATGTGATATGTAGTATGGAGGCAGTACAGCACAGTGGTTTAAGGCTCTGAGCTGCAAACCTGGAGGCCTAGGTTTGAATCCCACAGTCCACACTTGCATGCTGTGTGACCCTGAGCAAGTCATTTAACTTCCTTTGTCCACAGGAAGCACCTGAAACAAGCTTCAGCTTAGTGTCTCTCTCCTGGTGTAAAAAAAAAAAAAAGTTTTCTGAATTTTTTATAAATTACCTAAATTTGCCATGCCCAGAAATCTAGATTGGGTTCCTTTCACCTCATCAGCTACTGTTCTCTCTCTCTTCCTTTTCTGATTTCTGTGGCTTACCATGACATTAGCCATACTATTCTGTGCTGTTCATCTGAAAGGCATGGAATGGTCTTCCTGGAATATCTAGGTTGTATGAAAGTTGACAGCAATAACTACTGAGGTTGAGAGGGGTGTAGTATTGCCAGAAATGTAATAAAATATTAAATTATTTATTTAACAACAAAAGGGGTAACAAATATTAGAATATAGGACAGACTCTAAATGAAAAACCAGTGAGCATTTAAAGGTATGAAAGTATTCCCTATCACAGCAGTCAAAGACCATACTCACAATGCAACCTGGAAAGGATTAGGTTGATTTGCTGCTAATGGTCTTAATAGCCCTACTTTACACCTCTCAGACGGACTGGTATACAGACAAAGGTATGCATGACATCAAAACGTGTTTGTAATCTGAACATGCAAGTAAAATAGTGAATGATTTAACAGAATCTGTTTTACAAGTATGTGAGCATTCAAAATGACTGGAAAAGCACTACCTCTGAATAAAACTCGATTAGCAGATAAGGTTTTTGAAACACAGATTATACATTCCACACTGGGACAGGAAGCAACCGTAATGTGGTGCCTGTCTGAATGTCTAAGGGCTTCAGAAAAAATGAAGGTGTTAATTAAGGTGGTATTGTTTACCCTTCCCAGGAATAACCGTTCAATTTGCTGGTGTGAAGTCAGAGGTGACAACTGGGCAAACAGGGACACATTTGGCTCTTTTATGTGCCCTGCAATTGAAGGCACTTCCTGATTAGTATGCACTGCAAGCAACAAGCACATTGAAATGTTAGACACTTGCTTACAGTCATATGAGAAGAAAATGACAGAGTTAGTGGAGGATCTCACAGATGCTGCTTGACTCACCATAAAAACCGAATTTGCGATGGTAAAAACAGGAGGACCGAATCTGGACCTAGAAAACCGAATCCATTCGGTCAAAAACCGAGTAGGTGGTAACCTTTTGTGGAAATGTTACTCATAAAAAAAAGTACGAAGGTACAAACTGCTAGAATTCCACCTGCACACAGCAAGTCTGGATTATCCTGGGATATGAGGATAAGAAACAACATACATCATTCAAGGCAGATGAGATGATAAGAGTGTAGAGTGCAATACAATGTAAGAAAATGTAAAAACAAAAGAAAAAAAAAAAACACAAAACACCGACAACATCAAGTTCCTGAGCAAACTCCACCTTATTTAATATTGCGCAGACCCCGGGCTGAGATAATTGATTTTTCATCTGCCATCTGTCTCTCACTCTTTATTCGCGAGCGAGACTTCTTTTGATCACGAGCATGCAAATACTTTGACCATGAGATTCTTTGATCGCGATCGTGAGCGAGGGACGAGATGGCCAGATGAAAAAATAATTTTTCTCAGCCCAGGGGTGTCATAGGAAGTCAAATGAGGGTGGGTTTTACTCAGGGGGCTTCTTTCTGATGAACCATGGTGGTAATTTACCGTGATTCTGTATATTTTGTGAATTTGAAGAATTTTAATTCATTGATCATGACCCTGCAAATTCTTTGATCGTGAGGGAGGGACAAGATGGCCAGATTTTTTATAATGGAATAGATAGGAAAAGTTTAGTTAACTTTGATTTTGAATATCTTGGGAACGGTTTGGTCTTTTGACTTGAAATTTGGAGGGAAGAAAGGCAATATCCCACAGATGTGTCTTTTGGTTGCTTGGTCAAGAAATAGTACAGGGTGGCAAAGTTACGGCACTACGAAGTTGATGTTTTTTCCCATAGGATAACATTACGCGTTTGCCACATTACAGGAATTCTTTGCCGCCTGCTGCAAAATAACGCTTTGGTCATTTGGGCTGAAATTTGACGGAAGAAAGCCAACATCCCACAGATGTGCCTTTTGGTGGTTTGGTGAAATAATATTACAGGGCGGCAAAGTGATGGCACTCCGAAGTTGACACTTTTTGCCACTGGATAACATTATGGCATCCATTGCGTTATTCAGGGCCCGTATCTCGGAAACGGTGCAAGATATGGACTTTCTGTCAAAAAAGTGTTTAGCCCCCCCAAATGAGGGCTAAGCATAAACCTAGCCAGGAAAGTAATAATTCATACAAAATTTTAATTTTTTTCCTACGTCGTATGGTTCCTGAGATATAAGCAATTTAGTATTCCAAGTCCTTATTTTCTGCTCCGAAGTCAATTATAGTGCATACATTCTTTGTTTTCAATTAGTTTTTTTCAATGCAGTTTTTGCAGAAAAGAAGGGTGTGCCCTTTTGTTACTGTGTCAGTTAGTGTTTCCACTTGCGCTTCTGTTACCGTTCGCACCACCGTTCCCGTCTACGCCACTGTGTGCATTATAGTTTGCTTTTTCGTTTGCACTTCCGTTTCCATTTTGTTTCATGTTACTGTTGCTGTTACCATTACCATTTGCATTTGCAATTGCGGTACCGTGCCAGTGTGCGTTACAGTTTGTGTTTTCGTATGCACTTGCGTTTCTGTTTCTGTTGGCTTTATTGTTGCTGTTACCGTTACCTTTTGCGTTTACAATTGCGGTACCATGACCTTGTGTGTAACAGTTTGTGTTTGCGCACGCACTTCGCTTCTGTTGGCTTTTATTGTTGCTGTTTCCATAACCATTTGCATTTACAATTGTGGTTCCGTGGTGTGTACGGTGCAGTTTGCATTTTGTATCAAGCGCGTTTCTGTTTACTTTGGCATTATTGTTGCCGATACTGCTGCCATTTGCGCTTAAAATTGCGGTACTGTGAATGTGTGTGTTACCATTGCATTCTGTATGCACTTCTGTTTGATGTCTCCGTTTACGTAACTGTTTGCTCAGCGTCACTTTATGTTTGCGTTTCTATTAACGTTTGCTTTACCATTTACGTTACTTTGTCATGTGCATTACCATTGCCGCTGCATTTGCTTTGCAGTTCCTGTTACTCGTAACAAGACATCACGTGTAGGAGTTGCATTCCATTCACTATTTATCATCCTCATTCTCAAATAGAAGGAAATTAGAGGCAAGAACTCCGTTTAATGCATCAGTTAGGGTTGTTCCACAGCAAAAGCGAGGAGTCGGTATTAGGTTGAAGCCCTTGACCCCCAGCCTGCTCCAACGGGCATCGGGGTGCCACATTGGGGTAGTCGGTCTAACTCTCACCCCATTCTCCTATACCTCTGCTTCTTTATGCACTTGATGGGGTGAGAGTTGGGGCGATGACTAACACGCGCCGTGCGGTTGAGGGGCGAGCTAGAGAAGGGCTTTCAACAGCCAATTTCGCATTGCTATCAATTTCTGTGAACAAATAACGATAAATGAGTTTTGCTTATATATATATGTATATTATTTACACACACACACACACTTCTCTCTCCTTATATTATGTGTGTCTATAATGTATGTGTATATTGATAACCCGTAGTTACTAAAGCAATAAGGCAAGACAGGGGGTGTGTTATGGTGTGATAATGGCACACCTTGTGTGGGTTGACGCACGAGTCATAGCCGAGTGTTTCCACCACACAAGCAGGATCATTAGCACATCATAACACCCCCCCCCCCAGAATGCCTTATTGCGATTATGAAATGTGTCATTTTAACATTTTATGCATTTTTGCAACATATTGCTTTCAGCTGTGCCATTGTGCTGTGATAATGGATCATCTGAAAGCAGCTCGCAGCCAATCAGAATTCAACATTCTTTCTACCCATTTCATACTAAGTGTTAGTACGTCAACACTGATTCAGTATTAGTACTTACTGTGTCACATCTCTATTCGATTTCAGGATCAATGTACATGCAATGTTTGCCCTCACAGCAAGCAGTTTGTCACAGTTGGTACTCAAATGGAAGATCGGTCAATGGCAGATAAGTGGTGCCAGTGGCCCAAGTTTGAATTCAACTTTGATGGAGACATTGACAAGATCATGGTGGACCACTGTTACCCTGTAGTGTTCAATCCCTCGGCATATGTTTCAAGAATCCGTATAGATGAAGATGTGCTTCCAAATGATAGCGAAACAAGTGAGTCAGATAAGGACGACATTCAAGATAATGACAGTGACTATCAACCCAGCAAAACTGATGTATGAGAAAGTGAAGATTCTGAAGATGTGTGTGATGGGACTGTTGAAACCAGGACAACAAGCACAAATTTATTGCCTGCAATGGAAACATTAAAGAATTACTTAAACATTGCATGGTGTGTGGTGCTGCTGTTGTTTAACTTACAACGAATACATATGGATCCATGCTCACTGCTAGAATGTTTTGCAGCAGTAATCATGACAGTACTTGGTTTTCACAGCCAATGCTGAAAAAGATGGCATCAGTAAATCTCGAAATTGCTGCTGCTGTTCTGTATAGAGGCAATTCTTTTAGCAAAGTAAAGTGGTTTGCGGATCTTCTTTGCTTGCAGTTTATTTCAAATGTTACCTACATGAAAATTCAGAAAAAATATATTTTCCCAATGGTGAAAAAGGAGTACCAGAGGCAGCAGCAGGAAATACTGCAACAAATGATGGAGAAAGAGTCAATAGTAATATGTGGTGATGGAAGGTGTAGCTCACGGGATTCTCTGCAAAATACAGTGTGTACACAGTCATGGACCAAGAAACCTCATTGATCCTTGACTTTAATGTGTGCAGGTGTCCAGTAAAATACTCTACAAATATGGAGAAAGAAAGTTTTCGACGGACAATGGAATTTTTACTAGAAAACGACATCCCAGTTTCCACATCATTGCACAGATCGTCACATTCAAATTTCAAACATGACGTAATACTGTGTATACACCAGAATATGACATAAAACACCAATATGATGTATGGCATCTGGACAAAGCTGGAAGAAGCAACTGTCGATACATGCTAAGAAAAAGAGACAGCAGAACTTGGTTGCTGGATACAGTCTGTCTCCAACCATTTCTGGTGGCCTGTGCAAATTGCAATGGCGATGCACAAATGTTGAGGAAATGGTGACATCAGTAGCACACCACTCAGCTAACAAGCACAGCTGGTCAGACAGTCCAAAGCACAGTAAATGTGCTCACGATAAACTCACTAAGGCAGAGTCAAAAAGGAAGACATGGTTAAAACTGCAGTCACCAGCACAAAATGCATTGAAAAAAGCTATTTTTAACTAGAAATTCTTGAAAGACCTCTCAAAAGCTACAATGTTTTGCACACAGGGGAACTAGAGGTGTATCACTCACTGATGCTGAAATATTGTCCTAAAAGGCAGCATTTTTCATTTCAAGGAATGACGGCAAGACACCAGTTAACAGCCATGAATCATAACATGTCAAGATCAACAGCAAGAAATCAGGATGATGAGGAATGATACTGAATAGTGTATCCTAAAAGCAAGAAGGCATGGGTTGCCGAACCCATTAGGGAAAAATAATTATAATTACCTGTCCGAATGATGACAGCTCTCATTGCATGCAAGAAAGAAAATCAGACATCTACACCAGTGAAACAAAAACAGCTGCCAAAGAACATTGCAACCAGAGAATGACCTGAGAAACTGAAGATAATCAGATAACATGTGACACGTTTCCATTAGGAACAGTAGAACTTAAATTCATTGTACAATGTGCAGTTGACACACTGGCAAAACCGTGGAGACCACCAAGAAGAGCATAGTTGCCATATGACATATGATAAAGATGCACCAGGCACAATGCACAGTATCTGGTGATGTCACTGTAGGACCACTGGTTTCCCAATCCCCACTCATTACCTCTCATGGCCCTAAAGCGTAGATAAAATATTGCCATGGCAGTGTTGTGGAACCCCCTCCCTGCCTGTATCACCCATCAGTCCTACATTTGAATTAAATTTTTCTCTGGTGGTCCAGTGGCACCCCCCCACTACCCACACAGCACCCGAAGACAACCCAGTTCCCACCCACCTGTCCCTGGAAGTCAGCAAACTCACCATCATTCCAACACAGCTGCAAGCAGCATTACAGCTTACAGTATGCACTGTTGACTAATGGACTTGCAGTCCATACTGTAACAGTCATTCATTAATTTGTGAATGCAGTTTTTCAGTCACAATTACTATTACAGTATGCACTGAAATCACATTGATCCACAGTGTGGACCAATGAACTTGCAGTGCATACTTAAAGCTGTCACTTAGTCTGCATCAGAGGCCGAATTCAGTTTGGTTTGCTGCACGACAATGACAGCGGTGGTGGGTATAGTTTGGTGGGCTGTGGGTCATGTGGGGGGTTGGGAGTGCCAGTGGATCACCACCAGTTTCAAGAGTCGTAATCAATTGGAATATCTCAACCACAATGGCTAACATATGAACATCATGTTCTTAGTAGTACTGTCTTGCTTTAATGTAGTATTCACACTTTCATATTTACCTTTAAAAGTTGTCATTGCCATTTTGTTGACCAAAAAATGAATTGTATGTTAAACAACAGTAGTAGTACAAGATGAGGCAATGTACTATAAAGTCAAGATTTATTGATGTTGTATAACAACTCAACTGAATGCATTATTCAGCATCCAAAAAGCATTAGTTGCTTTTTCCCCAGAAACAGAACACTTCATAAACAGAGACACAGAACACTTGTGTAGTTCTTATTCTTGCTCTTGCTCTTCCTCAGTACTCAAATCTTGACTCATCTGCTTTGTAAAATCTCACGTATTGACCAGAGGCCTCTGGATACTTGTAGCATATGCACCACACTGCACATGATGGTATAACACAACAAACCTTTTCCCAAGCCATTGGTGTATCAGTGCGTAAACTGAGTGTATGGCGCCATCGAGAGGTCCTGTACCAATAGATAGATACTGAGTTACAGTAATTAATTGGTGTTTCGATGAAACACTATGATTAGTGCAAGAAATACACACATTCTCAGGTAAAAAAAAGTCACTGTTTCTTACCTTTGTAATCACTAAAAATGACCCATTTCATAATTGCAGTAATGCACTCCAGGGGGTGTGTCATGGTGTGATAACAGCCCACCGAGGGTGGGTTGATACACGAGTCATAGCCAAGTGGTTCCACCGTCTGAGAAGGGCCATTATCACAGCATGACACACACCCTGGAGTGCATTACTGCAATTAGAAATGGGTCCTTTAGTAAATGTCGTGGCATTTCGTGACGGTATTACTTGCTGCTGGGACATTGTGCTGTCATGCCGGTACAGCTGAAAACTGCAATCAGACAGTGGCATTGTTCACACCAATGTCATAAAAGACAGTAATTGAGAATAAGTGTACATTGGGAGACCTTGGAGTCCATGAGGCTGAGTGTTCTTAAGGCGCACTTGGTGCTGTTCCCGTAACCAATAACAAATGACAATGAGTAGGGTTATGTTAGCCATAACCCACTACAGGGTGTTCGTTTCTTACACAGTAATTGTCCCCACCCATGTACGTTAGGAGACACGAGGCCGTAGGGCAAGTGTCCTCAAGGTGCACGGTGTTTTGATTAAGTGACAGGTAACAAATGAAAAGAAACTACAATGGTGCCATCATCACCACTCAACATCCCAGTGGCAAGCACCATCTTTACAGAAATGCACGACAATTACTAAAAAGGACATATTTCCTAATTGCAATAATGCACTCCTGGGGGGTGGAGTAATGATATAATAATGGCCATTCTCAGGTGGTGTAACCACTTGGCTATGCCTGGTGTTTCAACCTACCCTTGGTGGGCCGTTATCACACCCTGACGTACACCGTGGTGTGCATTACTGCAATTGGGAAATGAGCCCATTTTAGTTAATGTCATACATTTCTATAAAGATGTTGCTTGCGCTGAAATGTTGAGTGGTGATGACGGCAACATTGAAAAATGCTATTGGACAATCAGACAGTGGCATTGTTCACACCAATGTCATAAAAGACAGTAATTGAGAATAAGTGTGCGTTGAGAGACATGAGGCCACAGGCTGTGTGTCCTTAAGATGTACATGGTGCTGTTTCTGTAACCAATAACTAATGACAACGAGTAGGGTTATGTAAGCTATAACCCACTATAGGGTGTTCATTTCTTACACAGTAATTGTCACCACATGTGCATTAGGAGACGGCCTCGTGTCTCAAGGCGCACAGTGCGTTAGTTAAATAACCCATAAGACTGTACCGTTATTATAAAGTAATACCACTTGACATTTTTTTAAATACTTACCTATTCAGAATAGGCTGTTCAAATACATCATGTCGAACCTCATGTAGCTGAACAAGAGCACACCACAGCACCTCACTATCCAGAAATACACTCCTGAAGTTTGGTTTCAGTGTCACACACTGTGCATCTTTAAAAGAAGACATGAAACATAACATTAGGTACCAATAAACAACAACTGCAATGTATCATTATCAACCTCCCATCCCATTAACTTATGCAGCGTGCATGCATATGTAGGTATCCACATGCAACCTGCGAGGTACCCACCCTGTGCACACTGCCACCACCATACAAGCTGACCACCCGTATACAACACGTTGCAGCCTATGGTGGGGTAGATGAACCACCATGATATCACAGGTGTCATGTGGCTGATTGATCATGGTTCGACCTTCGTCACACAAAATCTCATCCCTGACACACCATAACAAGAGTTCTTTCCCTGACAATATCAAAATAATACAAATATACCGACATTTCTCGACAATTAGATCAATCTCGTGGCAGCATATACTCTCAGCATCACCTCACACTGTCCACATAAACACCAATCAGTGTTACCAGCTCTGTTGCCATCAGTACTTCTCTGTGTATTGGTGTTTTCACTGTCTGATTCTGATGACATGTCAGCGTTGTTCACCGAATCAGGCACCTCATCTTTGGGGTATTCTGGCTCAAACATAAAGAGTTGTATAGTGAGCCGATTGCGAAACATGGTAGTTCATCTCCACTCGATTCAGAATTGTCAGCCATGCCACCATTTTACAAACCTAAAGATAGAAACATAGAATTTGATGGCAGATAAGGACTGCTTGGCCCACCCGGTCTGCCCATTTCCCTACCTAATGGATAAGCTGCAGATCCTAGTTAACCAGCAGCCTACTTCTTCCTACCCCCACCCCCTAGAATTGCCTTATGACTGTCCCATGCATGCTTGAATTCCACCACTGTTTTTGACTCCACAACCTCCTCTGGAAGGCCGTTCCATGCATCCACAACCCTCTCTGTGAAAAAATACTTCCTTAAATTACCTCTGAGCCGCCTCTATCTTCAAATTGTGCCCCCTTGTTCTTGCACACCTCTTTTTTTGAAAGATGCTACCCTCTTGGACTTTGTTGATTCCCTTGAGGTACTTGAAAGTTTCTATCATGTCCCCCCTCTCACTCCTTTCCTCGAGGCTATACATATTAAGCTCCTTAAGTCTCTCTTCATATGTCTTCCGGTGCAGACCCTGCACCATTTTAGTTGCCCTCCTCTGGACAGCTTCCATCCTGTCTATGTCTTTGCGGAGATTGGGTCTCCAGAACTGCATGCAGTACTCCAGATGGGGTCTCACCAGCTGTCTGTACAGAGGGATAATAACTTCCTGTTTTCTACTGGTGATGCCTCTCCCTATGCATCCCAGTATCCCCCCAGCCCTCCTTGCTGCCCTCTCACATTGCTTGCCCACCTTTAGGTCATCTGATCACTGGGCAAAACAAGCGACAACAGTTAAATACCCATAAATGGAACACATTACATGCACAAAGACACATGCCAACATAAGTAAGTAATAAAGATACGATGGGGTGTGCATTAGACGGTTATAGCGCTATGGCTGGGGGGCATAGTGAGACACGAGGCTGCAGGCCGAAGTGCATCCAGTCCTAGCTGTGTGTTAGAACTATGTAATGCACACCCCTGGAGTGGCTTATTGTGCTTATAAAATGGGTCTATGTATTCTAAAGGGGTTTCTAGATTTAGCCATGTGTTAGGCACTTGAGCATAGCTAACAACCAATCAAACTGCTTGAAATCCTTTGCCCATTTTATAATACAACTTAAATACCATGTTAAAAGTGCAGAAAAATAAAACATGTGGTGATGTTCCATGCACAATAATGGTTAAATCTATACTGAAATAATTAATCACCATACCGCATACAGTAATTTGAGAAAATCTGTAATTAATGTAACAGTGAAAACCATTTGGAATATGTGTTTCTATAGCCATGCAGATAATAGAGATGAAGTGCATGTACACGTGCAGTAGTAGTACACTATACTCACCATTTCTGAACCCAGACAGTTTGGAGGAATGTTAGTGAAAAGCAGTGCCGCCCTGACAAGGCCATTCCTCCACTGGCACTGGTTAGAGACTAAAATAAAGATGGTTAATACTGAATACTTAGACACAAAGGAAAAAACATAAACAAACATAACAGGAGTGACCACGTGATGTGGTCCATCTACATTTGCATCAAACTGCAGCTGACTGATATTTTAAAACATTACATACAAGGAGCTGGTAAAGCGGCTGGTAAAGCGGCAGTGTGGAGGACCTTGGATACTTCACTATTACTATACTGTTGACATCAATGTAGGATTAGACAGCATGTACGGTAAGCCCTGGTTGCTATCCTCTACCTTCCCTTCCTGTGAAAGGATTCATTAGCTCATCCGAGATAAAGACATGTGAAACCACAGGCTAAGTCAATATAGACAATACTGGATGGCCAACTATGCACAAGCAGTGTGTTCTGCCACAGAGGGGTTCCGACTCCCTCTGACCTGGAGAGCTAAGCTCGACAGGTCCATCGGAATCAGAACCCCGAGGTGGCAAAACACACTGGTTCTGCATAGATCCTGTAGTGTCTGAAATATGTGTTTGAGAGCAAGGGTGTAGACAGGCATAGTCACTATACACATTTGTGTACAGTTTTGTTGAGTGCCTGTCACAAACCATAAGCCACTCTGTTAATATTATCATTCTAATCTGTAGTATTTGGGTTAGTGTAGGCCACTGAGGAGTGTCCAATACATTTATAATCTCTTTAAAAAGTAGGGGAGTCATCTGACAACAATCTGACTTGTTTGAAGGGGGTGCCATTTGGAAAGGATGTGTACATTTTTTAATTGGGGGGTGTAACTGTTGGAGATTGTGTACAAAATGGAAATTTCTGGCTACACTCCTGTTTGAGAGTTCTTTTGCTTTCAAAATTAAACTGACTCATGCAGTCTGTAGAGGTTCTATAATGCTGTTGTAGTGTAGAATCACATTCCATGACCTTTGAACTGTGGCACAAATGCATTTTGAAAGGGATGGAATTCTATACAGAACAACACTCCATATACACTATACAAGCATTTGTCAATGCCAAATGTTGCTTACTTCTATGTGCTGTTTAGGAATTTGGAAGTCATTGAAGTGCAAATATTGAAAATTCGCGAACTTACGAGCGTGCTTAGGAACTGCGCAATGCACGCTTGTAAAACAGTCACTTTTAGGAATTTTTTCACCAAATTTTCAACATAGCCATTTTAAGACCTCTGCTCATGAACAGTGTCACTGTGATTTTCTTAATCGTCCCATACATTGATTTCGCACACCGACTGCGCCATTGTGCGCTACATGGGCGGAAACACGTTTTTGGTGAGATGTGAAAAATGACAGCTGTACTGCTCATAAGGAGGTGTGGTAAAATGGCAATGTTGAAAATCTGGAGTGAAAATATTGAAAATTCACAAACTTACTGGCGTGCGTAGGAACTGCATAGCATACCCTCAGTAAAACAGTAATTTTAGGAATTTTCCACCAAATTTTCAAAATAGGCTTTTGAGCCCACCTTATGAACACTGGCAGTGTCGTACGTTACTCATTCCGAAAGGTGATTTCACGCAGTGGCTGCGAAATCACCCTTCGGCCCAGTAACACCATGACAGTGCAAGAATTCATGAGGAGGGTCCCAAAACCCCATGTTGAAAATTTGGTGCAAAATCCAAAAATGCCTGAGATATGCAACAAAGTTGAAAAACCCTATCTATCCCATTATACAGCTTACCGGCATTTCCTCAGTTCCTGGTCGGCTTTGAAGAGTGCAGGCGTGTTCCGGTCCACCGAGATCGTCGCGCGACTCCGGAGGTAAGTGTGGGGTGAGGGGCGGGATGCGCGGTGGGTGGAGTGCGGGTTGTGGAGGTGGAGCAGGGAGACTGCGTGGGACCGTTTTTCTTTACAGTTTTTTTTTTTTAAATGACAACGTGGGACGTTTGCCACGCTGGGGTGGGCTCCCAGCGTGGCAAAAGGATGGCTGGGCGTGAAGCCGGCGAGAGGATTGGGCACCCCGTCGGCCATGGCATCTGTTGCCATGCTGGGGTGGGCTCTCAGCGTGGCACCCTGTACTGGGGGCAGTGGAGCCGACGGGTGATTAGGCACGTCGTACTAACATGATTTTGCCACGCTGGGGTGGGCTCTCAGCGTGGCACCTGGATGCTTTGGGGGGCGTGGAGCCGATGGGGATTGGGCACCCCTCAGCTGCACAGTGAGGGGAAGGCGATGAGCACGAGAGGTAGTGCGGCGTCACAAGATGTGGGGTGTGGGGAGAGCTCTGCTCACCAAGCGGAGCTCTCCCTTTCAACTGTATGCCACTGCATTTTCAGCTTGTCATAGACAGCTGCAGCAGTGATTGGGGAACTGGGGCGCGCCTGCAAACACACTGACTGCATTGGAAGACGGGCTGACACACCTCCAAAACTCGGATTATGGCACTATGTTTCTTGCACATGCGTGCAAGCAACATAAAAATGATACCAAATAGTATACCAGTAGAACAGCCCCATGAAATGCTGAACAATCCATTCAGCATAAAACATTACTGCTTGCAGTAGAAAGAAATCCCATACAGAGGAATGGGCTTCTGCTGCATCAAGATGTTAAATACACAAAATGATTAAGTCCGATAAAGAACAACACTTACTGGAAGGAGCCAAGGTATTTATTTAGAAACACAAAAGGCAGCACACAAACTCAAAAGAAGAGCGTTCAACCACTCACCCAGCTGATTACAAAAATGAAGTTATAACAGACAGCACACACAGTCAAGAAGCAGAGCTTTAAGCTTTTAACCACTCACCAAGTTGATTACAAAAATGAAGTGCTCAACATTGTGCAAAAAGATTCAAAACCATAAACATTGACTGACTGTTAATTGATACCACCGGATCCTATGTATAGGCCTCTGCCTCTTCTTCAGGAGGCACAGCCTATGTCTATGTACAGTAGGGGTGTCAGTGGTATCACTTAACAGTGTATGAGACATTTTTCTGCTTATTATTTCATCCCTGCTTGTGAAGCGAGGGGAAGTGACTTCTAATGACCCTAGAGTCCTTTCCGATCATAAATAAGTATGTTACAATGTAAGTAATTCCCATTATTCACCCTCACAAGAGGTAGGAATACACTGCTGCCACTGCAACAGATGCTGCTGCTAGAGGCTGTCTCGGCATCAGGGTAGATAGATACATACATGCATAGATAGATAGATATTGCATTTATAAAGCGCCCATTTCCATGGACTCTGGCCACGGTACAAAACAATTCAATAATAAAATACACACAAGCAGCAGCTCAACACAAATTTAAAATTCTGTCCATCCCATTAAACCAAAATCAATCATTAAAAGTCTGCTGGAACAGATATGTTTTAAAGCTTTTAAAGGCTTCTACCGAGGGGCCTCCTTAAATAACCAGGAAGGAGTTCCACAGTGTGGGTGCCGCCACGAGCGTCCTATCCCAAAATGCCATAACCTCACTCTGGGAACTCCAAGGAGGCCTCCCCAGCAGAACAGAGTGCCCAAGTGGACGGTATGGCAAGAAGATCTTACAGATAGACAGGTCCCCATCGTAGGGATTTGTAGGTCAGGAGCCCTACCTTGAAGACAATCCTCTACCTGACTGGCAGCCAGTGCAGTCTGCAGAGGACTAAGGGTGATATGATCCTCCGTCTCGCCCAGTCAGTAATCTTGCCGCAGATTCTGCACCAGCTGCAGCCTACAGAGGTTGCCCCAGATAACCCTAGGTACAGGGCATTACAACAGTCCAGCCTGGAAGTGACAAAGCATGTACAAGTGTGGTCAGATCCTTGGCGGGATCAGGGCTCGATTTGTGCAATGTTCCTTAGATGATAAAATCCACTCTGACGACGGCCAATACCTGAGCAATAGGCGTCAAACTGTTGTCAGGATCATGCTCAATCCTTCACCTGTCTAGATGGGTAAAGGAAACACCCCCAAACACAAGGTCAGGGGGTAACCCCCTCACAACACCCTCCGCCCCGACGAACTGGATCCACAACAAGTACCTCTGTCTTGTCTGGGTTGAGCTTAAGCCAGTTTTGAGTCATCCACACCTGGATCTCATTGAGACAGCTGTTAAACACAGAGTCCGACACCCGGGTACTGGGTGCACAGGACAGGTACAGCTGGGTATCATCTGCATAGCAGTGAAAACCCAGTCTGTACCACCTGATAATGTTCCCCAGTGGCAGCATGTACACCGTGAACAACAAGGGTGACAAGACTGAACCTTGCGGTACCCCACAGCACAGAGGCTTTGGGTTAGATGAGGCTAACCCCATCATCACCCTCTGCATTCTGCCTGTCAGGTATGACCTGAACCAGTTGATGACAATACCAGACAAGCCACACCAAAACCGCAAGCAGTCAAGTAGCACCTCATGGTCCATAGTGTCAAACACTGCAGAGAGGTCCAGGAGGACCAAGACAGTCCGGTCTCTCCTGTCCCTCGCCACCAGGAGATCATTAAGCACCCTCACCAGGGTGGTCTCTGTACTATTCCCCACACAAAACCCAGACTGGAAAGGCTCATAGGTAGAGGAAGAGGCAAGATGTCTCTCAAGCTGCATGGCCACTTTTTCAATAACCTTCCCTAAAAATGGGAGGTTTGAGACCGGCCTGTAATTGCTGAGGCAGTCTGGGTCCAAGGAGGGTTTTTTCAAAAGGGGTCTAACCAAAGCCTCTTTCAAGGCCATTGGGAAGACCCCACTCCTCAAGGAACTCCAGACAGCCCCAGCAATCACAGGCCCAACCAGGTCCAAACATCCAACCAACAGTCGGGTCGGACCTGGGTCCAGTTCACATTGGGTTGACTGCAGCTTCAAGATTATTTTCACCACCTTCTCCACCCCAACTAGCTCAAACTCATCCCAGGCAGGAGGAGTGTTTTGACACTCTCCTGGCTGGTCCATCATCCCATTGAGAAATACTCGAGGAGACCTCAACCCTGATAGAGGACACCTTGTCGGCAAAGAATACAGATGGCTCCTCGCAAATAGTGCTCGAGCCTGCCTCCCCAACACAGAGACAGGCAGGATGTAATAGCTTATCCACTGTGTGGAAAAGCTGAGCCAGTCTGCTCCTTGCCGCAGCAATCTATCTAGACAGATATTCCACCTTCTTACGGGAGATTGCCCCCTGATAGTTGGTATAATGCAACCTCAGGGCCAACCTGTCATCCAGCAGGCCAGATCTCCTCCAGCATCTCTCTAACCTCCACCCCTTAAACTCCAGAGATTCCCATCAAACCAAGGAGGTCTCTGGTGAGTGGACAAGGGATAAACATGAATGGGTGCAATGGAATCGAAGGCCGCAACAACCACCTCATTATAGGCTACCACTGCTTCCTCCACTCCAATCGCACAAGCCACCCCAACACTCGATAGGTTCAGCACTGCAGATAGTCCCGACGAGGAAACTCCTCTTAATGGGCAGTACCGGATCATCTCCACAGAAGCAGGACCATCTGGGGTGCCACTGCGTGAACCTCACGGTGCAAGGATCACCAAAATACAGGATCAACACTGAGGTCATTAATATCCAAGCCTAATGAAAAAGAAATAATGTGTGGCCACCTACAGAGCTGTTGTTACTTTTTGTGACAGGCCCAGGGCCCCCATGCTTCCTAAAAGATCATTCCCAAAAGCAAAAGCCTGTCAGTCCAGGCATTGAAGTTCCCCAGAATTAACTACCTGGGAGACTCCAACACCAGACCAGCAACGAGCTCCTTGACCTCAGTGACAAAGTCCCCATGCACTCCAGAGGGATGATAAAGCACAAGGACCCTGAAACCTGCCCCTTCATCCCCTCGGGCGGCCACACACTCAAATGAATGTGTATGACCTTCAGGTAGCGCCATTAAGTTCAGGCTGGTTTTAAAACAAATGGCTACCCCCCCCACCCCATCCCTACGATCCTCCCTTGGGTTGTGTATCACGGCGTACCCAGCCGGAACTGCCGCCTCCAAAATAGGGGCGGCATTTTCATCCAACCAGGTCTCCATGATGCAAGCCAGATCAACCGTTTTCTACCAGGACAACAGCATGCAATGATGTGCCTGCATGTCAAAGGTGAAGTGAATGCATGCCAGCATCTGTTGGCAGCCCATCTCCTTCTGCCATGCATTGAGATGCAGAACTCCCCCCAAATGGAAGAAAGCCATCCCTCGCATACTCAGTCCTCCCTCCTCTGATTAGCACCCGATGACCTGTACTTGTTCCGAACATTTATGTATTTTATTTATTTATTAACATTTTTAGAGAGTACCTTTCAGTATAACTGCCCATTTACAAAGGCTCCACGTCAATGTCACAGTTACAAAGAGACACTAATGCCTTATCCCTGCCTCATTTGGGGTGGGGGTTTGACTACAGTGCATTTTAGTGCCATGTACTATGGTTGGGCTATGCACTGTGTTGTGTGGGTTAGGTAGGTTAGGCTATATATGTAGGTAATACTATGCACCATACATGTCAGTAGTTAGGGCAGAGGACAGTGAAAGTTCATCAGTTAAATATACACATGGGGGCTCAGTACAATGTGAGGAACAGTGTGCTACATTGTCCATATTGTGTTCACTCAAATGGGCTGATGATGCATTAGTCAAGGTGTAGAGGCATTGCTGCGAGATGTGTCACTCTATGCTATGTGTGTGTGTGTGTGTGTGTGTGTGTGTGTGTACCTATCACTCTACAGATTGTTTTGGGGATGAATAACTGTTTATATGTCACTGCAATCCATAAATCTTCTGACCTTTAGTGAAATATGTACATTCTTGCTATACATGAATACCGCAGATCACGCAATGCAATGCACATTACATTACCACCTACATTGTGCCAGCACATCATTAACAAGGTTTTGTGCGGTTTTGTGGTCTAAATCAGTTACTTGTGTGGTCACGTTTTGAACCACAGTTCTGTGATGTGGAGGGCGACGTTTTACAGCACATACAATACATGTTATGTCAAATCGGGATTACACACAACATGAGAAGCAGGAGAGGTCTTGCTGCAACTGTGCAAGACATACAAAATATTGCAAGACTAACACTTAATAAAACACTTACTAAAACACTGCAAGATGTGCTGGTGCAGTATAAATGTTAATTAACAATCTGATAGATGTTATTTGGCAACTAGTAAGTTATGAAGTGGTACGGCTCCTATTTCCGCAATTACACACACAGGAATTGCTCCAATGCTGTAGCCCGTCGATAGTGTCACTTCCGGTCGTGCGCAGGCAGTGAGCGAGCATACATGGAGGCTGAATGGGGAGGAACACAATCAACATTTCAAAGTAAGATATTGAAAGTTTTTTGTTATTTCCATTGCCATTGTACTTACAAATGAACATTGCAGTCAACTCTGTGGTCAGATACACAATTTAGTGTCCCTTTAATGACATAAACTGTATTGTAGAACTGCCTGACAGGAGATATACCTATAGAATGTACCATTTCAACATGATGAAGCCATATGCAAATAGGGAAGACATGGTATTTGCAGTGTGTAGTCCTGGGGAGGGGACGGATGAAGGAGATCCTCTACTGGACTTGCTAGAGGAAAGCAAGTGGAGTCCTCTGTGGAGGCAATCAAACTGTCACCCCAGTTGGCCTGGAACAAACCCAGAAAGTGAGGGAGGTTTTAGCGGACTTTACCCCTTTGTTTTTGGCCAAACCCAGACTAACCACCTTAGTGGCACAATGTAGACAGGGGACGCAAGCGCCCATACAGCCAACAGCCTACCGGGTGGCTGAAGCCGTCCTAAAGGACATTAGGAGGGAGGTGGAGGAAATGCTGGATTTAGGGGCAATCCAGAAATCCCACAGCCCCTGAGCCTCACCCATAGTCCTCATTCCCAAGCTGGATGGCTCTACTCGCTTTTGTGTATACTACTGTGGACTCAATGCAGTCACAAAGTCTGTCGCACACCCAATGCCATAGACGGATGAACTACAGGACAAGTTGGGAGGAGCGACATACCTTACCACAATTGACTTGACAAAAAGGTATTGGCAGGTGGAGTTAATTGCCAGAGCTAGGGAGATATCAGCCTTCATCACTCCAATAGGATTATTTGAGTTCAAGGTAATGCCTTTTGGAATGAAGAACTCCCCTGCCACCTTTCAAAGGTTGGTCAATCAGGTGTCGCAAGGTACTGAAGAATACGCAGTGGCATATCTGGACGATATTGCCATCTTCAGTGCCAGTTGGAAGGAACACCTGTCCCATCTAAAAGAATTGTTGGGCAGGATACAGAAGGCCAGGCTCACTGTCAAGGCTGAAAAGTGCCAGGTGGCCATGGCGGAGGTGGCATACCTAGGCCATGTAGACGGGTGAGAGCAGCTCCATCCCAAACAAGCTGAGATTGAAGCGATAGAGGCATGACCCAGGCCTGAAACCCAGAAGCAGGTTCAGAGTTTCCTAGGGACTGCTGGGTACTATTGAAAGTTTGCACCAAATTACAGTACCCTGGCAGCTCCCCTCTCTGGGCTGCTAAAGAAAAGAATGCCCAAAAAGGTAAAATGGGAGCAAGCCTGTGAATGAGCCTTTGCATGGCTAAAGGAGGCACTGTGCAGTGCCCCAGTGTTGGCCAGTCCAGACTACAGTAAGCCATTTGTAGTCCAGACAGATGCCTCAGATATGGGGATTGGAGCAGTCCTCAGTCAGACCTCTAACCGAGGGAAAGATCACCTAATAGTGTACCTTAGCAAAAAGTTGCTTCCCCGGGAGCAGGCCTATTCCACAGTTGAAAAGAAACGCTTTGTGCTAGGACAGTCTAAGGGGTTTGTTTCTTGGTTGGTTGACCAGTTTCATGTACTGGAATCAGACTCATTGGAGTCGATCAAAGCAAATTGGTCTACAGAAATGGAGAGTAATTGATGACCCTATTTGGGCTGTAGTGTGGGGGGCTGTTCACTCAACCACTGCTTGTAATAGCTGGCGGGAGTTTTGATGGAAAGTTGCTATTAGATATTTTCGTACCCCAACAATCACTAGACATTTTGGTCACCATTTCTCAGATGACTGTTGGAGGGAGTGTGAGTATAGGGGGACACATTTACATATATTTTGGTCCTGCCCCAGTATTAGTTCTTTCTGGGAACAAATTATGGACCAAGTGGATATAGTTTTTGGGCTGCGTATGCCAGAGGACCCTATTTATTGGGTGCTAGGGTGCTACCCAGACCAAATTAAACGGAAGTCACAGAGATATTTATATAATATAATGGTGGCCTCGGCTCTCAAGGCAATTACTCAGGTTTGGATGTCTAAAGTTAGTCCCACAACTAATGCCTGGTATAAAAACTGTCTAAATATATTAGACATGGAATACTTAACGGCTAAAGTAAGGCTACAAAAAGATACATTTAAGATGAGATGGATGCCTTTTTTCAATTTTCAAGCTAGAAAGAACAAATTAATGTATTGGATAATCTGGTTAAGTATACCTGTAACTGAAAAATAGATAAGTCTATTGATTCCCTTAAAAATGTGAGCACAGGAAGACTAATATACCTAGTGCTCCCCAGGATGATATGAACTAAGTCATTGTACCTCCCTTGGCTTAACGTATTTTCAGGACCTTCAGTAGTCTCCCCTTTTTTCTAGCTAAGTAATTTATCATGGGGCAATATAAACGCTGTCTTCCCCTCCCCCCTTCCCCCCTTTTTTTTTCTCTTTCCCCCTTTCTTTCTTAGCCTAAGCTTTATTATACCTTTGTCACGTCTGATATTTGCAGAGCTGAGAGAAATGGGATCTGGTTTGAAGGGTACATGTTTGGAATATTTGCTCTAAGGACTGTTGGTTCCATATTTACTTCCTCAGATGTGAAACCTTACCTAGGAATATGTATCTCTCAGACTTATTTCAATATTACCAGCGGTAATAATGTATATATACTTTCCCTCCTCCCGTTTTCTTTTCTGTTCCTTACCCTTTTTTCTGTTTGTACCGTCATATATGAAAAATAATAAAATTATTAAAAAAAAAAAAAATGCTTTGTGCTGGTATGGGCCCTGAAGAAATTACAGCCATACCTCTACGGGAGGCACTTTGAGGTACAGACCGATTATAACCCCTGGTGTGGTTAACACAGATGGGGAAACTAATGGTCATCTCTTAAGATGGAGTATTGCCTTACAGGGCTAGAATATGACCATTACCCCCAGAGCCGGATCGGCCAATGCCAACACAGATGGGCTATCTCACCAGTTAGAGCAGTAAACAGAATTTGCGAAAATCATACCCTGCATAGGGATAGATTCCCACAAATTCCATCTAGGAGGGAGGGATGTTGTGAGCTACCCCACTGCTAGCCCTTATTTTTAGATATAATTCTGTTGTATATATTTTTTTTATGTAATTCTACGTAAATGTACATGCCAGTTTCAGCAAAGGCACATAGAGAAAGATTGGATTTTTTTTAAAGAGGGGTTTGACCTGCCTCTGGCCTAAAAGGCCAGCCTTACTTGCAGGAATCCGGCAAGTTCTTGTCAAAAATCTTGCAGATACATGATCAAAGAGTATTCCTCTAATGTTACCTGGCCAAGGGAAACAAAAATAATAAAATCCATTTGTGTAATCATACAACTTACAGGATCTTCCTTATAACTAATTAAATACAGCCAGTTCAAAAGCCCAGGGTATTTTAGCCAGGAAAGATCCTTCTAACAGGCCTATGTCAGGTAATTGCAAAAAAAACACATCCTTATAGCATACCTGTGTGAAAGTCCACTTACAGGGGTTATGATTATAAACCCTGTATTTACTATGGGAATCTGGCACATCAAAGATTATCAGGAAAATAAGATTTTTGGGAAGTGCAAGAGTGATGCCTGGTGGCATAAAGAGAAAAGCCAAACTCTATTCACTGATCTGGAAGGGCCAGTCTTTATTCACAGATTGGGGGGGGGTCTTCTATATAAACTCCCCAGCACAGACACTCGGGGCCATTTTACACATTTTGCTTGGACCCTCTCCTGACCACAGAGAACAGCTGCCAGCACAGAGACTGCCTAAGAACCAAAGGCTGCTATAGAAATACTGAAAAATTTTGCAAACCAGCCATTCTCTGGACTTCAAAAACTTCAGACCTAAGGTAGAGACTTGGCTAAACAGTGTCAGTGCGTTTTTCTGTGTATTTGTTTTCCCCAATTTTTTCTTATACTGTAACCTAAATTAGTATATGTTCTCTTTCGGTTGTAACAGCATTTCATTATCTAAGTAAAAACTTTTGTTTTCCTAAAGACATTCTGCCTGAGTGAGACTTTCTCTATTTGTATGTGAATTGTGAAAACAGTATTAATAATCTGTGACGACTGTTACTTGCTTACAGGGGCCACCGTAAGCAACCAAATTGAGAAAAGGGTCTGTAAGGATAGGGAGGATACCAGGGTCTCATACCATAGTCTGCTGGATTTTCTTTTCCATATACACTTTCAATCCTCCTCGGAGTGGGTAGGCAGCTCAGTCCCTCCCTCGGAGGGACTCGTCTTTCAGTCTGGCTTTTCCTGCACCATCCCCAGCCATCCCCACAGGATACCCCCATGACAGGGCTGGTGGCGGGGACACCGACTTTCCCTCACCCGAAGTCAACATCCAGATTGCTGGGGTGGCACAGGTGCAGCAGTCCATCATGGAGCCTGCCAGCTCCATCCTTTTCATCCAGTTTATGCCCCAAGGCCCACGAATGTGCAATGGGCAGGGTGACTGTCTCCACCTCTGCGGAGGCAGTCTAACGCCCTGGATGTGGTCCCTCCCAATTCTGGGCAGCATGCCTGTGCCAACACCTAGCCACCACTGGGTGTCAGTCTACAGAGCACTGCATTGTCTCCCCTTCCCTGAGGAAGGACAGCTGTTGGTGGATGCTCAATCCTTCCTTGCCCTGGCCGATTCAAGTCCATTCCCAAACCTGGGTTGCCTACGTGGCCCGAGGTGTGGGATTCAGCGCCTCAGCCCTCAGTGCCACCGATCCAGCTAGTCAGCGGGTTCTGAACCAGGCTATTGCATGTCCAGTAGGGAGAAGGCCAGATTGGGTGTTACGCAAGGGTGGGCACTGTGAGCTCAGTGGGCCTGATCCCCAGGAGTGGGTTCATGACAAGTGGTTACAACAGGTCCCAACATCAGGGATACAATCATGGAAACTCCCAAAAATAAAGGATGATTATCTTTGGCTGAGGGGACTCATATTTTGCTTCCCCATTCTAAGCTTCACCACGCATCAAGACAATGTGATTTGTGAAGTTGAGATTAACATTGAATTGGGGGTATATACTCTCCAGCTCCCTGCTATGCTTTGAGTTTCTTACGCTGGGAAAGTTTATTTATTTAATTACCTGGCGAAGCAGGTTGTCACCTGGAAAAAATAAAACAAGATTCTGCAGTAAAGAATGCATCCATACCTGAGATCAAATTGGAAGCAGATGACTGTTGCTGAGGAGGAACTGTATTAGATCCAAAGTACTTTTTCTGGCAAGTTCTGCTATTGTGTTTTAAACGTTTTGCAATTTTGATGTTTGAATGTTACATTTTAACACAACTGGGGTCTTGTGGAGGCTTGGTTGCAGTGTGAGGCATCTCCCTTTTATTTCTTCCAGGGTGCTGATAGCAGGGTCGGATTGAGGTATAGGGGGCCCACCTAGAAAATCAATAGGAGAGGGCCCAGGGTGACACAATGCTATCAGTATTCCACTTAAATCTGATACACTAGCTTTGTGCTTGCATCTTACATTTACGTACAGAGTCGTAAATACCCCATTTAATTAGAAAAAAGATGATAAACACAAAGATTTTTAGAATTCAAGGAAAGGGCAGGTACACAACAGAAGGGGGCCCACCTGGTCTGGCTTCACACTGTTCAAACACTTTGCTGTTGTGCAGGACCTTGTAGGGTGCCATGTGAAATGCTATATTATCTCTAAGGATTCTTTGGAAAAGATACCACCAAACCTGACCCAGATTTCTACTTCTCTTGGGGCGGAGGCCCCTCATCTAGAACCCGTTGGACATTGGAGCCCTTAAAACTGGACCAGAACTGTCTGTGGTGATTGGCTTCTAAAAATAAGAATTTCTTCCTGGGTGTTGACAGCATGAATGTAGTGGAGGTGAGCGCTTAAGAAGGTTTAAAATATTTTGAAAACAGCTGGATTGCTGTTTTCTTGACTAACTTGTCCACATCTGGGTTGCTAGAGGGATAGGAATGCCATTGTCTTGTGGCTGGAAAATAGTATGAACTGTTAGCCTGTGTAGCTCACCTCTTCTGCATGGAAAGTTTGTCTGGGGAGGACTTTGTGGCACGGCAGACTGACTGCAGCCCCAGACTTATTTTCTTTTTATAACTCTGTTAGAATCTGCTCTTATTTCTTGAGTTATATGACATTTTTTGTTGTGGCATCTTTCCCATATGAGGGCTTGATGCAGCTGGCTGATGTGGGACATTGGACTGCTCTTTAGCGGAGGTCAGATCTGTCGTGGTTGGAAAAGAACTCACAACTGTCTTCTGGACACTTTTTTCTTGGATCATGGACAATAAAAGTCATTAAGACTTATTTAGTACTGGGTGACTACGGTAATTATTGGTTAATGATTTTTGCTTCATGTCTATGATCTTGACACCTGTAAGCCTTTAGGTAAATGTTGTTTTCAGAATTGTCTGTGTAAGCCTCCCTACAAATTTGGGTTTACTAAAATGTCTTTCTGGGCTCCTAAATGCCCACTGTCAGGCTGGTGTCCTGTTTTGCAGTAGTTCTATTTGTCTGCATGAGAACGCCTTAGTAAGCCTCAGTGCCTGTCTCTTTAAGAGAGCATCTAGCCTGTGTTTTGGAAATCAGTCTGGGTTGGGTCCGAGTAATTAAGGCTCATGACCAGCCAGACAGCCTGTTATATTGCTCCATTCTGCAGTCGTTGTTAGCACAGAGGGAGCCCTGTTAGGAAATATGGTTATTTACTGTTTATCTGTTAGAGTAATAATGAAAAAGGAGTTTGTCTAACCTGCCTTCATTTGCGACTTGAGCTTTTGAATAGGAGCCACCATTTTGGTTCTGGGCTGCCAGGATCTAAAATGGAAACTGTCCCCAGGGGTAGTATGGGAAGGAAATTCTGTAGTATTTGTACTTCTAGGTGTTTGGCGCCTAAATGGACCTGGAGGGGAAGCCTTTTCCATGACAGACAGTTCCGTAAGCCAACCGAACCTTATGGATTACAGGGGAAATGCCCAGAACTGCCTGAAGCAGTGTGTCAGTCGAGAGTGGAAGTTGGAGAGTGAACAGCTCGAGTGGTCAAGCAGCTGCTCCTAGGAGGAGTGTAGGAGAATCGGCAGGAAGGCTCCATTGGCCTGTCTGCCACATTCTCTGGCCCAAAGAGATTGCCTATTGCAGAAGTCAGACTGTTCCGATTGCCGGCTTAGACCTGCAGCAGAGGAAAGAAAGTGTGTCAGTACTACTTGCAAGGGGCACCAAAGACTTGCTCCAGAAGCGATCGGCCTGCCTGAATGAGAGAAGATAGCCTCAGGTTGAAAGGTTTTATGAGTGAAGCTGTAATTAGCAAACAGACTATATCCGAATTGTGACTTAGAGAAATAACTGATTTAAATGTGCTGAATGTGTTTCATGGGTTGCGATTTGGTTCCTCACAGTGAATCCTGTTATGCCAGCTGGAGGCTTTCCAGCAATAGATCACAAACTTTTCTCAGGACTGTTCCTCCTGCTTGGGCCTTGCCATCTCGGCCCAAGCCTCTGCCCGCAATCCAGAGATCATCTCGGCGAAAGAGCAGCTTGGAGATTCGGCCCCCTGCTCAACACCATCAAACAGGTAGCAACCACCAGGAGGTGAGTCGTGTAGACCCTGCCTCCCTCAGCACACCGCATCAACACCATGAGGTTTTCATCTCGCCTGTCCTACATCCTGGTCCTGGTTGTGTGAGTACAAATCAGGGTAGCTCCCTGCAACAACAGCTACAAATCATTGTGTGTCAGCTGATTGATCTGTTTTGGGTTATTGCTAATGGATTGAGTCATCCAGCTCGGGATTACAAATATTTGGGTTGTGCACATGCTAACTGTATTTCTTCCTAAAGGCCCCAACAACAGCTGCAATGCTGGCCACCCCAGGCAATGCTCCAGGCTACCCTGTGTAAGATCTGGGTACCCAGGGTTGCAAGACTAATTATCAGGGACTTACAGTGCATGCTGAACTAGCCTGAAGTAGATCAGAGTGCCAATCATTTAACTAAATTCATGCCCCTCCCTTGTTCATTTCCCCTGAATAAACCTGATCATCTGTTTCATGTTTAACCCGGCTAGTGTGCATATTATTAGTTGGGTCACAGTGAAAGGTTTTGCATTGTGTATTGTTGTTCTTATTTTCCAGGTGGGTCTCCAGGGCACTTGCAGCAGATCCAGCCCTGGTGGTAAGTGCAAGGGGTGTGAGCACATTCTTACTGTTATCCAGTGCATGCAAATGTTCTGCGGTATTACTGTTTAGGCCACTAGAAGGGTTGATGGGTGGTTATAGCATCCCAGAGGGCTATACCAAAGCAGTCAAGTTACCCCAATACCATTCCTCTGGGTGGAGGCACCCGTTCATAGAACTCAGGCCCCTCAGCCTGTGCATATTCTCACAGGCAGGGGTAACAGTCCGTAGGATAGTGCCATATAGGGGTTACATCTTGGAGGCACTGCTGGTATTAGCGCCCCCTAGTGGCTCAACTAATAAATGTCTGAAAATCAGGAACGGTTTGGCACCAGAGTGTTTCCCACCGCTACCCTGTATCATGGAGGGCATGTTCTCTGGGACTGTCCCCACCCCTAGAAGGGAGAAAAGGACTGGGAGACCTGAAAAGCACATGCAGCCTGGATGGTAGCCCGATGGCCTGGGACTGATGAGCAAAGAGGTTGGAGATTCTGGTGACCCTGCCGGGACCCACTTTGGATGTTATCTGGGGGCTTCAATCTACTGGGCCTGCTGTGTCCACACAGCAGTACTTGGATGAACAGACCTTTGTCTTTGACCCTCATGAGGATGTGAGTCACCTATTGTGGGAGTTTAAGGCCATGCGGCAACAAAAGGGAGAGTTGCTTTCAGATTATATGTTGAGGGTTGAGCGTGTTCTGCTGAAGTTATTTGACTGGGGAGGAGTGGCCTCCACAGACATGAACCAGGTTAGGATGGATCATGTTTTGACCTCGGTGGAACACTCTAGCTTTATCATGCTTTGGATGCACACACGGCACTGTGTGAAGGGTGTCCCATCCTTTGTTGAGCTGATGCAGGCGGTAAAATGGGCTGAACATCAAGCTGAAAGGGAAAGTACTGTGGAGCCACTTCCAGGACCAAGTGTGGCTGAAGAGAGAGAGAGAGAGAGAGAGGGAGATCCATCTGAGTGCACTCATCCAGAGGCCCAGACATTGGAGGAGTATACCTTACCCCCCACCTTGGAAGTGGAGTTCCGTAGGCTGGAGGATTGGTTTGATCGGCTGTGTGATGTAGTTACGGCCAAGTGTAAGATACAGCAAAGGATTTGCAGTGGGCCCGTGAAGGAGAAGCCAGTAAACTAAGATGTAGTGTTCTGTTATTGCTGTGAAGAGGATGGTCACATGCAACGTACGTGCTGTCTGTCTGAAGATGCGGGAAGAGTAAGGACCCAACTGATTGGATTAAGAAAATCCTGCCTGCAGGGTCCTGCATGAACTGAGAATCAGACTGCCACCTTGAGGAAGAGAACAAGAGACAGAAAGCCTCACTGGTGGCATACCAGTAGATACTGAACTGTTTGAGAGCAATGAATCTAACAGCATTATGGAAGATGATGTTGAAAGTATTAGTCAAGTGCTGCAAGATCTCAATTCAATACAATTTCCCTTGGATGACAAGCTTGAAACTTATTCCAAACCAAGTATGAACAATAATATTATTGAAACAGAGCAAACAGAGTCATGGGCTGAAAGAGCTCCTAATGCAGGACAGACCACAAATGCAGAGGCAACCTTCTACAGAAACAGACTTTCTGAAATCAATGAGCTGGGACTGGAAAACCCCCTGCAAGTGTTGAAAAACAGACCCTGTGCCTGTACCTCCTCGAAAGTCAGGAGAGCTACTAAACCAAGTAACACCTCAGTTATGACTCCCAGGGAGACCTATAGACCTTCCACTACATGTTGTTCACAAGGGGGTGTATATCTCTGAAAGCTCTCTTCCCCAAACTGAGATATTCTGCTACCTCAAAGTTGATAGTTAAACCTTCGAATCATAGTACCAATGCCCTTGCCCCATGCAGCCCCAATGTAGCTGATAGGGATGGGCCCAAAGTCATGTGAGTTAGAGTACAGGAGATGATACAAACCAGAATGGTAAGAGTAATGTGATTAACTGTTTGAAACTGTTTGAACATGCTAATATGTTTGTGAAACTGTATGCAAATGTGTTACTGTGGAAATGTCACTGTTAAAGTGAAAAGCTATATTAATGCTTAGAACCAGTTTATTTACTGATGCATCAGCTTTATTTTGTGGTATACTGAGTGAAGCATGCATGCATCTTATATAGAATCATATAGTAAGTATAGACTTGATGTGGACACCAAGTTTTTCCAGGCAGGGAAGTGTGTAACCCCCCTATAAACTTGGATTTACTAAAATGTCTTCCTGGGCTCCTAAATGCCCACTGTCAGGCTGGTGTCCTGTTTTGCAGTAGTTCTATTTGTCTGCATGAGAGCGCCTTAGTAAGCCTCCATGCCTGTCTCTTTAATAGAGCGTCTAGCCTATGTTTTGGAAATCAGTCTGGGCTGGGTCCGAGTAATTAAGGCTCGCAACCAGCCAGACATCCTGTTATATTGCTCCATTCTGCAGTCGCTGTTAGCACAGAGGGAGCCCTGTTAGGAAATGTGGTTATTTACTGTTTATCTGTTAGAGTAATAATGAAAAAAGAGTTTGTCTAACCTTCCTTCATTTGCAGCTTGAGCTTTTGAATAGGAACCACCATTTTGGTTCTGGACTGCCAGTATTTGACCAATTTAATCTCTGGGGACCTAAAATGGAGACTGTCCCAAGGGGTAGTTGGGAAGGAAATTCTGTAGTATTTGTAGATCTAGGTGTTTGGTGCCTAAATGGACCTGGAGGAAGCCCTTTCCGTGACAGACAGTTCCTAAGCCAACTGAACCTTGTGGATTACAGGAAATGCCCAGAACTACCTGAAGCAGTGTGTCAGTCAGTGGAAGCTGGAGACTGAACAGCTTAGTGGTGACAGCTGCTCCCTGGGAGGAGTACAGAAGAATCAGCGGAAGGCTCCGTTGGCCTGCCTGCTGTGTTCTGTGGCCCAAAGAGATTGCCTATTGCAGAAGTCAGACTATTCCAATTGCCGTCTTAGACCTGAAGCAGAGGAAAGGAAGTGTGTCAGTACTACTTGCAAGTGGGCCCAAAGACTTGCTCCAGAAGTGGTCGGCCTGCCTGAATGAGGGAAGATAGCCTTGGGTTGAAAGGTTTGTGCAGTGAAGCTGTAATTAGCAAACAGACTATATCCAAATTGTGGCTTAGAGAAATAACTGATTTAAGTGTGCTGAATGTGTTTCATGAGTCGCGATTTGATTCCCCACAATCAATCCTCTTATGCCAGCTGGAAGCTTTCCAGCAATAGATCACAAACTTTTCTCAGGACTGTTCCACCTGCTTGGGCCTTGCCATCTTGGCCCAAGCCTCTGCCTACAATCCAGAGATAATCTTGGCGAAAGACCGGCTTTGGGATTCGACCCCCTGCTCAACACCATCGAACAGTTAACGACCACCAGGAAGTGAGTCCTGCAGGCCCTGCTTCCCCCAGCACATTGCATCAACACCACGAGGTCTTCATCTTGCCTGTCCTACATCCTGGTCCTGGTTGTGTGAGTACAAATCAGGGTAGCTCCCTGCAACAACAGCTACAAATCGTTGTGTGCCAACTGATTGATCTGTTTTGGGTTATTGCTAATGGACTGAGCCATCCAGCTCGGGATTACAAATATTTGGGTTGTGCACATGCTAACTGTATTTCTTCCTAAAAGGACCCAACAACAGCTGCAATGCCGGCCACCCCGGGCAATGCTCCAGGCTAGCTTGTGTAAAATCTGGGTACCCAGGGTTGCAAGACTAATTATCAGGGACTTACAGTGCATGCTGAACCAGCCTGAAGTAGATCAGAGTGTTAGTCATTTACTAAATTCATCCCCTCCTTGTTCATTTCCTCTTAATAAACCTGATCATCTGTTTCATGTTTAACCTGGCTAGTGTGCATATTAGGTGAGTCACAGTGAAAGGTTTTGCATTGTGTATTGTTGATCTTATTTTCCAGGGGTCTCCAGGGCACTTGCAGCAGATCCAGCCCTGGTGGTGAGTGCAAGGGGTGTGAGCACATTCTTACTGTTATCCAGTGCATGTGAATGTTCTATGGTATTGTTTAGGCCACTAGAAGGGTTGGTGGGTGGTTATAGCATCCCAGAGGGCCATACTAAAGCAGTCAAGCTACCACAATACCATTCCTCCGAGTGGAGGCACCCATTCACAGAATTCAGGCCCCTCAACCTGTGCATATTTCCACAGGCAGGGGTAGTAGCCCATAGGATAGCGCCACCTAGGGTTACATCTGTTTTATAGAACTGTTCAGCCCTCACATGCGGTAACTCAGGAGACCATGTGACATATCTTGTTGTGTTAGTTCACTGTTCTATTTCTTCTCACCAGAATATGCTGTGATGTAATGCTTTTCATCTGAAAGTGTAAAGGTAAAGTAAAAAAAAAAAATGCTCAAATGTAAATAAATAATGTATCCACATGGTCCCCACTGCATGTCCTATTTATCCAATAGAAACAAAGAAACAGATTTTGTCGGCAGAAAAGGACCTTTAGGCTCATCCAGTCTGCTTCTTGTCCCTGCCTATTCCATCATCACTAACCCTAGCTGGTCATAGGTGTCACTCCCTCTCCTTCTTCCTAATATGCCATTGTGCCTATCCCACGCATGCTGAAGCTCCCCCCAGTCTTTGCCCCCACTACTTCCTCGGGCAGGCTGTTCCAGTCATCTACCACCCTTTCTGTGAACTGTTTTTCACACATCTCTCATAAGCTCTCCCCCTCTTAGCTTCAGTGCATGCCCCCTTGTTGTGGTGTCTTCCATTCTCAGAAACAGAGCCTCCACTTGTACCTTGTTCACTCCTATGGGGTACCTGTAGGTTTCAGTCATGTCCCCTCTTGCTCTCCTCTCTTCCAGGTAGTACATGTTGAGTTCCTGCAGTCCTTCCTTGTATGGCTCATTCTGCAACCCCCTCGCCATTTTGGTTGCCCTTCTCTGTACCATCTCTACCCTTTCTATGTCCTTGCTGAGGTGCAGCCTCCAGAATTGGACACAGTACTCCATGTGGGGCCTCACCAGTCAGTAATACAATGGCAGCACCACCGCCCTCCTCCTGATAGAAATCCCTCTCCCAATGCACTCCAGCATCCTGCTAGCCTTTCCTGCTGTTGTGTAACACTGCCCAGCTACCCTGAGACCATCAAATATGATGACCCCTAGGTCTCTTTCTTGCTTGGTGACTGTAAGCGCCACTCCCCCCATCTTATACATAGCCCCATGGCTCCTCAGGCTTAAGTGCATAACCTTGCACGTTTTGGCACTGAAACCCAGCTGCCACCCCTAGACCATTCCTCTATTTCCTCAGATCCCTTTGTATTTCTCCACCCCTTCCTGAGTGTCAACCCTGTTGCAGATTTCTGTATAACCAACAAAGAGACATTATCTTATCCTCAAGCTCCTCTGCAATTTCACTTATGAAGACACAGAAGTGGACGGTCCCGCGGCTAAACCCACTAGTCGCTCTCTATCGCCTGAGTGGCTACCGTCTACCACTACCTTTGCCTCCTATCCCTTAACCAGTTTGATACTGAGCTTGTCACATTCTCCCCATCCCTAGGCTGCTTAGTTCTTTTTTTTTCCCTGTCTGGTCTTATTCCTCAGTCCACCTCCTTCAAGCCACACAATGTCCTTGTTACTCACCAGTCTCAACCTTCACTGCCAGCTCCTGCCACCTGATTCCTGCACTGCACCTGCATCGGAGGGTTCTGGCTTATCCCTGCGGGGTGGGGCCCAGGGGAGAGCACAGGGAGGGGAAGGTTGCAGGCTCTGACCCTCTGGAATGACAGGCACGGGGACAGGGATGGGCGTACCTGGGGGACAGTGGCGTGGTGGGACATGACAAACGTCATCCGGCTGGCTGAGGTGGTGATTTTCTGTTTTCTGGGGCCTACATCTCTCACATACACGCTTCTGCAGCAGTGTTCTGGGTTGGGTGCGTTTGGCAGCATGTGGTCACCAACAATGCCTCTGCTAAGCCACCACCAGAAGCCGCTCTACTAGCAAAATGCCACAACCAACCCCCCAGGAGGGAAGTGTCCAAAAGATGCTCTGACTTCCTCCCTGCCGGCCTCCACTCCTGATATCCAGGATCAGGGCATGAAACTGGATTGCCAGTATGCCAGAGTGATGCCCCATTGCTCAGTGCCACAGAGCCAGAATTTCGTATTTTTCTAATATTCTGTGTGGCACAGTGTCAAAAGCCTTACTGAAGTCTAGACAAGTCACGTCCACTGCTCAGCTTTGGTCCACCTTCCTGATAATCCAGTGAAAGAAATCAATGAGATTAGTTTGACATGAGCGCCCCCCCCGAAACCATGCTGCCCCTGGCCCTGCAGCCCTTTTGCCCCCAGGTGTTCCACGGGCCTCTCTTTCAGTAGTGCCTCCATTAACTACCTCACCACTGATGTGAAACTGACTGGCCTACAGTTGCTAGCATCCCCCCTGCTGCTGCTTTTGTGAGGATGGACCACATCGGCCCTCCTCCAATCCCTGGAACTTTCCCCATCTCCACTGAGGTGCTAAAAAGCACTGTCAGAGGGGCGGCCAGCACCATGCTCCATTCCTTTAGGATCCTTAGGTGAATCCCATCTGGTACCATCGCCTTAGTCTTCTTAAGGTGGCGGTTGGGCAGGGGAATGATTGACAGATAGTTTGTCTAACATATGTGTGATAAATTCTGTGTTCTAAAATTTATCACACATATGTGGAGATAACATTTCTTATGGCATTGGTTCTGTATCTACACAGATACCTTTTAGGTATCAGAGATGTTATTATTCCATTTATAAGGTGCAAGAAAAGGACAGCACACCTCTCAAAGTCCTTTACTAAATAATTATGCAAAGCGATTTATGGCAAATATCAATGTATTTATTTTTCCATCTCTCTGCCCAGCGGCCATCTATCAGGCTATTGCCCAGTCCCATCTCCTGACCTGGACCTCAGTGACTCTCACTCTTATCTGCTCCATGGGGAGAGACCCCCCCATGGTAGGATTGGTGGGGGGGGGAGGCACAGTGCTTCCCCCCAGCTGAGCTGATCCAAATTCACTGGCTGCGGGGATTCATTCATGCTGGGCAGACGGTGTGGGACCTGACAGTGCCAACGTCACTTTGTGTCATACTGGAGGAGTTTTCTCCTGGTTTCTAGTCCCTCTCTCAAGATGCTTAGCCATGAATGTGCAGACAACGCATGCAATTGGCATTTGCACTGTAAGGCCCCCTGCATCTCCCTCCCCTCTGACCTCACGTCAACTAGGCATCCCTTGTTGGCTCTCATACAGTGGCGGAATGGACAAACTGCCTCCCAGGGAGGAAAAGTTCTCTGGCATGCTCAGTCCTCCTCCCTCCCTGGCCAGTCTGGCTTGTTCCCCAAGTCAGGTGCCCAGTGTCGTGAGCAGTAACCTTACCGCTGTGCCGATGGGCTGGGTGGCAGATATCAATGTGGAATACACAGAGGGATTACCAGTGTGGACACGTTGCCACTGTGGTGCTAGAATCCCCATGATAATAAATATTGGGTTGCCATTTGTAAAACCGCACTTGGGCAGAAATTTTTTAAGTATAGGACTATTTATAGGACAAAATTCATGACTTCTAAGACACTGGAAGTCAGTCCTTGGGAAGTTTCAAGAACTGTATTATGCCTTACTTGAAGGATCTTAATGCGTGTAATTGTTTCAGACAATGATATGCCCAGAGTGACCTTGCACTTTGTTTGACAATGTATCGTATACCAATTGTGACTATACTTTTATGTTAATATTGTAATGCTGTTACTGTATGAAGAATGACTGGGTCACCTTACAAAAAAAAGGCATCTGTTGCCTAAAGGTTTTCCATAATAAAATAAACTACAAAGCAAGAGATGCTGAAAGAGCTTTGTACTTGTAGTTTATTATAGGGGCACTTTAGGGTTGCGTCGGCAGTTCAATGTTAAACCCAATTTTCTGCAGCTTAATAACTTTGCCATTGTTTGGTGAAATAGCACAAAATGTGGCATGCGCGGTCAGGCTGTCAGAATCTTAAGATGTCAACAGCTTTGTGATGGTATCTTGTGCAGTTTTGAGATATGAAGGGTCAAAAAAGTGGAAAAAAAAAAAAAGTGCTCCTGCCCCATACTTAACATTAGGTATTTCTGCTCTCACTACAGCCAAGACAGTATGGAATTTCTTCATGAAATGTTCAGGAATGACGGAGCCTGTGCCAAGGAGTGCATTTGGATGGTTTGGTGAAAAATATTATACAGTTTGGAATTATAATGATTTTGGGATAATGTTCAAATTTGAGTGGTAAAAAATGTTCATAAGTGTTAATAGGTTGTGATTTACTGTCTGTGTGCAGAGAAATACCGATGGCAAAAAACACTGTGAGTGGTTATTTGTATGAATTTACTTGCCGTGGGGGAAAAAAACACTAGAGATGGCCACCATTTTCTTTTTACTGTTTTAAACTTATAAACAGTAAAAGTACAATCAAATTATGTCTTTTTTAAAAAGCAAACACCTGAACCTAGCTAAATGGAACCTGTTTAGCTAGATTCTGGTATTTGTGTTTAAAATTGCCAGAAATACCTTTTGTGGGTACCCAAAAACCTGGGGGGCACAGCTTAGGGAGAGGAGCCATTGACTCACGTTCTCACTATGAGAACAGCGGGACTTTCTTGACTTCTACAGCCACAGCTAGAACTCATGCTGCAGGCTGCAATGACAGCAGTGAGCTGCCGTTTCCCTGGTGTCTAGTGGCACCCCCCAATGCCATCTCTGTATGCTGTAATGTTGCTCTGGTATCTAGTAGCACTCGTGAACAGGAGATGTGAAAGGGTCAGAGCTTCACTAGCTCATCAACTGGTAGGTGCTCAGACTCAAGAGAGTCAGACATGGGGGGGGGAGTGGACTGCTGGGGCTCACCAGCACTGTCCTGAGTATATGGCACACCGTTGCAAAAGCCACACCATAAACTGCTTGCCAAAATGAAACAAAAGACAGTTTACCTTAAGCTTGTCAAACTTTATTGTAGCAGCATATGAATATACAAAATTTGCCAGCTGATAAATGCCTAGAGGTCTATCAAGTCTGCTCGAATGTGCAGCTAGCACCTATTCTGCAGCTGCCCTCCTTCCCCTTCCCCTTCATTAACCCTCCTTCACTGTACCATCCATTTGTACTTAGACTTGCATGGCTTAATCTTTGAGACAAGCATATTCTACTGGCAGGATCAACCAGATAGTCGCACCAAAGGGGGGCAGCCAGAGGAGGGGCAGGGGCCCGGACCTCCAAGCTGGGGAGGGGGCCTCCGAGGGAGGACTCCCCGGGTGCGAGTCGAGAGCCGCCCGGCCCCAGAGGGCTGGGGGGCGGCAGCCTCAGGATAGAGGTACGGTGCTCTTGCGGACCTCAGTGCTCGGAGAAAGCGGCTGTGCTCCACGCGGAGATGGGGTCTGGCACCCGGCCATCAGGTGGCCAGGGTGTGGACCACCCTGCTGCCCAACAGGACCCCTGACGTTCAGCCCAGTCTACTTGGTCTCGCTCTGAAGGGGGAAGCCAAGGACCAAGGTCCCCGGCCCACCTGTGCTCTGTGCGGGGAGAAGCCACTCCGTGACTGGACGAGCCAGACCGGGAGGGCCCTCCCCAAGTCGGAGGACATCTGCCAGATCCATCGGTGGGAACAGAGATTGTTTAAACCACATGGTTGTTGGGCTCATCCAGGGATTTGAACCCACAACCTCTCGCACCCTAAGCGAGAATCATACCCCAGACCAACGAGCAATAAAAGTGTTGGGCAAATCAAATACCTGTAGTCAAAGTGCAGGTGCATGCAGAATGAACTGTACGGGTGAAAACATAAAAACAAATTCACTGTGACACCCACGTGTATAGGGCTTACAGGCAGACTGGATGGGCTTGGTGGGCTTTATCTGCCAACAATTTCTGTTTCCTCTAATTATGTAATCTTTGCATATTGTTGTATGTGCGTTTATCTGCTTTTGTGTGTTGTGCTTGTGTTGGGTTGTTAATGAACTGGTTGTATGAGAAGAGCTCCATGGTAGCAGGCATCACACATAGTCATGAATATGCCTTTCTATGATATTTAAATGTCACACTAGTGATGAGCCAACCAGCTCTGAGGAAGGTGAATAGCCGAAACGTCAGCACGTTGTGCGTGGCCCAGCCAGTATGCACGCTGTCTGCAGGCCACCTAGGTCACATGGGGAACACCAGTGGGTGTCGGCAATTAATTTGTTTTTATGCTTTCACCCACACAGTTCATTACACATGCACCTGCACTTTGGCTACAGGTATTTGATTTGCCCAACACTTTTATGCTGCTACAATAAAGTTTGACAAGCTCAAGGTAAACTGTCTTTTGTGTCATTCTGGCACACAGTTTATGGTGTGACTTTTGCAATGGTGTGCCACATACACAGGACAGCACTGGTGAGCCCAAACAGTCCACCCCCCCGCTAGGTCTAGTGGCACCCCCCACCATCCAATTGCCATCCCTGCAATGAATTTTTGGTGTATTGAATTAACTTTCAAATGAGCTAGTCTGCAGGTATCCCTGGGCTTCAGACACTGTTGAGTCCTTTTGACAATGTGAAAGAAACAGCATGTTATCCGGTGCACCTGAGACCAAAGTGTAGTGTAGAGTGTGTGTGTGTGTGTGGGGGGGGGTACTGCTTCATTGAGGTGCAATGAGACGTTAAACCGAGGTCCATTCTTCCCATTCCTGGTTACTGTCCGGGTGGCAGTTAAAAAGACTGTATGGTACTTATGGAAGAAAGGTAGGTACTTTCTCCATCATGGTCAGAATATCCATCAACCAAACAGGTTCATGCAACCCCTCCCCAGAATGCACCTATGAATAAGCTATTGTAATTTAGTGTGTATTTCCTGTTCATAAAATTGCAAATAAGAATTCTTTAAAAATACACCTGTGCTTTTTTGGCATATTAAATCATCTTTCAAATGAGCTAATCTGCAGGCGTCCCTGGGCTTCAAGCGCTGCTGTGTCCTTTTGACAAAGTTGTTCTCAGTTCAACCTGGGCAAGTTGGCTTTTGAACACAACAAATGCCTTTTCTTTTTCAAGTAAGTCTAGCCCTGAACTTCATTCATTAACCAGTGCAGCACACAAACTGTTTTATTTAAAGAGGGGAAGAGGAGGCACACTGCACTGTCCCCAGAAAAGATCATGTTCTCTCTCCTGTCCCCCCCCTCCCCATCCTTCTTCCACAGCCTCTCTCTAGGTTATGACAGCGGCTCCTAGAATAATCATGCTGTAAGGCAGTACAGTTCACCTGCTGGAGCAGACAGGCCCGCAGCAGCAGCAGCAGCGCCCTTCCCAGCATGCAGTTTCACTTTGTTGCAGAAAGCAGGCTGGTTATATTGGCAAAGGTGCAGTCAGCATGAACACCCAGTCAGGTCTCCCCTGCAGAACTTCAAATTTGTCAGGTGCAGAAAATGCCCATTTTAGTTTTAGCAGTCATGCTGATAAATGTATAATTTCACCCTTATATCACCTCCTAGCAGAGATAAGTGCTTATTTGTCTTCATTTTGTTTAATAATTGCTAGCATGAATCTTTTTTCAGAATTTCAGACAGGTGTATCTGGACCTATTTACATAGAAAATGACAGCAGAAATGATCCAAGGTCTATGCAGTCTACCCAGTTTACACATGGTATGATCCTTTAATTCCATTTCACAATTTTGTTCAACCCTGAACAGAAGGAGTAACACCTACCTCCTTTGCTATATATCTGATTTCCTTTGAAGTTTGGCCATTACATCGTCTCATTTATTGTATTCGGTAAATGGGACATATGGTGCAAAGAAAAAGGTAAAACAAATAAAAGTGCAGTGTCTTGTTTATTTAAAAAACGATCCAGGAAAGCAGTGAGAAGCCAAAGTGTTTCCTTTCTGCGGGTGTCATGCCGGGAGGCTGGGATACGGGCTGGGTGTGCAGGGCATCACAGCAACAGAACAAGACAAGGTTTTCTTTCTTTTTTTTTTTGAGAACTTCAGAGATTGTCTTTGAGCACAAGTACTCATTTACACAGGTTCCATGTCACTTGCACAGTAACAAAGAAAACAGTACAATTACTATAACCAGTTCCAGAAGAATGTTTTTACATTATAAAATACAAAACAATGTAGTTTCTTGCTTCAGTCACAGGACTTCACCTAATATAATGAGAGGTGATGTTTTCGAATATTTGCACTTTGACAAGGAGAGTTTGAAGTAGTTGTATTTTAATCTAACTTTGTATTCTGTATTTTAAAAGTAGTTGCACCAAGCCATGGCCATAAAAATACAGTAACGTGCATTATTTTTACAGTTGAAGTAATAAACAGAGCTGACAAAGAGCAGGGATGACACGATTCTCTTTGAACCAAAAGTAATCCTTGACATCCGTTTTGGAAAACCTAGTTTATCAATGTTTTGGAAGGAACACATTCTGGAGTCTAAATTAGAAAGTACAAAACTCTTCAAAAAGTGCAGAAGTCACCCAAAAGTAACAGGAATGCTTTGTTTTATTTGCAAAACCACTGCTGTAGCCCATCCCACCATCCCACACCACTCAATCTTTTGTCACTCAAAATGAAGGACAGACACTCGGAATGCAGGACAAAGTTGGGCAAGGACCCTCAGAATGAGGGACACATATCAGACATTAAGATACAAGCTCAAAGCACTGTGGAAACCAGTTTTCATAAGTTTTAAGTTGGATTTTGCTTTAGCATCAGAAAAATGGTAATAATGTCTTCCTTAAAGACTAAGTTTACAGCACATTGTACATGGCCAGCACCTTTTCAATGTGAAAGAAACATGTTATGCACCTGAGACCAAAGCGTGGTGCGGTTGGGGGGGGTACTGCTTCGTTGAGGTACCATGAGATGTAAACCGAGGTCCATTCTTCCATTCCCTGGTCACTCACCAGGATCTCCTCATCGGGTAATTCTCCTCCATTAGTCTTTCCTGCAACTCTACAAGCCATTTCTCCAGCTACTTAAGCAGCTGAATGCAGCAGGCAAAAATTGGTAATGCCTTGTCCTATAGCTGGTCTGTACACTCTGGAGTCCTGCAGGGATCTATTTTGGGTCCACTGCCTTTTAGCATCCTTCTCAATTCACTACCAGGAGTGTGCTGCGACCAGTCCCAGCAATAAATAAAAACAACATACAAAAAGAATGGTCCGAGAACACTCCCTGGTTCCTGTATCTGTTCTGCAGAGGTAGCTGTATGGGTAGTCTTATAGTCTGATTTGAAAAGGGAGATTGAGTCTAGAGATCGGGAGGAAAATTGGCAAGCTGTTTCAGTGCCTAGGGCCAGCCATGGAGAAGACTTTTTGACCCATACAGGTGGCAGCCTGGGGATGTTCTAGAAGAAGGTGGGAGAAGGACCTGAGGCTATGGGGATCAGGCTTGGGCTTGAGGAGGACTAGCAGTAAGAAGAATTCTTTCTCTCAAAGGGATCTGTCAACAAGGCTGTCTAGTAGGTATTCATGGTAAGCTCGCAGAAAGAGCTAGCCAAGAGTCTGTTAGAGGAAACAAAGATGAATGGTGTAAGGGGCCCAATGAAGCAAACCTACATATGCTGTTGTAAGTTGCATTGAGTCTGGACAGTTTGGAAGATGACATTTGGGTATAAATAAGGAAGAAGTAGTCCACAAGGGGGAGTAGCACACCCTGGGCTATGGCCAACCACTCTTCAGGGGGGCATAAGATTCTTTAGCCTGAAACAGACACCCAGTTGCCAATTCACTTGCCTAACATGGGTTTTTTGGGACCCCAACTCATGAGCATTGGTACTGTCATTTCATTACTCGGTTCTGAAAAGTGATTTTGTGCGGCAACTGCAAAATCATCTTATGAGTCTGATTAACAAAATGACAGAGACAGTGTTCATGAGGGTGGGGATCCAAAATCCATGTTAGTGAAAAAAAAAGTAAAATGGTAAAGATAGCACTATAAGTTCAAGCATCCATTGACAGCCATTATACCTAGATTCTTCAGTTTGCGGTTCGGCTCAGAAGAGGGCAGATGTATCCCACCACAGAAGATAACAGCCAATGATCTCTGGTGGTAGAACAGGGCAAAGGGTGTGTGTGGGTTGGTGGGTGCTCAGTGGGAGGAGTCGGGATGAGGGAGAGGGAGCGGGCAAGACAAGGAAGTTTTCTTTTTATCAGGATAAAAAAAGACATTGGGGGACTATTTTTGGTTTTTACAGGTATTACTCTTAGAATATTTGGGGACATTGGGGTAGGCTCCCCAGTGTCCCACACTGCTGGGGGGTGGCAGAACATATATGGGGACAATGGGAGTGGGCTCCCCAGTGTCCCACAGTGGTTGGGGACCTTACAGTGCCAACAGGGGGGGATTGTGTACCCCGCTGTCAGCAAATATGGGGAAAACATTTTTGGGGATACTGGGAGTGGGCTCCCCAGTGTCCCACACTGGTGGGGGAGGAGCCTTACAGTGCCAACAGCAGGAATAGGCACCCGCTGTCAGAAAATATGCAAAAAAAAACACTGCTCCAGGTAAATTTGTGTTTTAACTGCTTTAATGCATCAATGAAGAAACAGTGTAACGGACATCAAACACTCCACGAACTCCAGCGCTTTGGGTCTTCTCAACCCTTCATCAGGCGTCCCAAGTGTCCACACACTGCATGGAGGGGTGGTTGAACATATCTGGGGAAGATGGGAGTGGGCTCCCTAGTGTCCCAAATTGTTGGGGGGGGGGTTATACTGCTGACACAGGGATTGGGCACCCCAATGTCAACACACATAACTCAGTATGTATACCCTAGAGCAATGTAGGAAGAGAGGTGATATGATTGAAACATTCAAACATCTTAAGGGCATTGACAAGGTGAAAGAGTCTAACATGTTTCAATATAAGAAAAATGGCAGGACAAGAGGACACAGCATGAGATTACAGGGATGCCAATTAAGGGGAAATGTGAAGTTCTTTTTCACAGAAAGGGTGGTGGATGCATGGAACGGCCTACCTCAGGTAGTGCTGGATATGAATACAGTGCAGGGCTTCAAAACAGGCATGGGATAGGCATAAGGGAGCAATACAGATAAGTATGAATAGATAGGCCATTGACAGAGCAAAGGCCGATGGCACATTCTTAAGGTAGAAAAAGAAATGGGCAGACTGGATGGGCCTTGCTGTCCTTATCTGCCGTCAACTTCTATGTTTCTATGCTTCTAGAATGTGGCCATAAGCAGCAACAATCATATAATTTCTATTAATTAACATTCCGAGGCCCCCTTCCCCTTACGCACAGTAAAATGGAAAAAAAGTTGTTTTTAGGTAAACACCAGAAGTGTTTACCTAAATGGGGACCGAGGAATCAGATTCTGAGGTCTGTTTACCCCTCAAATGTACATGGACATTTTTAGGAACCCACACCCGCAACTGAGTTGCACCAGGTACAACCCAGCACTGCCTTGAGGCAATATACAAAAGTAGAATTGTACAGCACAATTCCCGTATACTAGAGGACACAAAAGATAATGTATACAACACATCTCCCAGGGGCGCATCCACACATATGCGGGCACATCCCGATATTCAGCTCCAGGATGTGCTGCGCATCTGCTGGCACAACCCAGAGATGTGCCGCATACATGGGCTCAAAGTTGAGCCTGTAAAAAAACGGCTCAAGTGCTAACCACCCACCATGAACTGCTGTAGTGCACTGTGCAACACAACAGCCACGGTTGTGGTGTAACCCCATACCGTGCAAAACTTTACAATAGTCCCTGGTAGTCTGGTAGTACCCCCCTCCCCACTGGTAGCGCTGATCACCGTAAAGTTAATAAAACTGTTCCCTAGTGGTCAGTGGTGCCCCCATATTACCTCTGATCGCCATGATAATATTAAATATAATTTCCCTGGTGGTCAGTGGTACTCCCCATAAATCCCTGTTGTAATGTGACAAGTACCCTCCCTGGTAGTCAGTGGTACCCCCACCCTGGTCATTGGCGGGTGGATACCTGCATACTACCATGTCTGCCCGCCGCATGACAGCTTACAGTAGTTGCTGCAAGCTTACTGGTCCCACCTGTGGACCAGTGGGCTACAGTGCATAATATAATAATGTACTACTTTGTGAATGAAGTCTTCATTCACAAAGTTATGAATACAGTATGCACAGTGTGAACCAATGAGCTTGCAGCAACTACTGTAGCGGACATTCGATGAGCAGTCGCTGTGGTATGCAGGCAGGTATGCTGCCGCGCGGTAACCAGGGGAGCTAGGTGGGCTGGGGGAGTCTTGTGTTGGGGGAGTACCACTGGACTACCAAAGGAAACCTGTCACATTATGACAGCGATCTGGGATTTGGGCGGGGGGGGAACCACTGGACCACCAGGAAATTATATTAATATTATCATGGCGATTGGGCGGTATGGGAGGAGGGAGGGTACCACTGGACCACCAAGAAATTTTATTAACTAATGGGTGATCAGGGCTACAGCAGGGGGGTGCTCAGACTACCAGGGAACTGAAATATATGTATTTCGTGATCGTTGGGTTGGGATGAGGAAAGGAACCATTGGACCACAAGGAAGTTAAATTAAAATATATCACGGTGCTTGGTTTACAGGTTGGGAGGTGGTACTACGGTCCCTGGTACAGGACCGCATGCTCATACAGGCGCCAGGCACCTTTGCTGCGTCCCTGCACAGTACATGCAAATGAATATAAATCTAAATGCAAATGGCCCCATTTGTTTATCCAGGTCTGCTGAATATATGGATATTGTGCACAGTGCAGCTACAGTTGCACTGGAGCATTCTAGTCCTAGTATTCAGTCCTGTCTGAGGGATGCGTCAGCGCATTGTATTTGCACCACATGCATTATTAGCTATATTCAGAAGAGATGCACCATGGCCATCTCTTTTGAATATATTCATATTGCTCCAGTGCAACTCAGTTGCGCTGCACCACCACTTGTGCCGTTGCCAGGTGCAAGTCTGAATAATGGGCCTGGTGTCTCTAATATGCCAAGAAACCACAACCCTCCCCCAGAGGTGGACAGCTGTCCTTGGGATACTCATCCAACCTCCCCTCTGGCCCTCCCAACCTCCCCTGACCGGCCCTCTGACACCGCCTGCTCATTTCGAACCACGGGTCATCAGTGCCACAAGTGGTAGCACTAACGCTACGCCAGCAGATCAGCTGGTTCTGTTTCTTAATCAATATCCACAAACTGGATTATTTGTCTCTGCTCCTTGGCCTCTTAACTTCTTAATAACCCTCTGTGCAGCAATGTGCTGAAAACCTTACTGAATTCCATGTGGTCCACATCTACAGCTCACCCCCTGTCCATCTCTCTTGCCACCCAGTAAAAAAAATTCTACTAGATTCATCTGCCATGACTTCTCTCTGGCAAACAAATGTTGCTTATGGTCCTGTAATCCATTACATTCCTGGAATTCTATTAATCTCTCTTTCAACAGGGTCTCCATCAGTTTCCCACCACAGAGGTTAGGCTCACTGGCCTGTAAATCCCTGGCTTTTCCGTGCCATGGTGCTTGTGCAACTAGACAACATCCACCCTTCTCAAGCCTTCTAGGACTACGCCCAGTTCCAGAGAGTTGTTGAGCAAGCCTGTCAGTTGGGGCCACAAGGACCTCACCTAATTATCTTAGAAACATAGATTTGTCAGCAGAAAAGAACCATCTGGTCTACCCAGATGGTCCCTGCCTATTCTGTCTCACAGTCCTAACTGGTCTCCCGAGCCCTCCATCCTTGGCACCCTTGGGTGCAATCCACATCAGAGCCATGGCCTTGTCAGCCATTACCATACTAAAGCCTCCCTGCCAGCATTCCCCATACTTTATATGCTCACTGGTAGTACCCACCTCTCTCAATGTGAATACTGAGAAAAGTATTTTCAGTATTTCTGCCTTTGTCTCCCTCCACCAATTCAGACCCACTCCTAGTCTGACAACCCCTCTTTTGTCTTCTTTTTCTCACTTATAACTCTAAAGACTGTCTTGTCCCCTCCTTACCCTCTCTGCAATCCTTCTTCTGGCTATGGTTTTGCATTCCTCATTATCGTGCCCACCTTCTTTGCTTATAAACCTCCTTGTCTTCATCCTGCTAACTTCCCTTATACGATTTAAAAGCCACCTTGTTTTCCCTCACTGCAATCTCCACCTTCCTTAAAAACCATAGAGGTTGAGCCAGCCTGCCAGCACAGCCTAAAGACTACCGCTTGAGATGCGGGAGACCAGGGTTTGGGAGCGGACTCAGGTCCCTCAAGGGCTGGCCAGGGCAGAGGTGGATAGAAGTGGCAATAGCTTGCTCTCCACTTCCAAGGGGGGGTAGGTGGGGTTGAGTATCTCCCATCCAGGGCTCCTGGGCGATCACAGGACACAACAGTCCCAGAGACCCCAGCTTGTGCTGGTCTGGGTGAGCATGTCAGACGTATGGCGTGCTTACACCACAGTGTCCCACCTGACATGCCTCCAGAAAAAAATACTACAAAAAATCCCTTCCTAGCACATTCAATGATGCCCTTGCCTGCAATGGTGGACAGGGTCCCTATCGCATCCGAGATACAGATCCGACAGGGCTGGGCGGGGGCCCCAGAGGCTCTGTGAGATGCAATCCAAGGGGCACTGTGTATGGGTGATCCCAGATTAGTCTGCGGATGCAGGACTGAGGGTTGCTGCCAGAGCAAAAGCACACAAGTAAAAAAAATAAATAAAATAAACATAGGGTTTCCTTCTCTGTCTGCTCTTGCTAACGCTCCTGATGTACGACTAGACACCTGCAATATTCCTTCCCTGATCATGCTACATTTCTGTTCCACTTCTCCCATCTTGTGCTGCAGCAGCTCCTCATGGCCTGAAATCTGCTCAAGTTCAGAACCCTTGTCCTTGTGCAGTCCTTCTCTGTGCTGGTCCTGATGTGAACCCACACTGTCCTATGGTCATTGTTCCTGAGAGGTCCCCTTACTGACCTTCCCAATGCTGCAGGGCTCGAAATAATGTAATCAGTGGTGCACTGATTTACATTTCCTGGGCCAAGGTTGTATTTCCACATTGAATGTGCTTAAAATTTGATTTGAATTAAAAGCAGTCTTTTAGAAAAGCTGTAAAGCAATGTTTTTTTGTATCTTAAGCACCAAGGTGATTTTTTTTTTTTTTTTTTTAGCAACTGAACTCAATATCCTAGTTTTAAATAAAACTGTGATCCCTTTGTGCAGTCTCAGTTTTTTTTTTAATCTAATGCTGACCAGTTCTTTGCTGTCCCAGAAATCATAAAGCCCACCTTACTGCGATATTTTATTGTTTTTCCCTGCCACTTGTTTTTGTTATTGTATTCAGTGTACTTCTCCCATACCTCTGTAGTGACTGTACTTGATTTGTACTCTACCGGGTCAAGACTGAAAATAGGCATTTTTAATGTCTAGTGCACCTACCCAGTAATCAAAAACAAACAAATGAAAAATAAATGACTAAATGTAGCACTAGTTTTTTTGTTGTTTTTTTTTTTAAAAAAAGCACTGATCATTGACTGAGGCTGCTTTACAGGATGAATTTTCTTTGTTTTAAACAGAATCACACTGTCACGGTGAACATTTATTTAACACATACGGTAGGTCAATACATGGCACACAAGGTTTTGATTCAGCACTGGAGACAGTTTTTTTGGTTTTTTATACAGTTGAGCTCCCCATTGAATTCGCTGAGCACCAACAGAGACACTTTCCCAATGCAGTCACATTTTATGGAGACTGATGTGTTCCTGCCCAACCTTGCTATCACCAAATACCTCTATACGCTGATGATGCTGTACTTTTTACCAGCAGCATGGACCCTCACCTGCTCCAGGACCAACTTCATCAACCCTTTACATCTGCAGAGAAGTAGTTTTGGGATAATAAGCTCATCCTTAATTATAACAAGACTAAGACAATGTTGTTTTTGACCTCCCAAAGCAGACACAAAACCTTCCCGCTTACCACCATTAATGACACTGGCTCCCCTCTTGAACTGGTTCACCATTTCAATTACCTGGGTGTAACTATTAACTCTACCCTGTCTTTCACCTGGCACATCGATTAACCAGCCAAAGCTATTAACCAGTATTTAGGAGTTCTATACAGGAACAAACATAATCTCACTCCTGAAGCACTGAACATGGCCATCCTCAGTTCTGTCGTCTCTCTCGTGGACTATGGTATCGTAATTTACAGTGCGGCTACAGACACTGCCCTCCGACATATCAAAATGGCCTTAAATAAAGCATGCCACCTTCTTACTGGTGCTGCATGCTTGACACACACCTGCGATCTTTATGCCCAGGTTAGCTGGTTACAATTTGACAGCAGGCTCAATACCAATCATGCCTGCTTGCAAAAAAAAGTCACCTTGGGACTGCTACCCCCTGGCAGAATAGCCCTTCTTTCCCCTGCATGTAACCCATGCAGTACCAGAAGATCTGGCAAACAGGCTTTCAGAATTCCCATGGTGCCGCACTGCCTTTGGACAATGTGCGTTAGCATACAGAGCTCCGCCGTGGTACAACTCCACCTCCTGATGTAACCAGTACTGCTGCTGGGCTCCTTTAAGAAAAACTCTAGCAACATCTAATCTCACTGGCAACCTGTGACTCCTACAGCTAATTTATCTTTACCTTGCTCCTACCATTTGCAATCTCTGTGATCTCTATTGATTTGTAAAATGTTATGCTTCATGTCCATTTCTTGGGTCCCCAGTCAAGTTAACACTTTCATGGGCTTTCTACCCTTGTCTAAATTATTTATTTTCCCTCCTACCTCCCTCCACCTCCTCTTCCCCTTTTTGCTCCTCCGTCATTCCATAACTCTTTTCTTCCTACCACCTTAATACATCTTCATCATCACCCCACTACCTACACCACTTCTGCCTCCCTACTCTCCTCCTTCCCCCACCCTCCTTCCCTGTTATTCCACTTTGACTACATAGCTATTCTTCCCTTTCCCACCTATCAATCCCCATCCTACCCCCCACCTCTGCTTGCCTTCTCAATTCCTGCACTTTCCTCCTCCCTCTCCTGTCCCTCTCTAGTGGTATGAGACCTTCCTTCTTTCTTTGACTCAGGCACACAATCTAATTATTTGCCTATGTTGTTAGTTATACAGTTCTTTTTAAATATGCGTCCTCATGTTAGGTTACCGTTACCTAGTGAAACGTTAGCCTTTGTTATGACTCTGCACCCTGTACGTGCTTAGATTGCGTAACTATTGTTAGAATTTATGCCTGGAGACAGTTTTCAATTGTTTCTGGCTGTATCTGTGGAACATATCTGTATTCTTGTTTGTGTCATAATTGACATGGAACCTATGAAAGAGCTTTCTGCACAAAGGTGTTAATCCAAGATCTCAATAAATAAAAAATATACAAGGGCAGGATAAATGTATCTCTCGTTTAACAAGCCATACAACCAAGCAAATAAATTCCTCTTTTGCCAGAAATGGAAGCACACAGGGTCCTCTTCCACACCAACAGACCATCTATGGAGGGATGGAAGCGCAGGGCCAACAGGCAAATGAGTATACGATTATACTATCTCAAAACATAAAGAAATTTATTGCAAAAAAACTGCATTAATACACCAGTTAGGGTTCAATTTAATGCCACAAAAGCATGGAAATGTGGCGTTAGGGTTTCCAACCCTAACTCCCCAACCCAACCTCCCCCAAGTAATAAAAGGACAAGACCACACAAGCAGCCATCATCAGGCAAGACAAAGAACATACAACTGTTTCCTGACGACACAAATGCAGTAGCACTGTGTTACCTTTGTTGGTTTACAGTATATCCATACATACATATGCAGTTGTATGTTTGTCTTACCTGATGATGGCTGTCTGTGGACCTTGTAGTCTTGTCCTTTTTGCTACTTGGGGGGTAGAGATGGGTTGGAAACCCTAAGCTCTGTTTGTGGCATTGGTTAAACCCCAACTGGTGCAATAAATAAATATCTGCAGCTGTATAACCACAGACCTCACATGCGCCTGTGCTTCTGCAGCCATTCCTGAGTGTGTATGCCATACTGAGTGCTTGAGTACATGTGGCAGAAGAAGTGCAAGCTCCATGGGGCCTCTGCTTCTGCAAACAGATATCCCATGGGGCCTGTGCCTCTACAGCTAGAAATACTCATGCACAGGATACGAGGTACCTTGCTAGATAGCATGATCCACTACTGCATGGTTTTCTATATGCAGTTACATAACTGAAAACTGCTACCCCTAAAAATTTCTAAATCCGCTGCTGAAACCATGCTACCCACATTGCAACAGGACTTCTGTCTGCATAAGAGCAGGCCCCTTCTTCTGAAGCCAGAAGTTAGTGTGTCTTTCACCTGTGGCTGAAGAAACACAGGATCCTCAGGTGACTTCGCTTCTACAGACATAAGTACTGCTGCAATTTTGGTATCATGGATTTTGTGGTGTTGTGCTTCTGCACCCACAGGTATCTGTGTATGTCTTACAACTGTGGCTGCAGAAGTGCAGCCCATCAATTTTGTGCATGTCTTACAGTGACCATGACTACCTGAGACAACAGAAGGGCTGGCCCTATAGGGGCATAGAGAAAATACATTTTGTAATTTGGATATCATGGGTTTGCATCTGGCTGCAGGGGCCTGTGCTTCTGTATACAGAAGCAGTGTTGCGATTTCAGTACCATGGATTTCTATCTACGGCAACAAGTGTGTATATTTTGCAGTTGCATGCCACAGATAAAAATCCATGAAGGTAGCACATCAGTGCTACTGCATTTATGTAATCTGGAAACAGTTGTGTGTCGTTTGTCTTACCTGATGATGGCTGTCTGTGGTTGCTTGTGTTGTCTTGTCCTTTTGCTACTTGAGTAGGGAGTTAGGGTTGAAAACCCTAATGCCACATTGACATGCTTTTGTGGTGTTAAGCTGAACCCTAACTGCTTCATTAACACAGTTTTTTTGCTATGAAATATAGTATATGGGTACTCTCTGCTGTGCATGGATTTGGGCACCACAATTCAAAGGTCATGGAATGCTCTCAAGCTCTATTGTCCCACTTGGGCTCTCCTCCTGGTTAGATATGGGGACAAATATTCTGGAAGAAGTACTGCAAGCAGCAAATTCCCACTGAGCAGTATACAAATTTGTACTAAACTGTCAATTTTCCTTATGTAATTTCTCTGCTACCCCACTGTTTGTGACAAACCTTCTAGATACAAAAGAACAAATGGCATATCAAGAGGATGTAACTGTAAACTTGCACTATTTGCCATCTAAATGGCCTGGGTCATGCCTGAAAATGGTCCTTGGATCAGCGTACTTACCCAGTTATCAAATAAATAAAGTATGTAAGCTTTATCACACTCTTCAGGCATTAGACCCAAACAAATTATTTTAGAACTTGCTTTTATTGGCAAGATGCGCTGCACTTTGCTTGGACTGTCACAGGCTGACAAAGAGTATGGGTAGATATATATATAAATATGTGACGTGAGACCATTACAGACTGATGCAGTTCAAAATCTTACATAACCTCTACTACACCCCCCAGAAACTTCATAGACTGGGCAGGCTGGATCATTCAATCTGTTCCAAGTGCAAAAAGTCAGAAGGGTCCCTATTTCAAATGTTATGGTATTATCAAGGTACATCTTTAGGTCCTTGGAAGGGACATATCACCTTAATTACGACAGCCACTAAAATCATCTTACTGCGGCATTAGATGGATGACAAATACCATCTTGGGCAGAATGGCACAATGAAATCCTACACACATTGAATATAGAACAGCATACTGCCAATGTTATGCACAGACATACAATATTTTTGGAAAGGTGGGGATTATTACATGCATTGCTATCACTGTGCATTCTAAACCATCAATTTCGTAGATCCTCCCCCTTAAGCAGGATTCATCTCCCTAGGTTTGCATAATATTTATGATGATCCTTTTGTTTTTCTTTCAGGTTAGCTTGTTATGGAATGTTATCAGGCTGCAGCACTCTGAGGGTGGTGGGGTGGGAGGAGGGAGGGTCTGTTTGGGTTTGTTTGACTGTTTTGATATGTGTACTGACTATATTGGTGTTGGTTTTGGTCCGTTATATTGTTATTTATATTCAATAAAGCATATTAAATTAAAAGGCAATGGAATGCTGTTGTGCCTTTTGTGGTACAACAGCTTTTTTAATTAGAATGGAAACTTGTGTTATGTGCCATTTCATTTACCAGACACACAGGAATACAGACCTTCTAACACACAGTCTTCTGTTTTATCATAATTTTAAAACAGAAACCTACCCATCATCTGGATGGGTTTTCAGCAACTGGATGAGGGTATTTTGTTTTTCTTTGAAGGAAAAAAAACAGCATTTTATATTTTGTTGTCAAACCATATACTATACCAAATAACACAATGGCAACCATACACAACTCACTGTGGCCCACATTTTCATAGAAGATGCACGGCACAAAGTGGAGATGCGCCGTGCATCCCAGAAAATGAGAAGAACTGTGATATTCAAAAGGGAGAAATGCGTCGCACATCTCCAGATGCGCAAGCACACATCTATAATGTATGCGGTATATGTAGAGGGTGCGTTCCCATGAATGTGCTGCGCATCCCTGTATCCACCAAAATGTGCAGCACATCTGCTGTGCATCTCAGAGATGAGCCACCCAAAGTTAGGCATGGAAAAAGCAAGCCTAAATGCACAGGCAGGCCACAGAACTGCAGGCAAGCTGTCCGAAGACAGCCCTTGGAAGGTGCACCAAGACATGCTCCAGGCACCCACACACAGCAGTCATGCCACGATGGATGAACCCTGAGCCACAGGTGCCATGTCACCATTGGCACCATCCAGGGAGCAACACCCCCACACCCTGGATGTAGAGACCCAGCAGCCACATGCCAGTGCTGTTGTGTGACCCCTGGGTGCACCAGCAGGGTGGACAGCCACACTGCAGCACAAGTACCAGGGGCCATGGCTAGCACCCATGCGGCCTGCAGGGTGCCACCTACGGTGGCATCTGTGGCAATGGTTCCCATGTTGTCCTGTGGTACTAGTGGCCACATGGCACGGGCCAGGGACCATCCTGTGGCACACACCAACTGTGGTACCCAAAGGGTCCACACAGGTGAGACCCACCCAGGTACCCATTCACTGTCTGCACACTGCCATCCCTTGCAGTGCCCACCAGGTACCTCCCATACTGAGGTGTGTGGGGCACTGTAGGCAACTGTATGCAGCAAATGAAGCTGGTGTATCACATGCATGTGGTAGCCCAAGCAGCCTGCATCACCCTGTGCCCACCCCGTTGTATGCCCAGATGGCTCCTGCTGCCACTGTCCAGGTGGGCCCCCCTGTTCTCCATCCAACCCTGTACATGGCTATGGGGTATAGCACTGTACCCAGGCCAATGCAGTCCACCCTCTCACACTCAAACATTCCATCACACCTGCCTGCTAGGCTGCAGTTCCTCCTGTTCATCTTTGTGGAGTGGTTGAGCAGCCCTGCAAAGCTGGAACTGAGCATGCCTGGGGTATGCAAATGGCCTGAATACATTCCAGTAATGAGCTCTGGCATGTGGGAGATGAGTTTGGAATGTGCAATGAGGTAATTTGCATATGCCAGCCGAATACTGCACTTTTGTGCACTGCGCAAGTGGCTCTGCATTGCGCATTTTCCCATGCTCCACATAGGGCTCAGGTCACCTGCTGTGATGCACATCTCCCACTGCGCTGTCGTGCATGTTCGAGATATTCAGCCAGACATGTGCGATCGCATCTCCTGGGCGCATCTTCCTGAATATCTCATTATTATTTTGGTAGCGCATCTCAGATGCGCAATTTTGTAGGGGACTTTTGAATATGGGGGCCTGCATTTTTATCTTGTGGTTCTGATGATATCAGGGACCTCTAAACTTTGTTCTCAAGGTTGCTATGATATCATCAGAACCCTCTGATGGAAACACAGCCTTGTTGTGCATGGTCTTCTATGCATTATTCTCTATAATTTAAGTAAAATCGGGAAGAAGCTCCCAGAGGAGGGGTATCATCACTCCAGATTATGGAAGGCTACAAAACCACATCATTCCTGGGCCGACCCCATGACACTGAGCTGCTGGATGCACACCTCACACCCTATCAGCGACCTGGGTTCGGAACGGACTCGGGTTGCGAGGGTCGGCAGGGGAAGGAGGACTGAGCATCCCAACTGATGCTCTCCTCCTTTGGGGTGGGTTACCAGGGGTGCTTTATGCACCTGACGTCCCTAAGGGTTGGCAGAAGCACTGGCTTTCAGGGCTGTGGTGGCTCCCTTGGGACGGAGTCAGGGGAAGGGAGGACACTGTAAAGTGCTTGGTGGCGATGTGTGTCAGCACGTTGTCTACTCACACCGGCGTCCTCAGGGGAGGAAGGGGTCCACAAAAAAGGCAGAAAAACATCCTCGTCAGTCCTAGGTGATGACTGCTACCTACCCGGCCACCAATCTACGGGCAAACCCCGATGTGCAGGCACTCCTCCTCAGAGGTTGAGGAAAGGTAAGGGCAGACCTTCCTCACCTCACCCAGCGGGGTTAACCGGGGAATCTAGAAATATATACAGGGAGTAGCCTGGCACTCTGGGGTCAGACTCTAAAACAATTATTCGGGTGATTGAGCAGTCAAAGAGTAGACAGACGAGGGCAGTCTGGAGGGATAAATAGAAAGTTAAAAAACAAAAATACATCATTCCTGCATTCTCAGATTGTATCTACTTACCCCATTCTACGTCTACAAAGGATACAATCTTGGCTTAAAAAAAAATCACAGAGATGGAACACAATGAGAGAGACATACAGAAAAAGTACTGGAAGTGCACAAACATAAACTGACAAAGATCCAGTTTTTTTTTTCCAGCCATTTTGGAGTGGACCAAATTTCGACTCTGTAGCCCGATCCTCTCCACTTCTTAGTGCGTCAGCCCCACTCCCACACTCCTGATGTTCGGTGATGTCTTAGTTTGAAGAGTGCTTTCAGTTTTCAAATACATTTTTTTAAATATTTTAGTGTCCAAATCCCATCCCTCCTCAGTCACCATCCTCAAAACACACTCCAACTAGCGATCAAGCAATGGAAGTGTTTCATATTCAAGCCCTCAAGCGCTCCAGTAAGCCAAATAAGTAAGCCCCAAACCAGAAGGCCACCACTGCAGGTATAAGTGGAGATCGGGAAAGTAAATCTATGCATCACCCATGGTGCATTATGCAAAGCGAGGCATACTCTTGTCCATAGGCAGGGCAGGGACAAATCAAATTGTGAGCTGGTGTTCAGTCTGGCCACTAGCTTTCAACATGTGGTAGCTAAATCAATTTTTAATGGCCATCATGTTTAAGGACACAAAAATTACTTTGTGGGCAGGTAGCCAGTTGACAGGAAACCTTCAAATCATGGTAACCAAAGCAATTTTTGTTAGTGGCCATTGGCCACCTGATTTTTCCCCACATTGTCCATGGGTGGTGACTAGGCTGGGGTGGGGGTGGTGACTCAACATGAGATTTAAAATTGGTTTATTTAACATTATTTACACAGCAAAGCATGGCCTCAGGTCCAATAACGTATAGGCAGATTCGACATCTAAATATATCACAGTGCAAACAGTTATGAAATAATAGTGAGTCACACACCATTTCACTGTTGAAATAATTTCTTTAAATAATTTTATTTTTATAGACTGAATATATGACATACAGTATTTACAAGATACTCTAGTAATTCAGGTCCAATGTACCTGAAAAGTGTTTGCGTGATTCTGGCTTTTTTTTTTTTTGGTGTGGGCTAACCGTTGCACTAATTTTTTGTAAATTCACCAGGGTATATAGCCTTTGCAACGAGATCCTCCACCTGTGGTTCTCCTATAGGCATACGATAACACATGGAAAGGTGTATAAGATGTTATATCAAGTTAGAAAGTATTTAATAAAATATGATTTATTAGAGAACAGCTGTAAATAAGAAAACTGGCCCAGCTTAGAGAGAGAAACCGTATGAAACCTGTATGGATGGTAGGACCTAGGCTGCTTGTACTATATATGTACGTATATAATGTATTAGTAGTATGTAAATCGTAGGGTTATATGGTCACAAAATACCTTTTAGTGGTTTGTCTTTGTAGTGGCACACCATCCTGGTGGTAAGGTATGTGTTGAACATCTGTGTGTGAAACACCTCTGTACTTAAACTGCATGCATTTATATTTAGATCAAAGTTTTGCCTTGAGGAAGTGGCACTGACCGTAAAATAATCAGCCCCACGTGGTGGTGACATTAACACTGCAAACTAAAACAATACATGTGAACTTTCAGAGTTGTGCTGTCTTTTCTTCTACTTGTGTGTTACAAACTGTTCACACCAGGAAAGGCAAACATATCTTGCACTGAGTTGTGGTCTGAGGAGAAGAAGGTTTACATACAGGAGCAAGGAAAGTGTATTCAGCAGGGGAAATAAACCAAACGACATTACAAATAATTTCAGTGTAAAAACCAAAAATATATAATATATAAAGGAATAAACACAGTACACATATTAAATAAACAGTTTGATGACTGATGTAAAAGTTATGTGAATGCAAGGGATGGGTTCACAGATGCATCTGTGCAAGGTAAGTTGCACCAAATTAGGAGGCTGCTCTCAGACGGCACGGGGTCATAATGTTGCAAGATATTATGATACAGCAATATACCGCGCTGCCAATGCAGTGGAATATATCACCAATGGCATTAGTCTTTGTTTTGCGGGGGCTGTTCTCCCCAACCCCCCAACTAAAATAACTCTGGGTGGGGGGGGGAGATAACAAATTCGACACAAAGTTCGAAAAATTCCATGCGTCTGGGACTGGGAATTAAAACAGCCTCCCTTATTACCTGTGGTTCATTCCATCGAGCCACGGCAGCTGCTCGCCGGTCCCTCGTCCCAGCAGGATTCTTATCCTGTACCTGGGAAGAGTGAGAGGGTGCAGTACTGCACATACATCCTTTCGCAGTTTTGTATCCTCTCGCTCTTCTTGTGACGTGGTTATGTCATGCGCTGTAAAGCATACGACATATTGACCCGGTAGGCTCTCAGACAAAGTGGTGTGGAAGGCAGTATCACAACTACATTTGTAGCAAGAAGCCTTGCCTCACTCCTACAAGACTGTTTGCAAAAGTGAACTGGCTACCTTGTGTAGCTACTAACCGTATAGATCTTTAACATCACATACAAGTTGTGATTACACTGTAAAATGTAACTTTACTGACATTTAAAAAAACAAAAAAAAAACAACCTTTGATTACATAGCTCCTACCATAACTGGCCGTCTCTCAGGTGCTACTCATCTCTACCATCTCAGAGAGGCTGTATTTAGTCGTAAATGTGAGGGAGGTGGAAGGTTGCAAATTCTGGTAAATTTGCCCCAGAAGAAGGGCCAGGCAGAATTGCCTTCTGGTACAATGTCAACGCGTTCCCAGGGAGATACTGATCTGGCAGTGATACGGTTTTTGGGAAGGGCTTATGGTTCTGGATTTTCCAGACATAGCAGGTTAGTCCACTGGCCACTGCAGAAATCAGCGAGGACACCACCTGCAGTCACTCGGTCTGACCAAGAGCCAGTCAATGAGGGAGTGTTGGTCAGTCATGCCATTCTAACAGGTGGAATCTTGTGATGATTCTGGCAAAGCTTTGTGTCTGCCACCACTCTTCATTCATTCAGTCAAGGCTGGCATCGCCAAGGGTGACTGCTTCAAGCTGGCATGCCATGCCTTGATCCAACCACAATAAAGCCATCAGAGGCATGCGATCACCATTGATTTGCCCACAAAAATGAAATGACATGAAATGATTTCACTCTATACTCCATTACCCAATTCCATAATTTATTAAAATTTTATTAAAATAATTAAAACATTTATGTATAGAAATATTGAGCACTAAATTTGTGATGCAGTTACCACCTGTATGGTACACCATAATATTTAGATGAAACTACCACCTTATTTTGTTCCTACTTATTATAGTTCTGTTGATTTCCCCTATAGCCCAAGATGCTTCCGTCTGCCTCACAACTTCTCCAACCCCATACATCTACAGTAAACACTGTCTGATTTGTGGAACTACACCTCTTACCACTTGACACGCCCCAGTATAAGGGCAACAGCAGGAGGAGGAATGCCCCCCCCCCGGGAGACACAATGTATAGCAATGCTGATGGGAAGACATGTGGACATGGGGCCCAGATTTCCATGACATTAGCTTGAGGAGCATGGCATGCGCAACCTACGCTAGCACCCCACAACGCTCGAGGACAGGAGGAACAGTGGGTCTGCTGTCGTTTTCCTTACTCATGGGACAGCAGGGGGCAGTCTTTTGTTACAATTAATTTACCCAGGATAGCCCAGCAGAGATGCAGCATTTTGCTTTAAGTGGGGTCCTGCTTTTACTCATTTTTACAGCATGGTGGACTAAAGCACTGAGAGGTGAAGTAACTTGCTCTGGGTCACACACCATGTTGTGCAGTGGTGGAACTGAACCTGGATCTTCTGTGTCTGTTTGCGTCCCAACCCTGTGATCCAGCTACTGTGATGGCAGATACCATGTACAACTCCCAGAGCTGTCTTGTTCCCTGAGGAATGTGCTCAGTTTCGATCAGTTCTAACTGGAATCTTAATTTAAGGAACCTGAATGCTGCTCCCACCCTTAGGCTACTGGCTCGCCCACTGGACTATCTTGTAACACTACGGACCAATAAGGAACATCCCCCAACCACGCTACCCACATTTTGGATGCCCCCCCTTCTGGGTGCACAGTGCTGACGCACGGCCAGAAAGGGAAGGGTGCTGTGTGCGGCAGGGGGTATTGGACAAGAGGCGGGGGTGGGCATTAGCAGGGTAAAAGGCCCCTCACTGGCCCCATCCTCCTTGCCGCCAGTCTCGTCGGCTCACCTGGGTCCGGAACTGTTCCAGGATATCGGCATGCCAGCAACAGCCTGCGGCCTTCCAGGTAGCCTGCCTCGTTAGGCGTCGGCCTTCCAGCAAATCGCCAGCCTTCGGTCCCAGCCCATTTCAGTGGTCTTTTGAATTGTAGCCGATTCCTTTGTCGCCAGGAGCTCGGGCTCCAATTTTTGTGCGACCTCGGTTTCCCGACCCCCATGCGGCAGCAGTCCCATTGTTTGGTGCAGGCCTCCTATCATGGCATCCTCCCAAGGAAATTTAGAGATGATCCTCCAACAGGCCAGGGCTTTAGGAGAGGCAAACGGGGGTGCAGTGTGGCTTGAGCAGGTGCTTCGTGTGGGCCAGCCTGGCCAGAATTTGGGGCGGCCTAGTGGGCCTTTACTGGGTGGCATGTCCAGGGGTGCAAGCTCCGGCCAGAGGCCTTGGGGCAGGGGTGGCCAGGTTAGGGGCAAGCAGAGTCGGCTGCCCCCTACCTTTTTCACTGCTGTGGGATCAAAGCATGCTTATGCTATGGGCAGGCGACCTGCTGACCCAGCTCCTGGTTCCTCAGGCCTCCCCCTTGGGGTCACCCTGCCTGGCCCTGCCTCCTCCCTTCCTTCAGGCCCTGGTTTTTAAGGCCCCCTGCCTCCCAGGCCAGCGCTCCTCCCGGGCCTCCCTTGCCTTGCAGCTCCCCCACCCCCTTGCCTCCACAGCAGGTCCCCAGAAGACAGTCCCTAGAGCCGGATCTCAGAAAAGGAATGTAGCGGAGGTAGACCAGGTTTCCAAGTGGTTTGCAGAAGATCCAGAGTCCAGAAATCCCGTGGGTGAGTACTCTATTTATTCCTTGGGGGAGTGGTCAACTGGGGGGAGGAAGTTGTTGGTCATCAAACAGTAGTAAGCCTGCCCAAACTGGTAGGAGATGGAGTATCCAGGAGGGAAAGGGGCGAGACAGGGAAAAGAGTAGAGAAAGGGCAGGAGGTAGAACCCTTAGGAGATACCCCTGCATGGGGTAGGGAGCTAGCAGGCAGGGTTGATAGAGTATCAACGAACATGGCAGTTCTCCAGGGCATGTTCACGGACATGCTGGGAGCAGTAGCCAACCTTTGTACTAAGGAGCCAATCAGGGTTCCCCGGGGGGGGGCAGAGGTATGGGGTGGGCGAAGGCTCAGCCTGACCCGTGACACCCCACCGAGAGAGCAGCTGGGAGCAGACAGGAAGTGGTGGCGCGGGGACAGAGTAGCAGCCCAGTGTGGTGGTGCAGCCGCGGGAGGAATGAGGTGCCCGTTGCAGCGGCAGCAACCCCCGCAGCTAGCAAACCTGACGATGACCTAGCAGCCACAGTGAAGCTGCTGATAGCAGAGGTACAAGAGCAGAGGTCTGAGACCACTTCATGTGACCCGGGGTCGTTGGCGGCCCATGTGCCATTATCCCTGAAGGAGAAAGTCTGGAAAAAAAAGGGTACATCGATATCTTTTCTCTGTTATACAGAGAAGAGGAGAGTAAAGAAGGGGAGGATTAGGGGGATGGGAAGAAGGAAAAAAAGGAGAAAAAAGAGATCAAGGTAAAGAAAGATCTATTGATGTGGATAGCATCATTCAACATTCTGGCCATGGTAGTGTTAAAGAAGAAGCCTGGGGAGGCGGTGGGGTTGATAAAATACCAGGTCCACATATTAAAGTCTTACTATTTTATTGGAGGAGATGCTTGGTGCTGGTATGAGGAGAAATTCAGGAAGAGGATGGCTTCGGACCCCACGGTAAAATGGGGCAGAATTCAGACCTTTTTATATCTGGAGCAGATGTGCCCTAGGCGCCCCTTTCTCAGGCCACGGACCGACAGTGGGCTGCCGGTCCTTGGGTCCCCCTCGGGGGGTAGTATAATGGAGGGGGAGCAACAAAAAAATGAAGGTAGCTGCTGGCAGTATAACAAGGGAGCATGCCCCTTTCACAGCAACTGCAAATACAAGCACATTTGCCAAAGCTGTGGTGGTGCACATCCAGGGACAAAATGAAACAAAAGAAGCGAGGGCAGCAGCTCCGGCAGTGGCTCCACCTCGAATGGAGCTGGAAAAGGCCCCTTCTCCAAATCAGGGTGGGGGCCATGCTCCCCTGAATAAGACGCTATCCAAATAGAGTAGTAGCAGGGGACTTGTGGGAAGGTTTTTGTAAAGGTTTCAAGATACCATATCAGGGCTCAGGTCGACGTGAAGCAAATAACCTAAAATTAGCCATGGAAAAATCAGATATATTAAGGGAAAAGATAAGAAGGAGGTGGGACTGGGGAGGATAAGCGGCCATTTCCCATACCTCCCTGGATAACTTGATCTCTCTGCATGGGACAGACATACGGCAATTCTAGTGGGGGGGGTAGGAGGAAGTAGGCTGCTGGTTAACTAGGATCTGCAGCTTATCCGTTAGGTAGGAAAATGGGCAGACTAGGTGGGCCAAGTGGTCCTTATCTGCCATCAGATTCTATATCTAGTACCAAAGAAGAATCCTGGGAGTTCCACCTCATTCGCCACCTCTCTTTTCGATGGGGAGAGTCAGTCAATGATCAGATAGACCCAGCGCTAACCTCCGTAACACGCATGTTGTTTGACATAGTGTACGGTGGAATAGACTGCGTCCGGGGCTCTTAAGGCAAAGGTGGATATTGAATCAGCTTTTCGCTTGATCCCAGTGCACCCGGATGACTAAGGTAAGAGGGCAATATTACGTAGACAAGTGTATGCCGATAGGCTGTTCAGTCTCATGTTCCATCTTCGAGAAGTTCAGCACCTTCTTGAATTGAGTAGTGTGCTCTTCCATGGGGTTGGAGTCCATTATACACTATTTGGATGACTTCCTTTTCATCGGCCCAAGAGACTTGGACACCTGTGGCAGGGCTTTATTGCATTTTAGGGTCATAGCTTGGGAGTTCAGGGTGCCCCTAGCTCAAGAAAAAACAGAAGGACCATGCACCAGACTCACATTCCTGGGGATTGAGCTGGATTCCATAGCTGGAGTCTCCAGGCTGCCAATGGAGAAGGTGCAGAAGCTGTTGGGTTTAGCCACAGAGGTCAAGAGGGCGAAGAAGATCACTTGTGGAAGCTACAGGAGCTGCATGGGCACCTGAGCTTCGCCTGTAAGGTCATCTCCATGGGACGCCCCTTCTCCAGGCGTTTGGCCAGGGCTATGATCGGAGTCCGCTCGCCACACAATTTCATCTGGGTGAGCAGAGGCATGAAAGGAGACCTGGGTGGAATGTTTGTCCTCCTTTAATGGGTCAGCCTTGTGGCAGACACCAGCTGTCAGCAACCAGGAGCTAAAAAATTTTATGGATGCTGCAGAGGGGCACAAGTTCGGGATATACTGCCAGGGCAAATGGTGCACCTTACGTGGCCTGATCATGGTACGACATGGGGCTGACTAAGAACCTGACATTTTAGAGTTCTTTCCCAACTTGGTCACCATCGAGATCTGGGGTAAGAGGTTGGAAAATAAGTTGGTGGTCTTCTGGACTGACAACATGGGGGTGGTACAAGTGATCAACCAGCAGTCTGAGAACTGTGACAAGGTATGCTCTTTGCTGAGGAGTTTGTCCTGCAATGTTTGAGATTGAATATCACGTTCAGGACAAAACATGTGCCAGGAGTGGATAACAAAATTGCTGACGCACTCTCTCGTTTCCAGTGGCACAGGTTCAGGATGCTGGCTCCCGAGGCCAAGGAAGACCCTCTGACCCTCCCCTCCTGGTTGAAGGATAACTGGGCGGGTTTTGGCAGGCAATATCCACGTCAGTTGCCCCTGGGACTTGGGGTACGTATGGCTGGGGAAGTGTCTCATTTTTAGATTACTGTGGAGAATGGGAATAAGCAGCCCTGGGCTGGGGTGGCAGGGACCCGCTAGGTTTCCTATGGGACCTAAAAGAAAAAGGGATGTCAAGAGCATCGGCAGGGTCGGTGCTGGCCGGGATTGCATTTTTTGGCAAGCTACTGGGGGCGTGGGAACATAATGCAGCAGTTTGCTGTAACAAAGTTCATGGAGGGTTGGGCGAGACAGACCCCCTCGGCTGGCGATGCTAGACAGCCCATTTTCCTGCAGGGGTTAAGGGCATTGGTGCACAGCCTGGATGGCCTTACAAGGGATAGGCACGAGTGCCTGCTTTTCCAGGTGCTTTCTCTATGTTGTGCAGAGTATTTTAATTTGTATGTGAAGTTCTAGTGTTTCCTTCCCTCTGACTGGTATTAGGAGTTTTTCCTAAATTAGCCTGATAGCTTTATGCTAGTTTTACAACCCCTGGGGATCTTCATCCCTGACAGCTTAACTGTATTTCTTGTTCCCACAGTGCATCTTGTCTCATGTGACAGTGATGTAAGAGAGACCTAACATTCAGCACACACATGCCAAACAAACTAAATATCTTGGAAGCTCTACAAGCTGCACAAAAATTACCAGCAGCAAAGTTTTTCAGGACAGTAAGAAATTTACGATGAGGGTGGTCACCAAGCTGAATTCTACAGATTTTAAAATATAGCCATCTCTATTGTTGTGAACTGAATGCTTTCTGCTGGATTTATGGGCTCTGCTACACCACCATCACATGAAACAAGGTGCATTGTAGGACAAAGAAATACAATTAAACTGTTTGATATGGAGATCTCCAGGGGTCATAAAACTACCCTAAAGCTAGCACGCTAATTTAGGAAAAACTCCTAATACCAGTCAGAGAGAAAGAAACACTAGAATTTCACATGAAAATTAAAACACTCTGCACAACATATATTTTTTTAAGTTTTGGGTGGACTTCTCCTTTAAGCGAGTTGACGACAGCCAACAAGGCTGACCGGTTCGGTGGCCTTATGAGTCAGGATGTAGTGCTGCTGGAGGGTAGGCTAACTATCTGGCTCCACAGGTAGAAGACAGACCAAAGAGGCAGTGGGGCACAGGTTACCCTGCGGGCTGCAGGGTATGCCAATATCTGCCCAGTGCAGGCAGTGACTGAATTCCTAACAGCACGTTCCCCGGGGGAGGGCCAGCTGCTGACTCACGCAGACAGGGTGCAGCTGTCGAGATACCAGTCCAACCGGGTTTTTAAAACATGCCTGGAAGCTTATGGGCAGGATCCAGGTAAGTTTGGCACCCACTCTTTCAGGATAGGTGCGGCTAGCACGGTGGCCAGTTTGGGCCTGGGCGAGGGCCACACTAAAGAAATCGGGAGATGGCAGTCCAGAAGATACAAGGGCTATATCAGACCACTACAGACAACATACTAACATATGTTTTCTTCCTCCCTTGTGCCTGTAGGAAAAAGACAGCGTAAGCAGGAGTGGATAGTGGGATCTTATGTGTTTTGGGCCCGGCAGAGGGCGGAGGAGAGGATATATGGGACGAATCTGAGGACACCAAAGGAAGATGCCACTATCCGATGGATTGGGATGTGGGGCATGAGATGGGAACAACTGATACCCTGCATCCAACTCAACAAAAAGAAGTTTGGCGAGCTTGACATCTTGGTGGTGCATGCGGGGGGAAATAACATGGGGTCCCAGGCCACAATGGAACTGATCATGTGGATAACGTGATTGGGCCACTCTGAGGACACTGCTGCCCTGGTGCAGGCTAGTACGGTCGGCAATACTGCCACGCCTGATCTGGCGCCATACCCATGTGCCCAAGGCCATTGACCGGGCCAGGGCAAAGCTCAATAATGAGGTGGGTAAGTTTGTCTGCTGGACAGGCGGCATAACCATTGCTGATTAGGAAATGGAGACTTCCTGCCTGGGGTTATACCACACAGATGGGGTACACCTATCTGACGTGGGGATAGATCTGTTTAATGAAACCATTCAGATCGTGATGGAAACCACAACTTATAAAGGGTAACACAAGTGGTAATCCGTAATATGAGCTGGTGGGGGGGGGGTGACACATGCAAGGTTGGGGGTGCCTCGGTTAGGCCTGGAAGTATGGTGCCCCGTTCCTGCTGGCCTTAAGCTGTGGCTGAAGGTCAGAGGCGGGAATAGGTGGGGTGGGGTCCCACCCTGTCAGAAGCGGGCAGGGTAAGGGATTTGAGGAAGCTTGTCCGCCTCTCGTGTGTAGCTGAGGGCAAGGGCCCCTCTGGGGAGCCAAGACACCCCCCTTGGGACATGAGGAGGTGTATGGTGTAGAGGCCAGAATCCGGCCCCCGCTAGGGGCCAAAACGGGTGATAATATAGTATTTATTCGTGTATAAATTGGGGTACTGGTATTGGGGGATTGTGGTTTCGTACATGTGTAAATATTTGATGTTAAATGTACAAGCAATGTGTGTATATATATATATATATATATATATATATATATATATATATGGATATATAAAACCTGAAAGTAAAAATGTATTATGATGAATGTATTGTGAAGAAATTATTGAATTTCAAGTAAAGTTGTGCTGCGACCTTTTAAACCCAAGAATTGGTGTGCGGTGTTTTCTTCCAAACAAAGGGGCATAAGCAGGGATGGGAATGGAGGCCTCCGCGTCCAAAAAGTAGGATATGTAACACTGCAGACCAATGGGATAGAGCCTATAATGCTGCAGACCAATGAGGTAGAACAAGCAGGCCTGTAGACCAATGAGGCAGGGCCTATAACACTGCAGACCAATGAGGCAAGGCTTGTAACACTATAGACCAATGAGACAGGGCCTGTAACACTGCAGACCATTGGTGAAGAACCTATAACTCTGCAAACCAATGGGGAAGGACATGCAGTACTGCAGACCAAAGGGGTAGGACCTATAATACTGTAGGGTCACTGATGTAGGACTTACAACGTTGCAAAGTTGGGGTAGGGACTTCCTGAGAAAGGAGTGTATTTGTCACAGTAAATGCAGTGGCTACTGTGGAAATAGGGTTGCCACCTTTGAATGAGACGAAAACTAAATACTAAACCACACCCCCAAACCCCACCCCTTTTATACCTGACGAGGGAATCGCTAGGACTCCGATTCACTTGATTTATTCAGAATTGCTGCACATATTGTACTGTGTACAACTTCTTTAAATTACATCATGATTATTATTTTTGGTTTATTTGATTTAGATTTAAATATTTTAAGTGTCACTGTGTGTTAACATTGGGTAGGGTTAGAGAGGGGGTTCAGGGAACTTTGCATGCTGTGTACACAGCTTAGCTTAAACATTGAGTTTTTCTGGTACAACTCTTACAATAAACAAATAAATAAATAAACTGCACCAGTAATGGTGGATGAGATGTAATTGCAAATAGCATCTGCCATTTTAAGATGTGCTACTGTGCCTCCTATTGCTCCTACTCTAAATTTATTTGTAATACCAGAGATGTTTTTTAAAGTGTTAGGAACTATTTTATGCTATTAAACACTCTGTTTCTATGTCAGTCATACATAGCAGATAGCATGATATGTGATATGTAGTATGGAGGCAGTACAGCACAGTGGTTTAAGGCTCTGAGCTGCAAACCTGGAGGCCTAGGTTTGAATCCCACAGTCCACACTTGCATGCTGTGTGACCCTGAGCAAGTCATTTAACTTCCCTTTGTCCACAGGAAGCACCTGGAAACAAGCTTCAGCTTAGTGTCTCTCTCCTGGTGTAAAAAAAAAAAAAAAAAAGTTTTCTGAATTTTTTTTATAAATTACCTAAATTTGCCATGCCCTGAAATCTAGATTGGGTTCCTTTCACCTCATCAGCTACTGTTCTCTCTCTCTCTTCCTTTTCTGATTTCTGTGGCTTACCATGACATTAGCCATACTATTCTGTGCTGTTCATCTGAAAGGCATGGAATGGTCTTCCTGGAATATCTAGGTTGTATGAAAGTTGACAGCAATAACTACTGAGGTTGAGAGGGGTGTAGTATTGCCAGAAATGTAATAAAATATTAAATTATTTATTTAACAACAAAAGGGGTAACAAATATTAGAATATAGGACAGACTCTAAATGAAAACCAGTGAGCATTTAAAGGTATGAAAGTATTCCCTATCACAGCAGTCAAAGACCATACTCACAATGCAACCTGGAAAGGATTAGGTTGATTTGCTGCTAATGGTCTTAATAGCCCTACTTTACACCTCTCAGACGGACTGGTATACAGACAAAGGTATGCATGACATCAAAACGTGTTTGTAATCTGAACATGCAAGTAAAATAGTGAATGATTTAACAGAATCTGTTTTACAAGTATGTGAGCATTCAAAATGACTGGAAAAGCACTACCTCTGAATAAAACTCGATTAGCAGATAAGGTTTTTGAAACACAGATTATACATTCCACACTGGGACAGGAAGCAACCGTAATGTGGTGCCTGTCTGAATGTCTAAGGGCTTCAGAAAAAATGAAGGTGTTAATTAAGGTGGTATTGTTTACCCTTCCCAGGAATAACCGTTCAATTTGCTGGTGTGAAGTCAGAGGTGACAACTGGGCAAACAGGGACACATTTGGCTCTTTTATGTGCCCTGCAATTGAAGGCACTTCCTGATTAGTATGCACTGCAAGCAACAAGCACATTGAAATGTTAGACACTTGCTTACAGTCATATGAGAAGAAAATGACAGAGTTAGTGGAGGATCTCACAGATGCTGCTTGACTCACCATAAAAACCGAATTTGCGATGGTAAAAAACAGGAGGACGAATCTGGACCTAAGCGAATCCATTAGGTCAAAAGAAACCGGTAAATTGGTAACCTTTTGTGGAAATGTTACTCATAAAAAATTGTACAGGTACAAACTGCTAGAATTCCACCTGCACACAGCAAGTCTGGATTATCCTGGGATATGAGGATAAGAAACAACATACATCATTCAAGGCAGATGAGATGATAAGAGTGTAGAGTGCAATACAATGTAAGAAAAATGTAAAAACAAAAAAAAAAAAAAACACAAAACACCGACAACGTTCACTGACTGCTTCTTCGAAGTGTTAAGAGGCCCGCTCCTACACAGCCGAAACACCACCTGTAGTCCCAATCGCCAAAGCAGAGCATGTGAATTCCAACAGTCCTTGTAGTTCCAGTTGGGGCGTGTGAACAATGCTGCATCTGTAGTCACGACAAGCAGTCTCGAAATGCTCAGTTTTAGAGTTACCTGCCGCTACAGCACGTGGGTAAGTCCTTTAAAATCAATAGATCATAAGTGTTCTGATACAATATAATGGAGGGAGAAACTGTCAAACGCTTCGTCTTCGGGGGGTGTTAACAACATCCCACGCTGGCAATGGGCTCAGATGGCGGTATTACGTTCAGGTCTATATATTCACCCTGGCGGTAAACGGTAGGAACCACATCACCTTTCACCATTATGTTCTCAACCAGCACCCTATAAAATGAATTAAAAAACGAAACCAAAACTGAACATTCAGGATCATGATACAGAGAATAATGCATTTGTGTCCATGAACAACAAGGTGTCCATTTCATTGTGTGAGGCTGGGGCCAAATAAGCCACAAGGTGGATGCTGGAATAGTTTAAAACAGTAGGTTTTTTTTTGGTTTTCAGCAAAAATGTTTTTTGGCAACATTATAAAGATATTCATTTTTCTTTTTGTTTTATTTCACTCTTGAACCAAGATATGGGATTGAAGTTCCCGGCCCGTGCCATGCCCGCCAAGAAAAAATTAAATATCTTAGTACAGCATTTGCTTCTTATCATCAGAACCATGTGGCAGCACCATCCTAATAGATCCAAAGTATGAATCTACTACGTATAGTCAACAGGTAACCTCAGCAGACCTTTAAAATCTGAGAGGAGCAGCCAGCTTTAATGATGATGCCAGTCAATAATTACAAAATAAGGATATAAAAGTTATTTTAAAAATATCTGAGAAATCTAAAAATACACCTAGGATGACTCTAAGGATGTCCAAAATACACTGTGGCCCGGATATTCAAACTGCGCCAGGCTATGGCGCAAGCCTGGGCGCAGCTCAACTTTGTTGTACAGGGGTGTGGTCTGGGCGATATTCAACAGAGCTGCGCTATGGCACAGCAGCTTTGAATATCGCACCCTGGCCACCCCCACTGTGCATCTCCATGCTCCACTCTGGCCATTTGCGCTGGCACAGTGCCACTGCGCCAATGCAAGTGGCCAGAGTGGAGCATGGAGATGCGCTAGCGCAAGTGCCATTGCGCCATGCACAGCACCTGCGATATTCAAAAGGGGACATGCAAATTGGGCCATAATTTATGCAAGGCGCACAGGGGGCCATTTGCATCTCATTATGGCCTCATTTGCATGCCATCAGCATGCAGGTGCGCCGATCCCCAACGACTTGCGCCTGGCGCCCTGCCAGACAGCAGCCGTCGGGGACCGATGCCCCCTGCAGCCTGATCGTGGGCATTCGTCTAAAAGAAACCCCCCTGTCCAATATCCCTAGTGGTCCAGTGGACCTCTATGTGACTGATCGTGGGCATCAGTAATATAACACCCCAACCAGTCCAATATCCCTGGTGGTCCAGTGGACCTCTATAGCCCAATCGCGGGCATCAGTAATATAACCCCCCATGTCCAATATCCTGGTGGTCTAGTGGACTGATCGCTGCCGATCGTTGGCATCTGTAACTCATAGCATACTCCTACTGCCCTGGTGGTCTAGTGTACCCCTCCCGCTCCCCGTCAGCGGCGGGCGGCAGCACCCACCCGCCTGCCACCCTGCGACTGACAGCTCGGTAGGGCTGCACACCCATTGGTTCACAGCGTGAGCCAATGACTGCAACCCATACCATCTACTCAGTCTAGATATGTGAATGAATTCATTCACATATCTGAGCTATACCTCTGATATGGGCTGCACACCTATTAGCTCACGCTGAACCAGCAGGCGTGCAGCCCTACCGAGCTGTCAGTCGGCAGCAGGTGAGAGTGCTGCCGCCCGGCGGCTGGCGGGGTGGGGGGGCGAGCAGTGAGGCTCAGTGGGCGGGTGGGAGGGGTACACTAGACCACCAGGGTAGTAGGAGTATGTTATGAGTTACAGATGCCCGCGATCGGGCAGCGATCGGTCCACTGGACCACCAGGGATACTGGATGTGGGGGTTATAGTACAGATGCCCTCGATCGGGCACATAGAGGTCCACTGGACCACCAGGGATATTGGACGTGGGGGGGGGGTTATATTACCGATGCCCGTGATTGGGCAGAGTGCGGTCCACTGGACCACCAGGGATATAGGACAGGGGGGAATTCGCTACACGGATGCCTGCAATGGGGCATGGGGGGGCACCGCCAGGTGTGGCAGGAACTTGGGTGGCCACCCACAGGTGGTAGCTGCCGTGTTGCGCCCTGCAATGCAGTAGATCACCTGTGGGTGGCCATCACTTGTTCCTTTTTTTTAGGCTTAACTTTGTGCAGGCGCGGGTAGGGTTCGCATGCATGACTCTGCACATCCCAGGCTGAATGTCGGGCTGTGCAGGTTATGCATGGGCCGCCCCCCAACCTGTGCCTGCATACGTACTGATGCGCTCTGGCGCGCTCGGGATTATGTCGCCTTTCCGCCTTGAATATCGCACGGTATCAGTGGGTTGTGCATGGCGCAACCCTTTTGAATATCTGGGCCTTTGGCTATAAAACCATATGATTAAATTTTGTCCTAACAAAATACTCCCGCTTTAAGTCTCAGCTTCACAAGAAAAAATTACCACCTTGTTGTTTACGGGCAGTTGGGCACACGTTTTATTGTTTCTATTACTTGGTTTTGCTATACTTAAGTGGTGCGAGTTGTTATTCGCATGTGTGCCATTACATCCAACCCAACTGTGAATATTTTTTCCCACTTCTCTGTATTGGGAGGCTAACAGAGGGTAACCATTAAGTATATCGCCATTGTGTGTCCTGTGTGCTGTTATATTATCCAGAGCCATGTAAAAACACTGTGCCCTGCATTCCATTACAGTGTCTTGTACTGTAAAAATACTGTGTGCCCTGCATGCCATGACACTGTCCTGTATCATGCAAAAACACTGTGTCCTGCATTCCATTCCATTCTCTTGTACTGTAAAAATATTGTGTGCCCTACATGCCACTACACTGCCCTGTATCATGTAAAAATACTGTGTCCTGTATGCTGTTACAGTGTCCTGTATCATGTAAAAATACTGTGTATTCTGCTTGTCGTTATATTATCCTGTGCCATGTAAAAATAGTGTCCCGTGTGCTGTTACAGTGTCCTGTACCACATAAAAATACTCTTGTCCTGTGTGCTACTACACTGTCCTGTGCCCTGTGTGCTATTACAGTGTCCTGTACCACGTAAAAATATTGTGTGCCCTGTGGGTGTTATATTTCCTGTACCATGTATAAATACTGTGCCCTGTGGGCTGTTACATTGTCCAGTACCAAGTAAAAATATTGTGTGCCCTGCGGGCTGTTACACTGTCCTGTATCATGTAAAAATAACGTGTGTGCAGCGCTGAGTGCCATTACCTTGCCCTTTAACGTGTAAAAATAGTGTATCTTGCATGCCGTTACATTGTCCAGTACCATTTAAAAACATTTTGTGTCCTGCGTGCTTACATTGTCTTCTTGTACCATGTAAAAATACCGAGTGCCATTACATGATCCTGTATCATGTAATAGTGTCCTGCATGCCAGTACACTGTCCTGTACCATGTAAAAATATTGTGTCCTGCGTGCCATTACATTGTCCTGTACCATGTAAAAATACTGTGTCCTGCATGCTATTACATTGTCCTGTACCATGTATAAATGTGTCCTGCGTGTTGTTACATTGTCCTGTACCATGTAAAAATACTGTGCCCTGCGTGCCGATACACTGTCTTGTATCATGTAAAAATACTGTTTCTTGTGTGCTGTTAAATTATACTGTACCATGTAAAAATACTGTGTCCTGTGTGCTGTTACATTATCCAGAGCCATGTAAAAATATTGCATGTCCTGCATGCCGTTACATTGTCCTATACCTTATAAAAATATTGTCCTGCGTGCTGTTACATTGTCCTATACCATGTAAAAAAAAAAAGGACATAGACATAGACAGTGTCGGTAGATAAGAGCCTGTGGCCCACCCAGTCTACCCATTTGAGCTTGTAAGTTCAGTTTATGTTTTCCTAGAAGTCTGTTGCCCCTTAACCCTGACCTCCAGAATTCCTTTATGTCTATCCCATGCATTCTTAAATCCCGTGATTGTTTCAGCCCCCACCACTTCCTCTGGCAGGGTGTTCCACTTGTCCACCACCCATTCTGTGAAGAAATTCTTCCTCACGTTTCCTCTGAATCGTCCTCCTCCAACTTCATCCCATGCCCCCTAGTCCTGGAACATCTTTTCACTTAAAATAGTGTATTCCTGCACCCTGTTCCTCCCTGTAAGATGCTTATGCGTCTCTATCATATCCTTCTCTCCCTCCTCTCCACCAGGAGTACATATTCAGTTCCTTCAACCTGTCCTCATAGGACTTGTGATGCAATCCATTTACCATCTTTGTTGCCCTCCTCTGAACCTTCTCTATCCTGTCTATGTCCTTACGTGAGTGAGGTCTCCAGAACTACACTGTACTCCAGGTGGGGCCTCACTAGTGTCTTGTATAGTGGAATTATGACCTCCTTTTCCTGCTGGTGATGCCCCTGCCTATGCATCCCAGCATCCTATTTGCTTTACTTGCTGCCTTGTCACACTGTTTCCCTACCTTGAGGTCATCAGAGATGATAACCCCAGGATCCCTTTCCTGCTTGGTACATGCTATATTCTCATCCCCCAACTGATATATTGTGCCAGGGTTTTTGTGCCCCATATGCATTATCTTGCACTTCTTTGCATTGAATTTCAACTGCCAAACCCCTGACCATTCTTCAAGTTTCTGCAGGTCCCTTCTCATTCTGTCTACACCCTCTGGTGTGTCTACTCTGTTACAGAGCTTTGTGTAATCAGCGAACAGTGAAATTCTGCCTTCTAGGTCCTGTGCAATGTCACTGATGATGATGTTGAATAGGACCGGTCCCAGCACTGATCCCTGTGGTACCTCTGGTCACTCTTCCCTCTGTGGAGTGACAGCCATTTACCACCACCCTCTGTGTCCTGCCGCCCAGCCAGTTACCTACCCACCACACTATTGTCCTGCCCACACCCATATTCCCCAGTTTGTGTAATAGTCTTCTATGTGGCACAGTGTCAAAGGCCTTGCTGAAGTCCAGATAGGCCATGTCCACTGCCCTCCTGATCCACCTCCTAGTCACCCAGTCAAAAATTCAACGAGGTTGGTCTGACATGACCGCCCCTGGGTGAAACCATGCTGCCTTGGATCCTGTGGTCCATTGACAACTAGATGTTCCACCAGTCTCTCCTTCAGTAGTGCTTCATGATCTTCCCCACTATCGAGGTGAGGGCTGACTGGTCTGTAGTTTCCGCTTCCTCTTTGTTCCCACTTTTGTAAAGGGACTACATCTGCTGTCCTCCAGTCTTTGGGTACCTCCCTGTTTCCAGTGATGGCTAAACAGGATAGCCAGAGGTTCAGCCACCACCTCTCTTAGTTCTTTAAGGACCCTGGGTGCACCCCATCTGGCCCCATTGCTTTATCAACTCTTATTACTTCCAGTTCCTTCAGGACCCTTTCTCGAGTAAAGGACTTGTGTCCATTTCTGCACCATTCTCACCCTTGTACTCCCTTCAGACCCATTATCCTCCTCTTCTTCAGTAAAGACTGAGCAGAAATACCTGTTCAATATGTCAGTTTTACTGTTGTCATCCTCCTGCCCCCATCCTCCCTCTTCAGTCTCACTACCCCTCCCTTTGCCTTTCTTTTTTCACTTATGTACCTGTAAAAGGGTTTGTCCCCTCTACCCACTGATTTTGCAATGTGTTCTTCTGTCTGAGCTTTGGCTTCCCTTACTGACCTCCCTGCCTCCCTTTGCTTCTCCTGGTACTTCTCCCTATCCCCTTCTGCCTGTGTCTTTTTGTATTGCCTGAATGCAATCTTTTTGGCTTTCACTTTCTTTGCTACCTCTTTGGAAAACCATAATGGTATCCTCTTCCTTTCCCTCTTGCTAACTTGCTTAATGCATAATTCTGTTGCTCTTGTAATCCCCATTTTAAATACTGCCCACTGTTCCTCAACCCATGATTCCTGCTCCATTCCCCTTAATGCCTCTTTCAAGTATCTCCCCATTTTCCCAAAGTCTGCCCCCCTAAAATCCAGGATACGTGTTTTTGTGTGGTTTGGTTCTGCTCTTTCTGTGATTTCAAACCACAATGACTGGTGGTCACTGTTTCCCAGGTGCTCCCCCACTGTTACCCCCATCACACTGTCCCTGTTTGTGAACACAAGGTCCAGTATTGCCTTCTGCCGAGTTGGTTCCATGACCAGTTGCTTGAGGAAGGCACCCTGAAGGAGTCCAGGATAAATCTGCTCCTAGTTGATGCTGCTGCTGGGATGCTCCAGTCACGTCTGGAATATTGAAGTCTCCAACCAGTACTACCTCACCCTTGTCTGCCATCCTTTGGATGGCTAGCATCAACTCCTATCTGTTTCTTCCTCCTGGGCTGGTGGTCTATAGACCACACCTGTGCGGATGGCTGTCCCATTTTCCTTTCCAACAACCACAGTATCTCTCCCCATTTGTTCCTCCTGGATCTCTGTGACCCTTATGTCATTTTCACATACAGTGCCTCCTCCTCCCTTCCTGCCTGCTCTGTCTCTTCTGAATATGTTGTAGCCAGGTATGGCCATCTCCCAGTCGTGGTTATCATTACACAGGTTTCAGTGATGGCTACAATGTCCAGGTCTGACTTGACCATGACAGCCTCCAGATCTTCCATCTTGTTGCTAAGGCTCCTGGCATTTGCACACATGGCTTTCCATGATTTGACCTCCCTAGACTGTTTCACTGTTCTACTCCAGCCCCTTCCTTGGTTGTCATTTATCCCTGGGTTCTCCTTGCTGTCTGTGCTTCTGCTGAATTTTGCCCCTTTTCTGCTTATCCACCTCTTGGGCACTAATCTCCATCTTTTGCACACTGCTTTGCAGAGATAGCCACTCCTCTGGTTCACTGCTAGCTGTGGGGGGTGAGCAAGTAGGTACCCTTCTTGCTGGCCTGCCACCCCCCCTTTGCTAGTTTAAATGCTTGTCAATGTAGCATTTAAACTTATCATTGAGTGCTTGGATTCCCTCCAGGATGGATGCAGGCCATCAGGCAGACAAACCTCCATCCTCCAGGTGGGTCCCAGTCACCAATGAATCCAAACCCTTCCTCACAGCACCAGTTCTTCAACCATGAGTTAAAGTTCCTGGTGCACGCACCCCTATGCTCTCCCTTGCCTCTTGCAGGTAGTACTTCTGAGAAAGTGACAGAAGTAAGCTACTTGCTTGAGACCCCTCCCCAATTTCCTAAACTCTTCCTGAACTTCCTTTGGCTCCCCATTTGCCAGGTCATTAGTACCTAGGTGGATAATGACATCCAGCTCACCCTCCCGTCTTGCCTTCCCAGTGATCCCCAGGATCTTCCTTCCAACCCCCCGTGCCGTGGCACCTGGTAGGCACCTCACCTCCCTGTCCTCCCCCTCCTGTGTTCCCAGCTGGCCCCTCTTATGATGGAGTCCCCCACCAGGATTCGCTTCCTCCTCCTCCTCTGGGGTCTACTGCTCTCCCCACTGAGGTCACCTCCTTGGCTAACCTCCACATCCTTTCCTTCCACTTCTCTGGGTACCTCTATTTGGTTGTCCCCATTTGCCAGTGTGGCATATGAGTTCTTGAGTGGAATAGGATCTGGGATGTGCCTCTGCCTGACCGCTCTAACTCTCCCTGAGCCCACTGTCATCCAAGTGCTCCTCGTTCTCGGTATCCTTTGAGGCAGTTGCACTGGACTGGGTGGTCTCTGGATAGGGGTGATGGTACTCCAGACCCAGTTTACTTCCGCTCCGAGTCTGGCTACCTCATCCTGCAGTCCAGAGAGATGCATGCTGATAGGGCAGCACCTCAGTGTCCAGAAGGTCTGCCTGAATATGGCTGCCCCACAGTCACTGCATTGCACCGCTCCCCATATTATACTGCAATTCCACTACTTGTCTGCTACTGAAGCTCTCCTAGTTCCCTTTTTATTAATTCACTGTCCTAAAAATCCTGCCACTGATCCTCAGATACTTTTCTTTTTAAAAAAAGAAAATAAACCAATAAATAAATAAATAAATGAGTCAAAACACTTGTCGTGCTGAGGGTGGGCTTCTTCCCCCTTATGCCCCTCCTACTCCACACCCCTTACTATCCCCCGTGTTTAGCTCCTGTCAATCAGATTTAACAGGGCATATAATTAAGAGTTGGGGGAAGGGGGGGAGCGAAAATTTGCAGCAATTAAAGACAGCAAAGAAATACACCACCACTACGTTTTAAATTTTCAACAGCCCAAAAACAATTCTAAGGAAAGACAGCAAATAAATTACAGTGTCACTAAAAGCCCACAATCTAAGTTTAAAAGAAAAATAGCAATTACCAGTTACTGTAAAGCACTGAATTGAATATGTTTCCTTCCCCTTCTGGCTTCTTCTGAGAAAAGAAAACTCACTTGCTACCTCAACTCTGCGAACTTACCGTAACAGTAGATATTCGAGAACAGCTCTTGCAGCAGGTTACACCATTAGGACTGAAGCCGGCAGGCGCAAGGACCCCCAAGGAAATTTTCTAGCTAGTGGTATTCAGCAGGGACCGCCTCTGACGTCGGTCCCACCCCCGACGTCAGGCATAGTACATAAGGAGGCGGTCCCCCAGAATCCCCAGTTCTCCTGCCGGAGACTCCCGACTGCTGGATGACATCAGAAGAGGAGACTGAGGATCCGCCATCAAATGGCAATCAGAGTAGTGTTGAGAACACCTGATCCTAGGAGAAGGATATTGGAACAAAGAAATCTACCTCCAGCGGGGATGGTGGGAGGGAAAATACCTGCTGCAAGAGCTGTTCTCGAAGATCTACTGCTACGGTAAGTTCTTACGTAACTGTACTATCTTACTTCGAGAAACAGCTCTTGCAGCAGGTCACACCATTAGGACTGATTCCCAAGCAATAGTGGAAATCCCACACCATTGGGAGGAGGGAAGGTAGAAACCCTTAGTAAAACCTAAGCCTAGGACAGAAGTCCTTGAAGGATTGCTAGACCAAAACCTGCTCTTTGCCTCGATGTAACATCCAGGCTATAATGCCTGATAAAGGTGTGCACAGTGCTCCAAGTCGCTGCTGCCCAGATAGCTGAGGTGGACACGTTCTTTAAGGCCGAAAAGGAGGTAGCCACCCCCCTTGCAAAATGACCCTTAACCGCGTCCGGTAAGGAAAAATTACTCACCTTAGTAATTGCTTTTCTTCTCATGGAGTCTTGCTATATTAGGACTTATTGCAGTTAGCCACTGCACTTGAACTGCCCCGGAGAGGAAAGAGTTAACTCCAGAGAATCTGGAGTTCTAAAGCGCGAAGGCGCTATACCAAAGCTCTATCTGGGCAGTTTCAAATGAAACTGTCAGATCTTCTGAAGCTAACACTAAGCAACAAGTCTGTGGAAAGCTCTACACTAGGCAAATGGCTACCTACTAGTAATAATAACAACAATAGAAACAACAATAACAATAATAAGAATGAATAATGGTATCATTAGTTTTCCCCAAAGCACTATTAGGAACCCCCTTCCCCAAAGACTCAAGTCCAGGAAGGGGCCAACAATCACTCAACAGAAAACCTAGTTCCCTAACCCTAAATAAAAGGGTGAAGGGAAGAACTACAATGGCATGACACAGTGCTTGCACTAATTTGCCACCCCACCCCAGTAGAAGTTCTGAGAGGGCAGGTTGGTGGTCCTAATATAGCAAGACTCCATGAGAAGAAAAGCAATTACTAAGGTGAGTAATTTTTCTTCAAACACCATGAAGTCTTGCTATATTAGGACTTAATACAGATTACACAGCAGTACCTCCATGGAGGAGGGTCAGAACCTACTTAGGAAATAGGCTCTGAAGCACAGCTGTGCCAAAAACGAGCATCTCTCCTGGACTGAAATCCAGGGAATAATGCTTGGTAAAAGTGTGAACTGTCTTCCAAGTAACAGCTCGACAGATTTCCAGAATGGGAATATCTCTAGCAGCCGCTAGGGATGCAGCTGTACACCTGGTGGAGTGAGCCCTCAGTCCTGAGGGGGGCTCTCCTACCTAGTCTTTGATAACAAAAATGGATACAAGAGACAATCCACCTTGCAATTGTCCTCTTAGTGGCAGGTTCCCTTTGCCAACCTCGCTCTAGGTAAGGAAGAGTTGGAGGATTCAAACCTGTGACCCTTGAGTGCGTTACAAATAGTAGCATAAGGCTCTTTGACGTCAACGCTGTGCAGTCTCCTCTCACCTGAGGAAGAATGCTCAGTGAAAAAATCCTGGGAGAGAGATGGATTGGTTCAGGTGGAAACCTGAAACCACTTAGGGACAAACCCTGTGTTAGTCCTAGGGACTGTCTTATCCCTGTGGGGAGAGAAAAATCTTCTTCCACTGCCAGGGCCTGTAGTTCACTTATGCGCCTGGCAGAAGTGAAACCACCAGAAAAAAACATTTTCCAAGTGAGAAGCTTGAGCTCTGCTGGGGACAGAGGTCCAAAGGGGTTTGCATTAACTGAGCAATGCAAACATTTGGGCTCCATGCAGGAGCTGGTTCCCGAAAAAGGAGGGTTGGTGTGAAGCAACCCCTTAAAAACTTGGAAAACACAGGTTGAGAAGAAAAGGAAGCAGGCTTCCCTGCTTGCAGAAAAAAAGACACAGCTGCCAAAGAGACCCTTAAGGTAGCTGGCCTAAGACCTAAAGAATTTAAAATGGACCAAAAGTCCAGAAATGGGCAGATAAGCAGACTGTGGTATAATCTGCTTCTCAGCACCAGACTGAAAACCTGTTCCACTTAGAATTGTAAGTGGCGCCAGTGAAAAAGCTTCCTTGAAGCCTTTAAAATATCCGCGACACCTTGAAAAAGGTGTAAATCAGCAAATTCTAACTCCTCAAGAGCTGCCTTGAGAAGGAGGAATTTGAGGTTCGGATACCACACTCTCCCTTGTGCAAAGGCCAGTAAGTCGTGGACTCTGGGCAAGCTCAGGGTAGGGTGGACTGTAAAGGACAGAGACAATGGGTACCAGGGCTGTCTGGCCCAGCTTGGAACAATCAGAATCGCTTTGCAGGGCTGAGATCTGATTTTTACTAGTACCCTGAAAGAAAGGGAAAAGGGAGGAAAGGTGAACAGAAACTTCCCTTTCCAATCCAAGTGAAAAGCATCCAGGGGGGCTGATCCCAGCACTGGAGGCCTCGACAAAACAGAGAAAGTTAGTGATTATCTGGGGCTGCGAAAAGATCTATCTGAAAATGAGCCCCATCTGGCAAGGACTGAACCCAGCACCTGAGGATTCAGAGCCCAATCGTGATGGCCCTGAGAATCCTGTTGAGGGCATCTGCCAGGGCATTGTCCTTCCCTGGGGTGAACTATCAGGGAGGTGTTCAGGAGTAAGCCAGAGACCACCACTTCATTGCTTCGGTGCACAAGGCTGATGACCGAGTGCCCCTGCCTGTTGATGTACCACATTATTGTGGTGTTGTCTGTCCTGACTTGAACTACCTTGTTCTGGACAGAGGCTGAAAACTCCTAAGAGCTAGAAGACAGCTCTGAGTTCCAAAATTGATGTGGAGCAGAGATTCCTAGGAGACCACACTCCCTAGTGGACAGGTCGCCTAGCGAGCTCTCACCTAACACAGGAGCATCCGTGGTGAGGAATGAAGAGGACCCCTAGTTTTAGATTGCTTTGATCCTGCCACAGTGTAAGGCCAGGATCAGGGATTGGGTCACTAGAACCAATTTGGAAAGGAATCCCTCCTTTGGGACCAATAGGCCCTCAGATGGAACTGAATGTCCCTCATCTGGAATCTTGCTCCCTGCACTACAGCTGTGAAGCAGCCATGTCCTAGTAGTTGTAGCAAATGCTTTGCTGGTCAAAGAGACTGCAGAGTAATGGAAGATGCCAGGGCAAGAGACTGCCTACCCTTTTAGAGGAGAAATGCCCTGGCTAACTGTATTCAACTCTGCACCTATGAAAGTTAGTACCTGAACTGGTTCGAGAACTGACTTTGGTAAATTCAGCAGGAATCCCAGAAGGTGAGAAGCTGCTGGGTGACTTGCAAGTGGGATTTTACTTGATCTGGAGACTGACCCACTAAGAGCCAGTCATCCAGGAAAGGAAACAAAGCAATCCCTTGCCTTCTTAAAAGAGCCACTACAGCTAGAATTTCTTGAATACCCTTGGCACAGAGGTAAGGCCGAAGGCATTACCCTGAACTGGTAGTGGCCTGAGGGTAACCTGAGTACTTTTCGGTGAGAAGGCCTGATCAAGACATGAAAAAATAGGCATCCTTGAGGTCCAGGAAAGCTAGCCAGTCCCCTGGCCTCAGCCAGAGTTAACATTTTTAACTTTGTTTTCAAAAGATGCTTGTTTAGGTACCCTAAATCTGAGATGGGCCGCCAATCTCCCACCTTCTATAGGTTAAGAAAGTATCATGAGCACAGCCCCTTGCCCTGGTGGCAAGGAGGGACCCTTTCTACTGCTTTGCAGTTCAGAGGAGAAGAAACCTCTGCTCCCAAAGCAAGGGATTCCTAAGGATTTGCAGGTGGACCTGTCTGGCTCTCATCTTTGGAAACTGTTTGAGGCTGAGAACCAGACCTATTACTTCCAGAACCCACTTGTCCGAGTTAGGGACACACAGTTCTGGCGAAATAAAAACCAACCTGCCCACTGGTATAGGAGAACTCGCCCTGGGCACCCCATCAGGGTGCCTGCTTGGCATAATAGTCTTAGGCTAAGGGGAGACCGCTTACTTGTGCCCTGCCTATCTCTCTGCCTCTGAAGAGACCCCTCTGGCAAAGCAGAGAGAGGCCTGAGCCTCTACCTGGGCACTTTTGAGGTAATCATCCATGTTTTTCATATAGCTTTCTGTTTGTTCCTCAAACAGAGAATTACCCACAACAAGAAACAAATCCATAGACTTTGACAGAGTATCTTGGGACAGATTAGTGCATCTGAGCCATGCCAACCTATGAAAGCTACAGAAGTGGTCATGACCCTAGAGAAACAAGATTAACACCAACAGCAGTATGAACTTGAACTTAGAGCTTCAGTGCCATTAGCAGCCACCTGTTCCAACCGCCCAACCCAGCTGGCCATGGGCCTACGGCTAACTGCAATACTACGTCCCACCTAGATTTCTGAAATCTAGCCACATAAGCCATACAACTTGCCTGTCTGAGTCCCACAGAGCTGCCATATACTGTTTTCTTGCCATGGCATCAATCCTCCTGGAATCCTATTCAGGAGGATGTGAACCAGAGACTAACCTTGACACAGGCTGCAGCTTGTACCACACCTACATGACTACACTGCTCAGTGAGGAAGTCTGTAACAGAGCCTGACGAAATACACCTTCTGTCCATTTTTTTTATCTTACAGGAGGGACAGAAAGAAGAATCTTATAAAATCTTAGTTGTTTACTTCCTAAATGACTTATGCAAAGGAAAGACAACCTCCTAGCCCATCATTCCTACATAATCAGGCTCCCCTTTACTCATCCATAGCCTCCTCTAAAGGAAGCTGGGGGGATTCTGCAAGCTTTTTGTAAAACATAAACTGAGAAAGGGACTCAGACAGAATAGGAGGAGATTCTAAAAGTCTGTCTGGAGAAATGTCCGCTTAAGTGGGCACGTCCAGACCCTACCAGCCACACATGTATTGATCAATTTCCTCCTCCCACTCCTGTGGTTCATAATTCCTCAACATCATAAACCTGAACCACTGGAACTGAACGAGCCACCTTTTACCAACTGTAGATGGTTCGACAGAACCTAGAAACAGTGACTGGACAATCTTAGTAAACACTACTTCTGCAGCAGTTGGAGAGACAATCTTGGACTCAAACCTACTGATTTCTCTGTCATATTCTTATTTTTTTTTTTTTTAAACTGGTTCCTCTGAACCATCCTTTTTGCCAGAGGAAGTCTAGCCCTGGTCAGAGGCACTCCCTCTGGTCCAGTGGGTACTGGACCGGGCTGGCCATCGGGTCAGCGGACTTTGGCCAATAGTTCCCTGAGCCGGCCCTATCTCTTTTCAGGGTGGCTGCAGAGAAATTTTAAACACCTGGCAGTCTGACAGGAGGTGGTCAGCCCCCAGACAATAAACACAAGTGGTGTGTGGGACAGCCTTGGCAAAGGCTTCCCCACAGCATCACAGTGTTGAAACCCAGTGGGCCCGGTTTTTCCTTTTGGGTTTCCCAGACATAATGCCAGCCTAACCAAAAACTTGCCCTTTTTATGGCCGTGCCAGGCAAGACACCCTTATCGGTTCCTAACCGTTTCACGGGTATTTGAAAAAACCCTATTTAAAATCAAGGTTTTTTTAGAACCGATAAGAACGGTACCGCACTCTAAAAGCCCAAAACTTTAAAAGCGTTAAAATAAGCAAACCGATCGGTTCAAAACCGAACTGATAACTAAATTTCCACACAGACTTTACATTTTGTACTTACGGTTTACCAGATAGAGCTTTAACTTGAAATGCGGTAAAATAATTACTTTTGCGGTTCAAATGAACCAAAAATACTAAGCTTGACCGAGAAATGAACCGAGCTGAAGGAGCTGATCTCCGGAGCGACTGTTCAGTGAAGCGGAGTAAAGAATCTGACAGTTTCATCTGAAACTGCCCAGATAGAGCTTTGGTATAGCGCCCTCGCGCTTTAGAACTCCAGATTCTCTGGAGTTAACTCTTTCCTCTCCGGGGCAGTTCAAGTGCAGTGGCTAACTGCAATAAGTCCTAATATAGCAAGACTTCATGGTGTTTGAAGAGTTTGTTGCGCTTCTGGTAAAAGAATGTGATACAATGTATAAGCCACCTGGACAGCGACTGTTTGGAAACGGGATCTCCCAGCATCCTGTGGGCGGAGACAAAAAGCTGATCAGATTTTCAGTGGTGTTTGGTCCTGTTCAGATAATATCAAAGACACCTATGCACATCTAAAGTGTGCAACAGGGCCTCTCCTCGATTTGAATATTTAGGGAAGTACACTGGCAAATCGATGTCCTGATTAAGAGTGAGAGCTGAGACCACCTTAGGCAGAAACTTCAGATTGGTCCAAAAGGATACCCTGTCCTGGTGGAAAACCAAATAAGGTTCTTTGCTCATCGGTGCATGAAGCTCCAAAATTCTTCTGGCCGAAGTAACGGTAACTAAAAACAACGTCTTCCATGTAAGGAGACATAGCTCGCAATCCGCGTCTGGTTCAAAAGGTGGCAGTGTAAGCTGCTCCAGGACAACGGGTAAATCCCAAGGCGGAATAGGATCCTTAATCGGAGGTCAAGGTGAAGAATACTTCTCAGGAAGGCTTGTGCCGTGTCCAACTGAGAGATAGGACGTTGGCCTATAGAAGTGTGATAGGCTGAGATGGCACAAAGGTGTACTTTTATTGAGGAGTAGGCCAAGCCTGTCTGAAAAAGAGACAGGAGGTAGTCCAAGACCAACCTTTCTGGACAATCCAGTGGCTTAAACCCCCGCACTTGAGCCCAAAGGCAAAATCTGCACCATTTCATGGCGTAAGTAGCATGAGTGGCCAGTTTTCTAGCAGCCGCTAGAACGTCAGCTACCTCTTGCGAGACCCCGTGTCGCATAATGGCTATGTCTCTAGGAGCCAAGCGTGCAGGTTCAGCGAATGAAGGTCCGAATGGACCAAGGAGCCTGCTTCCTGAGACAACAAGTAAGAGCTGATTGGCAGAGGCACCGGAGGTTCCCGGGACAGCTGATGTAGTAAAGGGAACCAGATCTGCCTGGGCCAGAACGGCGTGATAAGTATCAGCGTCGCTTGCGCTCTACAAAGTTTCAAAAGGACCCTCTGGATCAACGGAAAGAGGGGGAGGGACAACACGTCTTGCCAGAAAACACCAGGCCCTGGATCTAGCGAGCAAAAATTGGGCAGTTTTGCGTTGGATGGGGACGCGAAAAGGTCTAACTCTGGTGTACCCCATCTGCGAAACAGATCCTCTACTACTTCCTGGAGTAGTTCCCATTCATGGACTCTGGCCTGAGAGCAACTCAGGCCATCTGGGATGACATTGTCCACTCCTGGTACATGAACAGCAATGAGGTTTGCGCTGTGTTGTAAAACCCAATCCCACACCCTCATGGCCTCCCTGCAAAGTGGGTAGGAATGGGTGCCTCCTTGTTCGTTGAGATAATACATCACCGCGGAGTTGTCTGTTTGTAACAGAAGAGTACCCGGGGAATCTCTGACTGGAAAGCCTGCAGGGCGTAAAAAACTGCTCTCATTTCCAGGATATGTATGTGGAGATGCGTCTCTTGGGCTTTCCACAGGCCCTGAGACCAGACACTGTGTAGGTGTGCTCCCCATCCGAGCCCTGAGGCATCTGTGGAGAGCATCACAATCAGAGACGGCGCAGTGAAGGGGACCCCCGCTGAAAGGTTCTTTGAATCTAGCCACCATTGCCAATCCCGGATTACGGCCTTCGTGATCTGAATTGGGAGCTGCAGATGGTCTTGCTTTTGATCCCATTGGACCCCTAACATCCACTGGGTCACCCGCATGTGGAGACGAGCTAGCGGGACTGTTGCAATAGCCGCAGCCATGTGTCCGAGCAGGCAAAGGACCAGTCTGGCTGGGACGGTCTTCTTTGCCAAGATGTCCCTGATGAGGGATCTGATGTGTTCCGCTCGGTCCTGGGGTAGAAAAGCTTTCCCCTGGATGGTGTCCAGAACTGCGTCTATGAACTGCAGAATCTAAGATGGAACCAGGCGTGACTTCTCTTGATTGATAATGATGCCCAGCGTCTCGAACAGAGACCGAGTACAATGAATGGCGGACATCAGGGCTTCCCGAGAGGGCACCATGAGAAGCCAGTCGTCCAGGTAGGGGAACACGTAGTGGCCTTGTCTCCTCAGAGTCGCCGCTACTGCCACATGTACTTCGTGAATACCGAGCTGCCGACGACAGTCGAAGGGAGGGCTGGAACTGATAATGGTGACCCTGAAACCTGTTGAAAACTTCCTCTGCGCCTGAGCTATGGGTATATGCAGGTAAGCATCCTGCATGTCCAAGGACGCTAGAAAGGCACCCTGCTTCAGCATGGGAAATCAGACCTGGGAGGGTCACCATGCGGAAGCGTTTGTACAGGACTGACTCGTTGAGGTCGCTGAGGTCCAGTATTGGACGGAGGTCCCCTGTCTTCTTGGGAACCAGAAAGAAGTGAGAATAATAACCTGCACCTCTCTGATTCCGTGGTACGTGCTCTATAGCTTCTTTTCCAAGAAGCGCAAGCACCTCCTGCTGTATGAGTAGGGCATGCTGACCCGAGTAACTGGAAAGCAGGGGAGGCCTTGACGGTGGGTGGTCGAGAAATTCTATGAAGTGGCCTTTCTTGACCAACTGGAGAACCCACCAGTCGGCGGTAATCGACTGCCACCCTAAAAAGTGGCGAACGATGTGACCCCTGACCTTTTGTGCCCGTTGATCCAGAGGAGGGGCAGGGGCCGGGAAGAAGTCATGCTGTGGCAGCACTGGTCCCTGCAGGCTGGGCCGGTTTAGTGTAGCGCTGGCTTCTGCCTGGGGATGACTTGGCCTGAGCTTTACGTTGAAAAGTGCCCCTTTGTTGCTGGCCAGAACGTGACTGCTGCCTTTGTTGCCGGCTGCAAAAACGGCTCTGGTTCCTATGAAAGGAACCAGGCCTTGATCTGTACATGGCCTGTACAGACCTGACTGCCTTCCCAGCGTCCTGGAGTTTGGTGATAACCTTCTCCAAGGGTTCACCAAAAAATACTTAGCTATTCTTGCCCTGCCCTCTGGGCACGAAACTGTAAGGGCAGTACTCTCCCTGCAGCTCGAGCCAGACTCCACCGTGGTGGTCCTCCGGCTGTTTCCTCCCCCTCTCTGTACCCACTAGTATCCTGCTGGCCTACTGCACTGTTTACTCTCCCCCTTGCCTGTTTCCCGACTATCACCCGGATTGAGCACTGTTTATGCTCCCCCCTTGGTTACCTGTTAATCTCCTGCCTCCCCATGCTCCCATGTTACCCTGTGGTTTTAACATCTTCCTTATCGTATACACAGGATGCAATGTCCTCTCTACCTTTTAATTCTAGTTGTAGCTGTAATCATGTTTGCTATCTCTGACTCTGTACCACGTCTATATATTGTACTCTGGCCCCACCTGTATGTGGGCGCGTATGTTACCATGACAATGTACCATGTTTTTCTGTATTGTAATCTCCCGGGTCACACCTGAAAATAGGCAATTGTTGTCTAGTGTGCTTACCTGGTTAAGAAAAACAAATAAATAAATTGTAAGGGACGTCAAGAATGTTCTTCTGTACGTCTGGGGTAAAACCGGAGACACGGAGCCAAGAGTGTCTCCGGAGACAGATGCCTGAAGCTGCAGCTCTGGCAGATGAGTCCGTAGAATCGTATGCGGCTTGTAGCACTTGGGTACCCACATCAGACCTTGTGCAGAGGAGGTTTATGAGCTCCGCCTTCTGATCGCCATCTGGTAATTTATCGACCAGGTCCTGGCCCTGTTCCCACAGGGCATTATGAAACCGTACCATGTGAGATAGGTAGTTCAGGGACCTGATGGAGCATGTAGCAGCCACATACATGCGCCTCCCCAGGGCATCCAGCAGTTTGGATTCCTGGTCCGGTGGCTGTGTGCTCATGTGCTGCGGTCTTTGGGACCAGTCATGTGAGGCCGTAATGACCAGGGAGTCAGCCAGAAGTTGTTGAGCCAAGTACTGGTCCTCTTTCGGGGCCTTGTACAGGTGGTCATCTTTCTTTGGCACAGCGGGAGTGGAATGCGGATGCTTCCACGCAGCCTTGGTGACGTCCACGAAGGTGTCCACCAAGGGTGGCACTACCACAGATTTTGGATCTTTCTGCCGAAGATGACGGGTAAGGTACTGTCTTTCGGGATCAAGGTCTTCAGCAACCCACCCCATGTTGTCCTGGATGTGCCTCATGATCTCAGAGAAAGAAGGATCATCTGGAGGAGACCTGGGTAGGTCATGTGGGTCAGGTGATGGAATGCTGAGTGGAGAAGGAGATCTGGAGTATTTGAAGGTATCCGATCTGGAGTCCTCCCCGGACGGAGTGTACCGGCAGCCTGGGTCGCTTGGGGCTGGGAGACCCTGATGGAGATATTGAGGGAGGCCTTCTCTGATCCTTGGATCTACCTCTAGGAGGTGGAGTCTGCTCCTTAGGGGTTGGTGGTCATCCTGCTGGCCCCTGTGGTGGAGGGGGCGTAGGAGGTGAAGGAGTAGGAGGAGGAGGTTTTTAAAGGGACCACGTCTTTTCGGATGGTGTCCCATCAGAAAGTAAAGAGAGCCTTTACCTCTTGTATGTTCATGCCAAACGACGGGCCTGGCGCCGGTGGTCTGTTGCCGGGGTTGGGCATCGGGTCCGCAGGTGTCTCCGGGGTGGGCGAAGGTTCCCTCGGAAGTCCGGCATCCTCTGTGTCGCCCGCTTGGTCTTCAGGCAATGTCGTGTCCTCCTCCGTGGAATCCCTGCGACCGGTGTCCACCGGTGACTGGGGGGGCGGTCTTCGGCTCCGGTGAGTGTGAAGCCGACGTCAGTCGCTTGTCCGATGACTTCGGGTCTGGCGAACGCCCGGCCGACGTCTGGTGCTTGGCCGATGTCTTCGGCTCTGGCAAACACCTGGACGACTTCGGGTGCTTGGCCGACGTCGGGTCCGTCGTCCACTTTAGGGACGTCAGGTCTTTCATCTTCCTGGGTGGTGGATCAGGACCCCTGGGAGGCTGGGAGACCGATCTGGAGTTGGGGTCCTGACGTCAGGTCGATGAGGAAGACTTGTGGCGTTCGGAAGACTTGGAAGAGGCCCGAGAGGGACTGGAGGAAGCAGAGGCCTAGAAGTCTTGATGGGCTGAAGAGTCGAAGAATCGCCTGTAGCCCGGACTTTGACCGGAGGGGGCTGAGAACGAGCCCTGGAGGGACAGCGGTCAGATCAGGTGGAGCCTGAGCTACGTGAGTCCAAGGCCCAGTTCGGGGATCTGGACCTTACTTTCTCCCGGTGTTTATGGGCCTTGGAAGAAGAATCACCCCCGGAGGAAGGTTCTTTGTCCATCCTGCTAAGTTTCTCTTCTAACAGGTATGCCTGAAGTGCCTTCTGACGGTGGATCCTGGTGCGGCTGTTGAACCCTTGGCAAAAGGTGCAGGCCTTGGTGTCGTGGTCCGGGCCTAAGCACCGCACACAGGAAGAATGAGGATCCTTGAAAGGGATCTGTTTTCTGCAGGCACACTTTGAAAGGTGTCTCTCAGAAGGAGTTGAAGAGGACATTAGTTTTGTAGAAATACTTGAAGTTCTAAGACGTCGTGCGCTAGGTAGAGACTGAGAGGCCAATGCTAGTGAGTAGACGGCGGGAAAAGAACGGGGGATTCTGGGGGACCGCCTTATGTACTATGCCTGACGTCGGGGGTGGGACCGACGTCGGAGGTGGTCCCTGCTGAATACTGTTAGCTAGAAAATTTCCGTGGGGTCCTGGCTCCTGCCGGCTTCAGTCCTAATGGCGTAACCTGCTGCAAGAGCTGTTTCTTGAAGAAAGATCTGTGTATCCTGCTTTCCTCCCTTCCCTATTCCACCTCCTACCGTTCCTTTGATGGCCCACTGATGAAGTTCCTCTTGAAAGAAGAGACAGGATGGAGGAGATATGCTGGTGAAGGTTTCAGCTGTATGAATGCTAAAATAATTTTTTTGGGGTACGGGCATGATGCCATTTTAGATGTTATCCTGAGCGTTGCTAGCCCTGTCTGCATTTCTTTATATCTCTGCACAGTAAAACTGTAATACTGTTAAAGTGTGGTGTGCTGGGTTAAGAGTTGCATACACTGGGCTATACAGCTGTTTGAATGGGATGTATTCCAGTTGCAATCATAACAGCATTTCTGGGGTGCTTCTCATTGGTGTTCCCTGCCCCCCACATTTAACCTTGACAGGCTGGACTCCCTCTTCCTGTTTCGTTCTCTTACTCTCCTCTCACTCCCTATTGTTCCCTTTACCAGAATCTTTCCTTGTCCCTATCCCCAGGATTGCACTCTCTCTCATTGATACTGATTCTCTTTCCTTCCCCATTTATTTTTACTCCTAACTCCCTCCCTCCCATACTCTAATTCCTACCATTCGTCTCATACTCAAACTTCCTCTAACCCCTCCCCCCCCCGCGGTAAAACCTCTGATGGGTAATATGCAACTCCTTCCATTTCCCACGCCTCTGAAACTGCCTCCCCTTTCTCATTCACTCCTTTTGGCCCCTTGTGTGCATGAGCTAGCCAATCTGTTCCGTTCTGTACCCCATAACTGTCCTGTGGCATCCCTCCCTTTTCAAAGCTGTCCCAAGGGGTCCAACTGCCCCCTCCCAGTGCCTGCAGCTAACCATTCTGTCCCATTCCCTACCCAACTGTCCTGCATCTTCTCCTCCTCCTCCCCCCCCCTCCCAACTTTGTTATTGCCTTGTTTGTGTTTTCTGTCTCCCCAGCCCCTTACTCCAATTAACTTTAGGGTACTACAGTGTATTTTCTACATGTATTACATTCATTTGCCTTTTGTATCATGTACCTTTTGCACCATTCCTTCCAATTTTTTGCCGCCGTACTTGTGTTTGCGCAACTGTATTTTGTGTACTATTGCTGATTTTGCCGATTTCCCCTTACCACCCGGTGTTGCAAATGGGAAAGAACCCAGTTTCAGCGTGCCTTTACTGGACAACACAAATTTCATTAAACGGTAGGCACGGTACTGTCAACTATATTGCTGTTTTGATATGTTATAGAGCCATGACAACAGCTCCCTACGGGGGAGGGGGGGTTGGACTGATGATGCGGTAGCCTGCTGCGCTACTGTGTGAGAGACCCAGCTCACGTCCAAAACTGGGGTCCTGCTTGGGGCCAGAGGAGCTGCAGTCAGGTCGTTGACACTGTGTAGCTGAGCTCAAGAGAGGGTGAGCAAGGCTACCTGCTGCGTAAGTACCCCCTCTGGCTGTCCCTAGTTGCCTGGACATGCTGCATGGAGTCAAATACTTCAAATCAGCAGGCAGGATCAGAGGTCATGGTGTGATACAGCAGGATGGATAAGGTCAAGAGGGAAAGTTTTAGATCCCTCTGTAGAGAATTCAAAGAGCAGCATGACTAAAGGCCTTTTACCCAGTTCAGAATTTATTCCGGACACAGCCTGGGTCAATCCTGGATACATCCCATGTATTTCTGCACTGGGGTCTGATCCAGAGTAATGCCCCGAGAGTACTCGATGAGGTCCCAGTCCACAGAATCTGTTATTCTGCGTATTCCTCACTGCAGAGATGGTGATAGAGTACCTACCTCATGGCTTCAGTAATGTTCTTGTTCTCCTTGGCAGAAGTTTCGACCCAGCCAATAAAACCATTGTCTCTGCTAAACTCGCTCACCTCCTCCCTGGTGACAGCCCATGACGAAAGGTCACACTATACAGGTAAAAAAAGAATCGCAAACTATAATTCAGTAATATCATTTTACAGGCAGATAAAGACCCAAGTCCATCCAGTCTGTTCGGTCCCTACCTTGGGCAACTGCAAATCTAGCACTGGTCATCCCGCAAGCTGTCTAGTCAATACCCACATCCTCAGGGCTAGCCACTGTTTTCCCCAGCCCCCAACCCCGTGCCAATGCCCTTCAGAGTCCCATGAAGTTGTTCCACCTATACTTAAACACAGCTACCATATTCACGTTAACTAACCCCATCAGGTAGATGGTTCCTTGTGTCCACCGCCCTCTAAATACTTCCTCACCTTCCTTTTGAACTTGCCTCCCATTAGCGTCACATAATGTTGCCCCTGCTGGGTCTAAACAACCTCTGACTGTCCACCATATGGATCCCGTTCTGGTACTTGGAAGGTTTGGATCATATCCTCCCTCTCCCTTCTAGTCCCTAATAGGGAGGCAGTGTAGCACAGTGGTTAACAGCACTGAGCTGCAAACCTGGAGTACTGGGTTCGAATCCCAAAGTAACCACTTTTTTTTTTTTGGCATACCGTGTGACCATAAGCAAGTCACTTAACTGCCCCCACTGAGCTAGGACACACCTGGAAACAAGCCTTGGTTTAGTGCATCTTTCCTGGCCAAAAAAATAGAAAGAAAACAAATGCCAAGGTCCTCCAGCCTCTCCCCAAGTAACCTCCCCTGGCGACCCTGAATCATTTTGCTCATCATTCTCTAAATGGACTCTGGGCACTCTTTACTTTTTCCAGGTGTGGGCTCCACAACAACCCACAGTACTCCAGCCTAACCAGCGACCTGTAGGGGGTAGAACCCCCTCCCTCCTCCTATTTGAGAAGGCCCCTCCAATGCACCCCAGCATCCTGTTTGCTTTGCTGTATACACATGAGGTACAGGACAAGAACAGTATTACTAGACAAAGTCACAGTACTCCGGGAGGTCCAATGGCCCGCTGGAAGAGCACTGTGATTTTGTGCCAGTGACCCAAGTTCAGGAGAGGGCTTGGTGAGCCGAGAGCGGAAGGCCATGGCTAGCAAGTGCTGCTGACTACAGTGTGCCCCAGTGCAAGGAGGGTTCTGCCAAAGCAGTGACCCCCTTGTGTGGGAGGGCACATGTGTACCGAGAGATACCTGAAGCCTCTTGAACTGTTGCCTGACATCTGGGTGGCGGGAAGGATGAGAAAAGCACAAGGGAGGAACCCTAACCATTCTACGAATGACAGCCATGGATACACTTGGGCTGGATGCCATGCAGCTCCCTCCACCTAATCAGATACTTTTCATCAGTTGAGGGAAGCACAGAGGAACAAAAATGGCCTTCAGCCTTACCAGTGGTCCTTTACCCTCCCAGGATAACCCTAACACATCCCTTCCAGGGCGACTGCCACCCACCTCCTCTTAGCCTCTGTGGCTTAACACCACCCATAAAGGTGGTGTCTAACCGGTTAGGCTGCTGGGTACAGAATCTGGTTGGGGGGGGGTGAACTGGTCTGGAAGAGAGTGGGAGAGCCCCGGCACCCATGGGGCATCATCTGCCTGAGGCTCACTCATTACCTTACTGAATCCCCACACCCACAATGATGCAGTTAATGGAGAATGGAGAAATCTGTGGGGTATGGTGATTGCCCATGGTTGAAAAAAAAGCCGACATGAGGCTGCCAGCCAGGGATAAAAAGCAAAAAAAAAAAAAGCATCAGAGCTTGACAGGGGTTCAAATTTGTTGTTGCTTTTCTGTCATACACTCATGTAGCGGCCATTTTTCAAAAAACAATGTTTTCTTCAGTCTGTCTTTAAAACTGATTTTGCTCAATACTGCACCCTGTACTATACTGCTGGACTGCTGCCCTCATTACAGTTCATTATAACACCCAGACTGCAATGGTCTAAAGCCATTTTTGTGGGAATAGGCACAGTTTTGTGACCCGGTAGAAAAGCAGTTTTGGTGGGCAGAGACTTATTACATAGCACTACAAAAGTTCATTTTCTTAAAAGGAAAATGTCCATCATCAAAGTCCCACACCTGGGGGGAGGGTGCCTCGTGAACAGGCAGCATATTCCTACTGAGACAGCAAACTCACTGGTCCACCAGCAGCAGTCACAGCAGCACCAGAACATGCACAGCAGCAGCATGTTCTCTCATCCTGGCTCCAAAAGCAACAACTCCCGAGCCCACTCCTGAACTCCGGTTGTCAGCATACAAACATGATCAACTTCCGCTGGTCCATCAGGTGGCTCTTGCTATCTTTTTTTCTGCCATCGGTATTTCTGGTGACCTCCTTCAGCCTCATCACTGGTCCTTTCTCCTCGCAGGGTAACCCTAACATGCTCCTCCCAGGTTGACCACCATCCTTCTCCTCTTAGCCTCTGTGGCTTACCACCACCCCAATGGCCAGGTCTGACCTGTTTGGCTGTCGAGTACAGAATCTGGTGGTGCTGGTGATGGGGGGGTGAATTGCATGGGAGAGAGTGGGAGGGCACCAGCAGCCATGGGGCATCGTCTGTCCAAGGCCCATCCATTATCTTACTGCATCCCCACACACCAGGATGCAGTGTTTCAGCATTAGTGACACGCCGTTGAGCATCCCCCCCCCCCAGTCGAACTTCCTGCTACTCTCCCCTCCCTGGAAGAGAAGGACATCCTCTGGGATGCTCCATCTTCCTCCCACCACCCTACAGTGACATTCCGGGCTCGGGATACTAACCTGAGTCACTAGCATGGCAAGCAGCTCCCCAGCCATTTTGCCATAGGACTAACTCTTACTGTCGGGTCTTGAGACTGGCTATTGTGCTATAGGACTGGCACCTGTTGTCGATCTTAAGACTGGCCACTGTGCTACAGAACCGGCTCCTGCTGTCAGTTCTGAGACTGACCACTGTGCTATAGGACTGACTCCTGTTGCCGATTTTGAGACTGACCACTGTACTATAGAACCGGCTCCCGCTGTCAGTCTTGAGACTGGCCACTGTGCTATTGGACTGGCTCCCGCTGTCGATGTTGAGACTGGTTCTGATCCATACTCACACATTTAGAACTAAATTGGAGAAACGCTGCAATTTTTTAACATTTTGTGAGCTTTAAGCCCCCTTTCACCCAGTTAGTGCTTTGTTCTGCCGTTCTTCCAACTCCAACCCCATCACCTGCCTTCTCCTGGACTTATCTCACCTCCTGTTCCTCCCTGAATTACTATTTTTTTTTTTTTTTGGTTGGAAATGGAAACTCATTGTCCCTTCACTGGCTTACCCCCCTCCCCAAGGCAAAACCACTGGGGTGAGCAGGATCCCCACCAGAACTCAAGCTTGGTGCGGATGTAAACACCTCAGTCGGCAGTGTGCAGCCTGCAGAATGGGCAGCTTCATGCTGCGATAGGCAGTGGTGGGGGGGCTTCCAGTTACACTCCCTTCCCCTTGGATACTGCCAGCTGAGGATGTTGATGATGCGCTCATGCTATGCGTACGTGCGCTAGCATCAGGCAGCGTCCTCCCTCCCGGTGTTGCCACCCAGGTGGAGGTGTTGCAGGGGGAGCTCACTACCCACCCAGCCTCCCCTGGTGAAGAGTGTCTGCTGGGACATTCAATCCTGCATCCTCTGGCCAACTCCCAATGACCCAGGCTCATTCCTGAACTCGTTGGGTCACCAATGCTGTAAGCGGTAGCCCTACGGCTATGCCTCTGGATGGGCAGCCTATATTTTATAGAAGGCTGGATCACTGGGAGGTCACTCCACTTATGGGATCCTCCTGTGTCTGCCAGGTTACAGTAATACAACATGGAGTATATAACATTCATATGAGGCCAAGTCTTGGTGTGGGACTAGAACCTACAGTCTTCTGATCCAAAGGTGGTTGTGCTACCGAGCCCCACTAACACGCAAGACATGAAAGCTGTCTTAGGAAAATTATAGAAAAGTGCACATGAATAACCAAGACTTGAGACCTGGCAAAATCGGAAGACATTATTCATAGCCGTCAAGAATTACCCACTTTATTGGCCAACAGAATACAAGGCACTGGGCATCCGTCGGAAAGCATGACCTTGTCATCCAGGTCCTGTTTCCACTTGAGGCTGTTCTTGAATGTCAGCCCGTCTGTCACATCAAACATGATGACGCACGCGGATGCTCCTCTATAATACAGTCTGGTCATCGAGGTGTAACGTTCTTGTCCTGCAAAAATGTGAATACAAGTTTATTGCTGCACAGTATGAAATATTATCAGGAATCCAGACTCATGATTGGCTGGGAGCTATGTGAATACCGAATGGAATTCCCATGGGTCGTAGGCACCCGCCCATTGCTATACCCACTGGGACATGCACATATGCCATAATATGTTTTAAAAATTATTTTTTCGTTTAAATAAAAAATGCCCTCAAATCACCTTACTGCAGTTCTTTTTTTTGCTTCTCCTGTGCTCCCTAGTCGGCTACTCCTTCGGGTCCCCTAGGTCACCCCCCCAGCTCTCCCCCCCTTGCCGCAGCCACCAACCCCACATTGCAGCCCCCTGTGTAACCCGGCATATCCCTTTGCCAGATGGGTCCCCCCCTCTGGGGGAGAAGGCACCAGTAGGGCAGGCCACACACTACAACTTGGCCTGGGTGCTGCTGGGGATGGTCTGGGCTGTCCCAGGACTTCAAGCCGATGGGGGACTGGAGACCGTCATATGGTCGGCCAGGGAGCCATATTCCTGTTTTTTCTCCCCTTAGGTGCGTGACGTTCAGGACATCTAGGCATGAGCCGACGTCAGTCACGCTCCCTACACAGCAACCTGACGTGCTGCCATACCCCCAGCCTACGCCAAAGGTCGACCAACACCAGGTCGCGGAACCCCTTCCTCCCAGGAGATGACAAGTAGTCGTGGGACGCTCAAGCCATCTCCCCCCCCCGGCCAGTCCTCCAACACCCGAGTCCATTCCCAAACCTGGATCGTCTGTGTCACAGGCGGAAATCCAACCATTGCACTGGCAGGCCAGCCTACTGCATTTCTTAGCAGCGCAAGGCAACTCCAGGGAAGCAGGTTACCGACTGGCAGTCCCACCCCCATGGCAAATGGGTTAGGCAGGGAGTGGGGAATTACCTCCCAGTAACCCACCCACATCATGACTTACTGGTTAGTTATTCATAAGGTTGCATAGAAACAGACAATATAAGACCACTGATCCATCCAGTCTGCCCAATTTTACCCTACTATACCATGTGACCCATTGTCTCAACAGACCCTTTCTACCCCCTCCTCCTCCCTGTTCAACCACTCTCTTGGTAAAGTAAAACTTTCTAGCATGCCTCCTGACTCCTCCCCCCCCCCACCAGCTTACATTCATGCCCCCTTGTTTTTGATCCACCATGCCTGCTAAATAGTTCCTCAGTTTACCTTGTTTATTCCTTTTAGGAACTTGGTCTTTATTAACCCCCCCTCCTTTCTGGCCTCTAGTGAGTACGTGTTCAGTGCCCTAAGCCAATCCTCATAGGATCTGCCTGTTGGCCTCAAATCATTTTGGTTACTGTACGTTGCACTGTCTCCAGTCTGTCTCGCTCTCTTTTTTTTTTTTTTAACCAAGAGAGACACACTAAGCTGAAAGCTTGTTTCCAGGTGTGACCTGGCAGTAAAAAGAAGTTAAGTGACTTGCTCAGGGTCACACAGTATGCAAGTGGGGGCTGTGGGATTCAAACCCAGGTCTCCAGGTTTGCAGCTCAGAGCCTTAAACCACTGTCTCTCTTTCCTCAGATGAGGACACCAGAAGTGGGTAGAGTAATCCAAATGGGGTCTCATCAGTGATATACAGAGAGGTGGTATTAACCCTTTCCTTCTGCTATCAAAACCGCTTCCAATACACTCCAACATTCTGTTGTAAACCTTGTTACATTGGCTAGCTTGTTTTAGGGAGTCGATTATGATGACCTTCCCACAGGTCCCTTTCCTCTGAAATGGCCAGCTTAACCCCTCCCATGCAGTATTCCGTGCTGGGGTTCCCGTTTCCTACATACATCACCCTGCACGCTTTGGCATCAAATTTCTGTTTTTCTTTCAGCTGTTTGGCCCTCAACCACCACCTACTCTTCACACTGACACCCCACACACTGACCCCTAGTCCCATCTGCCTCTCCCCCTCTGCTGTTATATCCGGCAGTGATCCATGTGCAGTGAGGCCCAAGGACATGAAGACAATAAAGGCCATCAAGGTAAGCCTGGGCAAATTTCCAGTTACCAAGGAACCCACAGGGAAACCCGGATAGAAAGGTGAATGGGATACCCCTGTAAATTAGTAGATGCGTACACCAGTATACTTGCTGGCCCCTGCTTATGAAGTGGAGTTGACTTGATGGCCCTAGAGTCCCTCATTTTTTAATTCAAGTTTATTGAATAACCGGAGTACAGCTATATCACACAGTAAAATATTTGGTACAAGCAGTCACTGGTCACAGCATGATACATATTACATTGCAAGACAATACCGTGTTCACAGTACCACATCAAAGTTATCATGTAAGGGGGTCTGGAGCTTCAATTTCCCTTTAACGAGATACAGCTCAGGCTTCATGCTGATTACATACGTAATCAGGCTTCCTGGGGGGGGCACCCAGGTCCAGAAGAAAAAATTACTCACCTTAGTAATTGTTTTTCTTCTAATGGAGTCTTGCTATATTATGACTTCTTGCAGTTAGCCACAGCACTTGAACTGCCCCGGAGAGGAAAGAGTTAACTCCATAACGAATGGAGTTCTCAGCACGAGCGCTTTACTGAAAGCTCTATCTGGCTAGTTTCAAACTGAAACTGTCAGATCTTTACGAAGCCAACACTCACTAAAAGTCTGTGTGGAAAGTACCCTAAGCTAGCCAATGGCTACCTACTAGTAACAACAACAACAACAACAACAACAACAACAACAAATATCACCCTGACAAGCACTACTAGCCCCCCTCCCCCAAAGACTCAAGTCCAGGAGGGGGGCCAACACACAAATCAATAACAGTAGTACCTAATTTCCCCGAATCCTAAAAAAGAAAGGGAAAAACACCTATAATGGCATGACACAGTGCTTGCACTAATTTGCCCACACCCTACCCAAGTAGAAGTTCTGAGAGGGGCAGGTTGGGGGGGTGGTCATAATATAGCAAGACTCCATTAGAAGAAAAACAATTACTAAGGTGAGTAATTTTTTCTTCAAACAACATGAAGTCTTGCTATATTATGACTTCTTGCAGATTACACAGCAGTACCTCCATGGAGGAGGGCCAGAACCTACTTAGGGAATAGGCTCTGAAGCACGGCTGTGCCAAACCGAGCATCTCTCCTGGCCTGGATATCCAGGGAGTAATGCTTGGTGAAAGTGTGAACTGTTTTCCAGGTTGCAGCTTGACAGATTTCCAAAATAGGAATATCTCTAGAGCCGCTAGAGATGCAGCTGTACCCTGGTAGAATGGGCCCTCAATCCTGAGGGGTTCTCTACCCAGTTTTTGGTAGCAAAATTGGATACAGAGACAATCCACCTGGCAATTGTCCTCTTAGTGGCAGGTTTTCCTTTGCCGACCTCACCATGGGTAGAAAAGAGTTGAGTGGGTTCGAACCTGCTGACCCTTAGTGCGTTCCAGATAATAACTCAATGCCCTCTTAACATCCAAACTGTCAATCTCCTTTCACCAGAGGAAGAGTGCTCAGTGAAAAATACTGGAAGGAGATGGATTGGTTAAGATGAAATCCGAAACCACTTTAGGTAAAAACTTTCTGTTAGTCCTGAGGACTACCTTATCCCTGTGAAAAGAAATAAAATCATTTTCTACTGAAAGAAGGCTTGTAACTCACTTATCGTCTAGCAGAAGTGATAGCCACATAAAAATACAGTTTCCAAGTTAAGAACTTAAGGTCTGCGAAGACAGGGGTTCAAAGGGGTTGCATTAACTGAGCAATGCAAACATTAAGGTCCCAGGCGGGGGCTGGGTCCCGAAAAGGAGGTTAGTATGAGTAACCCCTTAAAAACTTGAAAAACACAGGGTGAGAAGAAAGGAGGAAGGCTTTCCTGCTGAGATAAAAGCAGAGACAGCTGCCAAGTGGACTCTTAAGGTAGCTGGCCTGAGGCCCAAAGAATTAAGATGGACCATGTAGTCCAGCAAAGTGGGCAAATCAGCAGATTCTGGGACAATATGCTTATCAGAACACCAGATGGAAAACCTTTTCCACTTGGAATTATAAGTGGCTCTAGTGGAAGGCTCCTAGAGGCCTTTAAAATATCAAGGACACCTTGAGAAAGGTGTAAATCAGCAAATTCTAACTCTTCAAGAGCCAAGCCTTGAGGTTGAGGGATTTGAGGTTCGGATACCATACTCTCCCCTGGGCACAGGTCAGCAGATTGTGAATCCTGGGAAGGCACAGGGGAAGGTGGACTGTCAGTGATAGCAGGAGTGGGTACCAGGGTTGCCTGGCCCAGTCTGGTGCAATCAGAATCACTTTGCAAGGTTGGGATCTGATTTTTACTAACACCTTGAAAAGAAGAGGGAAGGGGGGGAAGGCATACAGGAACTTCCCTTCCCAATCCAACAGAAGAGCATCCAGGGGGACTGAGCCCATCACTGGGGGCCTGCAGCAGAACAGTGGAAGTTGGTGGTTGTCTGGGGCTGCAAAAAGATCTATCTGAGGGGTGCCCCATCTGGCAAAGACTGTTCTCAGCACTCGGGGATTCAGGGACCATTCGTGATGGCCCTGAGAAATCCTGCTGAGGGCATCCACTAGGACATTGTCCTTCCCTGGCAGATGAACTGCTATTAGAGAAGTGTTCAGGGAGTAGGCCAGAGACCACAACTTCATTGCCTCGGTGCACAGGGCCGACGACCGAGTGCCCCCTTGCTTGTTGATGTACCACATTGTTGTGGTATTGTCTGTTCTGACCTGGACTACTTTGTTCTGGACAGATGCAGAAAAAGCTTGAAGAGCTAAAAGGACAGCTCTGAGTTCCAGCAAGTTGATGTGGAGCAGAGATTCCTGAGGGGACCACACTCCCTGTGTGGAGAGGTCGCCCAAGTGTGCTCCCCACCCCAGGAGGGAGGCATCCGTGGTGAGGTGGGGAGTGGGAAATAGGAAATGAAGGGGACCCCCTGTCTTAAATTGCTCTGATCCTGCCACCACTGAAGAGCTAGGATCAGAGTTCGGCCACAGGAACCAGTTTGGCAGGGGTCCTCCTTTGGGACCAATAGGCCTCAAATGAAACTGAATGTCTCTCATCTGGAATCTTGTTCCCTGCACTACAGCTGTGGAGGCAGCCATGTGCCCTAGAAGCTGCAAAAGTGTCTTGCTGGTCGAGAGACCTGCAGGGTGAAAAGAGGAGGCCAGGGCGATCAACTTCTCTACCCTTTCCAAGGGAGGAGGCCCTAGCCAGCTTTGTGTTCAATTCCTGACCTATCAAAGTAAGTACCTGGACTGGTTCTAGAACTGACTTTGGTAGGTTTAGCAGAGAATCCCAGGGAGGTGAGAAGCTGCTGGGTGACTTGCAAGTGGATTTCACCTGTTCTGGAGACTGTCCAGCAATGAGCCAGTCGTCCAGGTAAGGAAAAACAGCAACCCTTGCCTTCTTAAATGAGCCACTGCCACGGCTAGACATTTTGTAAATACCCTTGGAGCAGAGGTAAGACCGAAGGGCATTGCCCTGAACTGGTAGTGGCCTGAGGGCAGTTCGAACCTGAGGTACTTTCCGTGAGAAGGCCTGATTAAGACATGAAAATAAGCATCCTTGAGGTCCAGGAGGCTAGCCAGTCCCCTGGCCTCAGTGAGGGCAAAACATTGCCAAAGTTAACATTTTGAACTTTGGTTTCAAAGGTGTTTGTTCAAATACCTTAAGTCTAGGATGGGCCGCATTTCCTGTCTTTTTGGTGTAAGGAAGTATCTGAGTACAGACCCTTGCCCTGGTGAAAGGAAGGAACCTTTCCACTGCTTTGCACTTTAACAGGGCAGAGACCTCTGCCTCCAGGGCAAGGGCCTCTAGGGGCTTCAGAGAAAGTGTCTGGCCCTCATCTTTGGAAAATGTTTGAAGCTGAGAACCAGACCCTGGCTTACCACTTCCAGAACCCATTTGTCTGAGGTTACGGACACCCAGTTCTGACTGAAGCAAGCCAATCTGCCCCTACTGGTACAGGAGAATATCCTTGGGCACCCCATCAGGTGCCTGCTTGGCAGATGCCTTAGGGCTGAGGGGTGGGGACGTTTGCCTGCTCGCCTGGCCTCTGCCTCTGAAAACCCTCTGAGCATAAGCAGAGGAAGCTTGGGATTGATAAAAGGCCTGTGGAAAGGCCTGCCCCTACCTCTGGGCGTGTGCCTCTGTGGGTGGCATGCAGCTCCTTGGCCTGGGCACTTTTGTAGGTAGTTCTGTATTCATCCATCTTTCATATAGTTCTCTGTCTGCTCCCCAAACAGAGAATTTCCTACCACAGGAAAATCCATAGCTTTTGACTGAGTGTCCTGTGACAGATTAGTGCACCTGAGCCATGCCAACCTCACGGAAAGCTACAGAAGTGGCCATGACCCTAGAGGAAACATCATTAACATCAACAGCAGCATGAAATTGAACTTTAGAGGCTTCAATGCCATCAGCAGCCACCTGTTCCAATTCACTAGTCAGCTGGCCATGGGCCTGCTTGGCTAACTGCATAACTGTATCCCATCTAGATTTCTGATATCTAGCTACATAAGCCATATAATTTGCCTGCCTGAGTCTCAAAGAGGCTGCCATATACTGCTTTTTTGCCATGGCATCAATCTTCCTAGAATCTTTATCAGGAGGATGTGAAGCCAGGGGAATGTTAGCCTTGTCACAGGCTGTAGCCTGTACCACTCCTACATGACTACACTGCTCAGAAAGGAAGTCTGTATCAGGGCCTGATAAGGCATACCTCCTGTCCATCTTTTTATCGACAGGAGGCAGAGAATTTGGATTTTTAAATTTTCATTGTTTGCTTCCTAAATGACTTATGCAAAGGAATAGACAATCTCTAGACTCTGGAATATCCATCATCTCAACATAATCAGGCTCTTGCTCATCCACAGCCTCTTCTAAGGGAAGCTGGAGGTTTCAGCAACTTTCTTATAAAAATAAAATGAGATGGGGACTCAGACAGCATAGGGGAGATTCCAATGGTCTGTCTGAGAGATGTCCGGTTCAATGGGCACATCCAGACCTCCCAGCCACATACATACTGCTCATAATCCTCCTCCCATCCTGTGGTTCATAAAATTCTTCAACATCATACTCCTGAACCACTGGGACGGACGAACCAACCTTTTACCAGCTAGTGGTGGTTCGGACGGTCCCTGAACAATGACTGGACAATTTGTATGGCTTTGCTATCTCTGCAGCAGTTGAGAGGCAATTTTGTACTCCAGACCTGCTGATTTTTGAGACTTTTTACTGGGGCTGGTTCCTCAGAACCAGCTTTTCTTTCTTGAAGTCTCGCCTGGTCAGAGGCACTCCCTCTGGTCCAGTGGGCACTGGACCGGCTGGCCATCGGGTCAGCGGACTTATGGCCTCTCGTTCCTGAGCCTGCCCAATCTTTTTCCAGGGTGGCTGCAGGAAAATTCTTGCAAATCTGGCAGTCTGACTGGAGGTAGTCAAACCCCAGACAATAAACACATGTGGTGTGTGTGTCAGCCTTGGCAAAGGCTTCCCCACAAGCATCACAGTGTTGAAACCCAGTGGGCCCGGTTTTTCTTTTGGGTTTCTCAGACATAATGCCAGCCTAACCAAAACTTGCCCTTTTAATGGCAGTGCCAGGCAAGACACCCTTATCGGTTCCTAACCGTGTCACGGGTATTTGAAAAAACCAAATTAAAAAGTTCGGTTTTTTTAGAACCAATAAGAACCGGGAACCGTACTCTAAATGTCCATACAATACTTTAAAACGTCTTTTTAACCAAACCGATTGGTTCAAAACTGAACCGATAAATATATTTTCCACACAGACTAAAAGACCTGTACTTACGGTTTACCAGATAGAGCTTTGAACCGAAATGCGGTAAAATAAATACTTTTCCCGGTTTATTTAAACCGAGAATTACTTGTTTTAACCGAGAAATGAACCGAGCTGAAGGAGAGATCTCCGGAGCGACTGTTCAGTGAGGCGGAGTAAAGAATCTGACAGTTTCAGTTTGAAACTAGCCAGATAGAGCTTTCAGTAAAGCGCTCGCGCTGAGAACTCCATTCATTATGGAGTTAACTCTTTCCTCTCTGGGGCAGTTCAAGTGCTGTGGCCAACTGCAAGAAGTCATAATATAGCAAGACTTCATGTTGTTTGAATAATGAATTTAATCCCACTGGATTTTTAAAGTCCCCTACCTTTTAGGTGCATCTGCCATCTCAACCATCTGTGCATGAAGTGAGATTCACGGTGGTATATTCTATACACGAGCTCCCCCATGTGGTACATCGAGATTCACGGTGGTTTATTCTATACACAAGCTCCTCCATGTGGTATATCTCCTCTACTATGTCTATCTAATGCTTACACGAGGGGGCTGCATTTGTGACCAATGTCGGTTAATGGCTTTATGTACCGTTACTAGAAGTACATGCCACAGGTAAACAGCGTCCTTACCTCTCACCCCCTCTGGGGGGTGAGGGGATCTAAAATGACCTGCTGGGCAGTTAAGAGTCAGTGACATGTTCAGGACAACTTTAACAAAATAGAATACTTAGGCACTGTCCAGCTTGTATTTCCCATTAGTTCTATATTCCTCCTCCACATTATTTAGTAGTGAGGTCATTTGTATGAAAACAGGATCTTTGGCCCTAAAAAGTTCACGTATTCCTGCTGCTTCCTCCCTACCTGAAGTCATAGAGCACTACTTGTAACCTCACAGTTACTCTCATGGTAACACATTGTGATGTCACAACAGAGGATTATGATTTGAAGTAGGAGTAAGCTGTAGCGACAGATGGACTCAAAATGAACTCTAAGGGACAATGCTCATATATTCATAAACTTTTCTTTAATAATAAATTATGGAGAGGAGATATACATAAAATATAAATTAAACAAGCAGAATTATACGTAATGATGTTTTTTTTTTTTACAGTTTTCTTTGAGGCGTCAGTAGCTCTTTAAGGACATGTCTAACTGAAACATGTCTGACAAACCTGTCGTGATCTGGTCCTAATATCTGGTCAATTTAGGGCAGAACCAAAATGTGTGTGTGGTGTGCTTTGGTCTCCGAACACAGTCTCCAGCATGCCTGTGAGGTGTTACATGCCTACTTTCCCTGAATTACTGGCATGTAAAAGAATCGGGTCTGCACCTTCCATGCAAACTCCTGCCAAAGAGGTGAACTAGTACATTTGAAGGCTGATTGAAAGGGCATGATCCAGTCTGCATCTGACAGCGCAGTGTCAATTTCACTCTCCCATTTCTGCTGGACATTAGCAGCATGGTCCGAGTTCAGGCCTCAGAGTGACTTGTATAGGGCTGATATAAGTGCTATAGGAACCTTCCTGCCTAAAACAGTTTCTAGTGTATTCAGGAATTATTTAACTGGGAATGATTCATTCACCACCTTACTTTGAGCCTGTACATGGGATCATATTTGGAAATCTCTAAAGAGGTTGTTCTTGTTTAGGTGGAAAGTCTGTCTACCCAAACTCCTCCTCTATACAACTGCAATGGTGAGCATAGACTTCTAGAGGCCCATCTTCTGAAGGTAAGGGCTGGCTGAAATGCAGAGTCCCAAGCTAGCCACCGAAATAACCGTACATGTGGGTTCAGGTTGTACTTTGCCCAATTCTGTACCCTGTCTGCCCAATTCAGTACCTTCAATGCCCAATTCTGTAACCTGTCTCTAGGGTGGCGTGGGTTGTTAGAAGGGCAATATCAGAATTTTCACCTTTAAAATTTGTATTCATTGCTCTGGCCCCAAAAGGTGACCACCCCTTCCTCCCTCTGTTCTGTCTGCTTCCATGTGGCCTGGTACTCAGGGAAGGACCATCCCCATCCACAATGGCAAGGTCCTAACATGCACAGCTATGTAATAGTTGTCTAGCTCTGGGATTGCCCATCCCCTGATGTTGTTCCCAGCTGTAACAGTGTGTGCTTTATCGGGGGTTCCTACCCACACATACATACATACATATATACATATATACATACATATATATATATATATATATATATATATATATATATATTTGAAAACGTTTTTGCCATTGCTGAAATTGTATTTTGGGGCTGGAGATGGGGAGGAACTGAGAGAGGTATAAATAATGTGGTAGTACGTTCATTGTTAAAGAGGTAATTCTAGAGTACAGCGGGAAGTTAACCAATGCCCATCTGTTCAGTTCCTCTTGAACTTTTCTTGTAAGAGGAACAAAGGTGGCAGTGAACAGCCTGGTGAGATTCTTCGTGATGTGCACCTTCAAATATTTAATTTGTGTGACCTGCCACTCCAGAGAGAGTAGGTCCCTGATGTGAGGCAAGGGGTTGTCATGAAACTTCTATTTCAGTTTTATTCAGGGCATATCCTGTGTGGGCACCAAATATTTCGAAGCCCCTCCAGATTTCAGAGATTGACGTTTCTGGTTGGGCCAGATAAAGCAACACATCCACATACAAAGCTATCTTGTAGGCATATCCCACCACCTCTGTGCCTGCAATATTAAGGTTATCCTGTCTAGTCAGGGGTTCAATATACAAGGTGAATAGAACAGGTGAACAAGGGCAACCCTGCCATGTGCCCCGGTATAAACTGAATCTAGGAGAGACGCTACCATTTGTACATACGTATGCCTGGGGAGATGAACATAAAGTTCTAACGCCCAATATGAATTATTCTGGGAAGCCAAAATGTTCCAGGACTAAAACTAAAAAGCTCCAGACCACCTAAAGTCCCTTCTGATCTTAAAACTACTGAGTTAGCAACAATGGACCTGGAAGTTTGTTGTAAATTTTCAGTAACACAGAGCCCGGGACTGACAACTCACCTGCAATATCCCACAGCTGGAGTCTCACTGTTTCTGATTCAGACCACTGCAATACTTTTAGGGCAAAATCCACTGCGGGGGGAAGACACAAACAAAAAGGAGATGTTATAGAGTTTCCACTCAGTTTTCAAGACACAAAGATGAGAACCTCTGCTGTTGGAACTGCAAGGAACCACATGATAGCCAAAATATTCTGCGCACAATGATCTGCGTTCCATTTTTTTTCCTGCAGCGCTACTGCTATTATGCCCCTTTCATCTCCGGTGGTTCCCCTTCTACTGGCCAGCTCATTATGCTACCTTCGTGATTCCCCAGGACTTACCATCACCTCCCGTTAAGTTCCCCCAGAGCTTAACCCTATCTGGCAGGGGCCATGGAGACTCTCCCAATCTCTGCCACAGAATGGATCTGGTGTATGAGGAGGTGGTGCCTGAGTAGCCAAGTGAACAGCCTGTGGGCAGCTGGCGTATTTCCGCTCATTTCTTTCCCATGGACATCGTCGGAAAGGGCACTCAAGCACGCCTGGCCGGTGCCCTCCCTCGAGCCACTCCCAACTCCACTGCCACCTGTGGTCCCACATGTGGCAGTACAGCAGCAGAGCTGGCTGCCCTCCCTCCCTCCTTGGAGGAGGAGACCATCCTGGGGGGGGGGGCTTGATTCTCCTACTCCAAGCTGGCCCCAACCCAAGCTTGTTCCCGAACTCGGATCGCCAGCATTGTGATCAGAAGCGCTACCACTGCGCCAACAGGCCGACCTTCCACGTACTTTTTTTTTTTATATAAATACCTTATTTTCCCCTGTTTTCCCCCCACTGTCTGCAACTCAAATGTCTGGGGTCACCACAATTTTGGGTGGGGGTTGGGGAAAACAAGGTTTAGCCACATACTGCAAATTGCTGTATTTGAGATAAAAAAATAAAATACAGTAAATTTCAGTGTTTTTCATTAACCACACTGTATTTCTTTTAGAAAGCCAGCTTTATTAGCAATAAAAAGAAATAAGCACATACCCTGCTTATTACAGCCCTAAAATGTTCATTATGAAATGGGCTCAAGATTTTGAGCCCTCTGACTGGTTGCTAGTCGCACACTAAAAAGTGTCTAGCGCACGACTAAAACTAGTCCTGGCAATCAGGATGTGGCACCCCTTTTTAAATCCTTGTGCCTCTAGTGTGTTCAAGTTTCAATCAGCTGCTATCTTTGCTTTTTTCAACACCAAGCTAAAACTCCCAAAGGTCCTTACATGCTGCCCTCCAAATAAATTAGCAACTCAAATAGAACCTGCAGATCCACAGCTTGATTTTTGTTTAAAAAATAAAAATTCATTTTTGTATAAGTTACTGGTACACTTCTGCAGCTTGCGTCTCTGTTGCAGCAGGCCAGACGGCTTTCCTGTTGCCTGTCCGCATGCTCTCTTACTGTCACCCAGCTGCCAGATACAAACTACACTCTGCGCCCCCCCGACACAGTTTACATTTTTTTTTTTTATTAAAAAATACTGGCATCTGCAAAACTTGAGGGTTCAACTTCTTAGTTGTAGCTGCTGCTCTCACCACACACACACACACACACACACACACACACACACACACACACACTGCTTGGCCACACCAGTCCACAAGGTCACTCACTCCTTGCCGTGCTGGTACATTTCAAAAGAAAAAATAACATACAAATGGGATCTATTAATGGAAATATGTGATGGGGTCTATTAATAAAAATGTGTGTGTTTGGAGAGGAGCCATGACAACTGCTTCATTAAAAAAAATATATATACACAACTACGATGGCCAAAGCAGGACAAAAGTTCTTAAAGCAGCAGTACTAGATTTAGAAAAAAAAATATTTTGGAACAGTTTGTTCGCTGTGCTCTGGTGAGCACTTACCTGGTAATTTCTCTTGTTTTTGCTATACTATCACCCCATAATTTGCTCCATTTTCCTTTGTTTTTGTTCACATTTCTCCCGCCCGCCATGCTGAATTGGAACCCTCTGCTGCCAATCGCATATGCGCAAGACTCACAGCACTACACAGGGAGAGCAGAAACACACAGCACAGGGTCCCATGGAAATAAACAAAAGACGCGATGCAACATGAAGGGGAAGCTCGGCTGCAAATTAGGCCATATTTGCTGGGACCCACAACAATGGAAATACATTTTAAATATCTAAAAAACTAAAGATTGCTACAAAAAAAATATTTACAGATATGGAAACTAGAACTATGGCTGCATGCTTTCAGCCCAAAAGCAGAATTTTGATAATCACTTCCTGATTATCCAGTACTGCTGCTAAAAAATGGAACCAAACTCATGCATGCAGAGGTACTATTTCATTTTAAATAAAAACAAAGAATTAGCATTTCTTGTTAAGCCTATTCATTTTAATTTTGACATGCACGTACAATTCAGATGTCCATGCTGGCCCGGTGGTGCGGAGAGCTGAGGTGCTGGATGCCTTACCTCGCACCACGCTAGTGACCTGGGTTCAGGAACAAGCCGGGATCATCGGAAGCCAGTGGGAGGGAGAGAGGGCGTGATTGAGCAGCCGAAGGCAAGCTCTCCTCTCCCAGGGAGGGATCCTGTTGCCCCCTGTAGTCTCACTGTCCCCAGGTGGAGGCCTGAGGGTGGCACAGAGAGGGAGGTTGCCGTGGAACAGTGGCGTGCACGTGCCTCCACACACACACACACACACACACACACACACACACACACACACACACACACACACACCGTGGCATAGGGCAGGGGTAAACAGGGGCATGGAAAAACTGGGGAGAAAATTTAGATTGAAGGGGAAAAAAAAACCAGTTCAGATCTCCATTTCATAACAGCAATAAGACACTCTGGGGTTGTATGCTAGATACTTCTAACGCCTGGCCTGGGTATGAAGGCATTATGCCTCTGACCATGCATTAGAAGTGTCTTGCACACACCCCATTGTGTCTTATTTCTTACTGTATGAATGAGTCGGCAGAGAAGTAATCTAATAGGACCATAATGTTAGAATATGCAACATAATGTCTTGAAGAAATATTTTTACTCAGCCGTAATTGTGGTGAGCTAAAACATTAACAGGTCCCCACCATTCTGCTTGCATTTTATCTCATGTCTAGGGCCAGTGATTTTCCGTTTGCGACAGAAAAGACTGGTTAAAAGAGAGAATTTTTAAAGCAGTACTTGGGAGTGAATGTTTGCACCAGCTTTCTGGGCAAACCCCTCCATTGTAAGCCTAATTTTTGTACAAGACATGCTGACGTGCCCCCAATTTGGAGGGGGGGGGGGTGATTTTAAGATTTTGCCAAACAGAATTGGCTATTTTTGAAAACAGAAACTCATAGGCTCTACATGTCGCTATGCTGTATGTGTTCTACAGCCACATTGCCCAGTTATAGTATATTGATATATTTAAATGCACACACAACACATGGTCAACCTGTATATAAAGACATTCAAGAGGGCCCAACAGCATACTGAATGAGTAACTGCAATGGTCAGAGGCAACACCCTGCTGTGTATATAATATTACACAACAGACTGCAAGACAGGTGATTTTACTGCAATATATCATCACGGAGTGCCACCTTTTGCTGTGAACAACCTAGCTTGCTGATCTCTCATCAGAACTCCTACACACCAAGGGTCTGACTACAATTAGGACAAACGAGAAGGCTTCTCTGCCCATTTTTTTTTTTTTTTTTTCACGGGCTTTTTCCTGGAGGGTAAAGCGAAGTCTGTTTAATTTTCTTGCACTCCACAGGCTTGCATTTGTTAAGAGTTAAAAAAACAGATATCTTTTGTCCAGGAGGAACAGGAGGGTCTCCAACTCCATAGCTAAACTTCCAGGACCAATTCTTCTAGTAAATACTCAAGCACAACAAACTCAAAATGAATAAACCTTTTTTTTCTTTCTTTTTTAATACAAAATGACATTCTGAGGTCCAATGTACTTTTCTCATCATGGTTTTATAAAAACATATTTTCCACTGAAGTCAGATTTAAAATAAATAGTTTAGCTGGCTCGAATGGTTACGACAAGCAGTCATGAGAGGCACAAGACTGCCAAAGGCATGCTACTGAATGGGAACACCACGGGTAAAATAATTTTTTGACCAACCAGGTAGCAGTATGCAGACAAGTCATTCTATAAACCTGGTTGACTTTTCTGACTGGGTGACAAGGGCACTCGATAGGGGCCATGTGGTAGATATCCTGTATCTGGACTTCAGCAAGGCCTTCAACTCGGTGCCACATGGAAGTTTGACTAGTAAGCAGAGAACCTAGAAGTAGGGGAGAAACTGTTTGGATGGGATAGGAGCTGGCTGGAGGACAGACAACAGAGGGTAGTTGTAGGGGAAGCTCTCTTGACTCCCAGAGCTGTAACCAGTGGTGGCCCACAAAGCTCGGTACTAGGACCAGTGCTATTTAACATCTTCATTGCTGACATACTGGATGGAATTAGGAGTAAGATCAGCCTTTTTGTAGACAACACAAAGATCAGGGCAGAAGTGGACAGTGTGGAAGGGGGGCAGGTACTCCAAGAAGATTTGGCAAGACTTGAGTGCTGATCAGACACATGGCAGCTGGGGTTCAACGCTAAGAAGTGCAAAGTCATGCACTTGGGAGCCAGGAACCCTGGGAATTGCTACTGGCTGGGGGGAGTGCAGTTATCCATTTCATTACTAACATACTAAAATGCCAGCAGAATAGGCCTAACAGTCTTTCGTGTCTGCTCGTTTGGTCAGCCCCCACCCTGGGAGCTGACCTTGCTGCCCTCCTCGCCTTTTAGAGTTTAGAATTAGAGTAGAAGGATCTGGGGGTACTACTTCCAGGGGACAGGAATCACTCAGCACAGTGTAGGAAGGCAGCTGCCAAGGCTAATAAGATACTGGGGTGCACTGCCAGGGGAATCACCTCTAGGATAGAGAAAGTCATTATGCCTCTGTACAGGACACTGGTGAGACCTCACTTGGAGTACTGTGTGCAGTTCCAGTGCCCCTATTTAAAGAAAGACATCAAACTACTGGAGTGAGTCTGGCGCAGGGTGACAAAGATGATCCTTGGGCTGGGGGACAAACCATATGAGGAAAGACTGGGGGAGCTCAACATGTATTGCCCGGACAGAAGGGAGAGAGGAGATGTAACGGACACCTTTAAATACTTAAAGGGCATGAATGGGGTTAGTACTGAGGGCATGTTTAGATTAAAGGAGGGAGGGACACAAGTGGACACAGTCTGACACTGGAGGGTGGAAGATTCAGGAGGGAAATGAGGAGGCACTGCTTCACGGAAAGGATGGTGGCAAGGTGGAACACACTGCCAGAAGAGGAGATATCACTGAAATCTGTGGGCAGTTTTAAGAAGGGGTGAGACAGGGTCAAAGGTAAGGTCAAAACTGGGGGAACCTGTGGAGGGGGGGAGTCGGCAGAAGGGGGCAATAAAATTCAGATGTACGGGCAAGGGGTTGGGGGGGCATCTGCAGTAGATTGGACTGGGAGTTGCGCACTCGAGCAGACTCGATAGACCATATGGCCTGTATCTGATGGCATTTTCGTATGTTCGTATAGTAGAGCAGCCATCTGATCACTGTGACACCATAGAGGAAATTACTGGGCCTTCCCTCATTTTTTTTGCCATTATTTTATTTCCCATATTACCCCTTGCCCATGGTCTCTCCTCTGCAACGGTTACCACGCTAGTATCTGTTCCTCAGAAATCAGTCCTCAGGCCTGTTGGCCTATATGTTCTAATTGTCCCCTACAGATTTGTTCCTTATGTGCATCTTCTGTTGTATACCACACCAGTGGTGAGTAACCTGGATAAATAATGTTATTTTGGAATATTCATCTTCCCTTAGAACACACGTCTCTGCACTTGGAACACCATGTTACTTCACTCAGAACATGTCATTTCAGTTGGCATGTGGAACTAGAACAAAAGGGAAATTGTTTAACCAGGAAAGGCACACTAAGCAGAAGTTTGTTTCCAGATGTGACCCAGGGGCACAAGAAGTTAAGTGACTTGGTCAGGGTCACACAGTACGCAAGTGAGGGCTGTAGGATTCAAACCCAGGTCTCCAGGTTTGCAGCTCAGTGCCAAAAATCACAGCACTATACTGCCTCCTGCCTGTCCACAAACTTAGGAGAGAGGCTGTAGGGGAAGTGGGAAGGGTAACCTCATCCCATGTCTGGCATGAATACATGTGGAATCAGTTTATTCTTGTACACCAGTAATCACAACTCAATATGGAGCGGTGGAGCAGTGGCATGACTGCATCTTGGAGACAGTGTGGGTCTGCATGGACAACCCAGAGTCATATAATGTGAGGATTGCCCTAGTTGTGTATTTTTTCCAGAACCTGGAAGAGGCGATCTTTGAAGTGCTCAATGTTGGAGTCGTCCTGATCCCAGAGACATATCTGCTCTATCAATACCCTGGATTTCTCAAGGGAAGACATTTGAAATATATATTGGGCATAATGCTGGCAGTGGCACAGAAAACCTCTACGAGAAAACTGCTGATGACAGAGACATCAGACTTGCCAGAGTGGCGGGAGACAGTGAATCATATCTACATCATGAACAAATCACCTTTGGGTTAAATGACTGAACACAGAAACATAGAATTTGATGGCAGATAAGGACTGCTTGGCCCACCCAGTCTGCCCATTTCTTAAGTTTCTACCTACATTATCTAGGGCTTCCTGGAGTTGATATCCACTGCTTGCAGCTTGTGCAGAACGCTGCGGCCCGGTTATTGACGGGTACTTCTCGTGCCCGTCATATTTCTCCAGTTCTGCACTGGCTGCCAATACAGTGGCAGATCACCTTTAAAGTTGTTCTTCTGACTTATAAAGCCGTACACGGAGTGGGCCCAGACTACTTGAAAGAGTTTCTGGTACCTTATTGCCCTAAGCAATCGCTCCACTCGGCGGACGAGGGGTTGTTAGAGATTCCGAGAGTTTCTTTAAAATCTTCAGGGGCTTGGGCTTTTATGTATGCTGCCCCTACCCTCTGGAATGGCCAACCCTGTCTGCTTCGACAGTTGCATCCGTGGAGGAATTTAAAAAGGCCTTAAAGACCTATTTATGGTCTAAGATTTATCCTGATTGATGTGCTATTGGGATTTTATGAGCTCAGTAATCTTGTTTTTATTTCTCTTATCTGTAATTATTGTTAGGAGCCTTGACTTTAAGAAAGGCGTGCCATAAATAAAGTTTTATTATTATTACTGCAAGCCATGCCCGATCTACAGCTTGTTCTCCCTCCCTCCCTTTCCACTATGATTCCCTTGTGCTTATCCTATACATTCTTGAACTCCACAACTGTTTTCACCCATACCACCTCCGAAGGAAGGCTGTTCCAGGAATCCACCACTCTTTCTGTGAAGAAGTTCCCCCTCACATTTCTCCTGAATCTTCCCTCCTCCGGCTTCACGGCATGTCCCCTTGTTCTTGGGCGCCTTTTCTTCTGAAAAACAGACAGAGGTCGGAGACCTTTACCCCAAGATGGACTGCCTGGCTCCTCTGTGCAATGCAGGATGGTACCACTTTTGTACCGTAAGGGATGGGTGACCTAGCAGTGAGAAGGGTGCTAGCATAGTGACGGAGTTGTACTGGACAGAAGGAGGTATTAGATGACTAGACAGACCCCAGAAACATGCCCCCTGCCCCCCAGCAATCATCAGGAGAACACCAGTTTTATGAGCCTTAATAGTTAACAGGGTCCCCGCCCTTCCACTGCTGAACCAGAGAGGGCTCTCGCCCTAAGAATGTTTATTGATTGCTTGATGCCGGTATGCTTCTATCTAACAATTATGTAGTACCTGTAATCCCTTATATGCTTCTTGTCTTGTTCCACGTGCACCAGTTCCCTTTTGTGAAAAAAAATCTGATAAAATATATTTAGCAAAAAAAGGGTATGATATGTAGCAAATATATAATGGGTTGCAGTAGAATAACACATTTATCTCTGCACAAGTAGTAAGACCTTCATAACTAAAACGTGGCTTCTCTACTCAAGCATTATGGGTCTTACGAGGTAAATGTGTCATTCCACTGCAGTTCACTATGTATTCCTTATGTACTTTATTAATGAATGCATATCATGTAATTATTGCCATTTGCCTTACATATATAGTGTACTTTGTAGTATTTCCATTTGTTTCCATGTACCTGGTACTGTTCTGTTTCACTCATGTACCCCTCTTTTGTCTTCCCTCCCCCGGGCAGGACGCACCTGAAAACAAGCACCTTGGCTGTGCGTGCTTTTCCCTGTCACCAATTTTGCAATAAATAAATAATAATTATAAATATTTCTCCCCCAGCCAGATGATGGGGTTTCCAGAGCTGTTCCCCTTCTCTGGTTGGGCTGGGGAAATGACAGTCTCACACAGTCATGCCACTGGGGTCCCACATCCTCCCTTCCCTGAGAGTTGCAAGTCTCACTTCCACAATGTGCTTGGCCCACAGCTCACCCAGGTAACAAAGGAGGACACAAGGGTGGCTCTGTAATAGGCAGGCACTTAACGCCAACAGTGTGCATGTGCACCCATGACACACATACAATGCACATCAAGGAAAGGGGCATTTGGCTGACCCTGTGCTGAACTCGTATCTTCTTCAATGTCCTTTCTGTACTGTGGGGACCAGAACAGGACGTAGTACTCCAGGTGAATCTGAACCACGGCCTTGTGTGATGGTGGGGGTGGGGAGGGGATAGATGTAAAATGAACAGCACATCAGGGTCAGTGCTTATGCGGGAAGCCCAAAACCATAGGCAGTCACCGGAACATTTTAGCCTAATTGTAACACTTTTATTCAAACTTTAAACTTTGATCTTCAGCCTGCAGAATTCCAGCATAGAAACACTAAATCTGTAGACAGAAATGGACCCCGAGGCCCAGCCAGTTTGCCCAGTTGGACCCTTCCTAATCTGTCTTCGCTGACCCTAACTGGTCTCTGGCAACCCTTCCTCCCTCCTCCCTACCTATTTATTAATCTTCCCCTATGTCCACCCCACGAACGTTTGAAGCCCCATACTGTTTTTGCCTCCACCACTTCCAGCCTGTCCCAGGTGACTAGAACTCTTTCACTGAAGTAGTACTTCCTCATATCCCTCAAACTTCTCCCCCTCTCCAGTTTCATTGCATGCCCTGTGGTCCTGGAACTCTTTCTCATTTGAGAGACTCTCCTGCACCCCATTTACCCTGTGTCTTGTAGGTCTTCATGTCCCCTCTCGCTCTCCTAGCTTGTAGGGTATACATGTTGAGATTTCTCAGTCTCTCCTCGTAGGGCTTTTGGTGCAACCCCTGCACCATTTTAGTTGCCATCCTTTGGACTGACTCAACCTCGACGATGTCCTTTCTGAAGTATAGCCTCCAGAACTGGACACAATACTCCAGGTGTGGTCTCGGGTCTCATCAGTGAGCAATGTAGTGGCAACACCACCTCCTTTTTCCTGCTGGTGATACCACTCCCTATACAGCCCTGCACCCTACCAGCCCTACCCACTGCAGCAGCAACTTGTGGTTACTTGTGAGTAAATACTGAAAGGGTTAGAACAATGCAATTCAGGTAGCGGCAGTTTAAAAACAATTAGGGTTGTTTGTGCAATTCTGTGCCTCTTTAAAACTTGCCTTTCCTCCCAATGTGCTTTCAAACCCTTGTATCAGTGCTTTCACGCTTTGGCCTCACCACCTCTTCCCCCTCTGTACCTCTGACATCCACATATGCTCTTGATGAAGAAAACTGCAGAGATGCCCCTATTCTTTGTCTCATCCAGGTGGAAACGGACAGCCGAAGGTGTGGCAAAAAGGTAAGAGGGTGACGAGGGTGTAGGTGTAGTGGCCTTAAAGAGAAACTGACATGAGCCTGGCCAGAGCTCACAGGAAACAAAGTTAAAAAAAAAAAAAAAAGTGTCTAAACATTAAGTCTTTTAACAATCCCTTGTGTCCTGTGAAGTAAGAGGTTCTTGAAGGTGTTTTTTTCATTTTTCTACAAATGTCTCCTGAACTCCACACCACATTGTTTAGACGTGCACGTAAATCAGTAGCCTCTCTGTTCTTTTTCAGTTAATAAATGTTACTATGGCAAGCATGCCAACGCTACTCACAGTACCTGGAAATGCACCAAACTTGGAAGATGGTTTTTGCAACACGGTTAGAGCCTCTGGGGAAATAGCAGGTTTAAAGGCACTTACTCAACACAAAATGTGCCAGTGCTAATCTGTTGCATGGCTTGCAGTTCTACTCACCACATGCAGATGTTACTCAGATTTGGAAATAAACAGGAAAAAAAACAGGGAGTCGGTTATTCATCTCTGACTGAGGTTCTCGGTTGCAGTCTGCTCACATGAGCAACACTCCATAGAAACATAGATTTTGACGGCAGATAAGAAAAAATTACTCACCTTAGTAATGTTGTTTCTTCTAATGGAGTCTTGCTATATTATAGACATTAGCAGTTTGATCCAGCTCTAGAACTGCCCCGGAGTGAAATGGTTAAAACCATTCCAAAATAGAATTTTGGCACGAGAGCAGCTCTATCTGTGTCATTTCAAACTTGAACTGTCAGATCTTTACGAGTCAAACTCACTAAGGTCTGTGTGGAAGCTGTAACCTACACTAGCCAAATGGCTACCTAAATAATAACAACCATTGATGGTCCCAACACCCAAGACTCAAGTCAGGGGACCAGAAATACTAACACCATTCTAATAATATGAAAATGGAACATAAGTATAATAAAACACACACACGACACATACACACCCCAAAGTCCCAAAGGGACAAAATGCTAACAGGGCGTAAGTAGTGCCACACACTAAGTTGCCCGCACCCCACCAAGTAGAGGTTCTGAGAGGGGCAGGTTGGGAGGTCTATAATATAGCAAGACTCCATTAGAAGAAACAACATTACTAAGGTGAGTAATTTTTTCTTCAAACAACATGAAGTCTTGCTATATTATAGACATTAGCAGAATACACAGCAGTACCTCCATGGAGGAGGGGCAGAACCTACTTAGGGAATAGGCTCTGAAGAACAGCTGTGCCAAACCGAGCATCTCTCCTGGCCTGGACATCCAGGGAGTAATACTTGATAAAAGTGTGTACCGTTTTCCAAGTAGCAGCCTGGCAAATCTCTAATAAAGAGATATCTCCGGCAGCAGCTAGAGACGCAGCTGTACCCCTGGTAGAATGAGCCCTGAAACCAGGGGGGGGGGCTCTGCCCACTTTCTGATAACAAAATTGGATACAAGAGACAATCCACCTGGCTACTGATCTCTTAGTGGCAGGTTTGCTCTTCCCAACTTCACCATAGGTAAGGAAAAGTTGGAGGATTCAACCTGTGACCTTTGTACGCCTAAATAATAACTAAGAGCTCTCTTAACATCCAGGCTGTGCAACCTCCTCTCACCCGAAGAGGAGTGATCAGTGAAAAATACTGGAAGGGAGATAGATTGATTAAGATGGAAATCTTAAACCACCTTAGGCAAAAACTTCCTATTAGTCCTAAGGACTACCTTATCCCTGTGGAAAGAAATAAAGTCAGTCTCCACTGACAAGGCTTGCAATTCACTTATGCGTCTGGCAGAAGTGATAGCCACTAGAAAAAACAGTTTTCCAAGTTAGGTACTAGCTCTGCAGAAGACAGAGGTTCAAAGGGGTTGCATTAACTGGGCAATGCAAACATTAAGGTCCCAAGCAGGGCGGTTCCGAAAGGAGGATTAGTATGGAGTAATCCTCAAAAACTTGGAAAACACAGGATGAGAGGAAAGAGGGGATGACTTTCCTGCCGACACAGCTGCCAGATGAACTCTCAGGGTAGCTGGTCTGAGACCCAAGGAATTAAGATGTACCATGTAATCTAACAAAATGGGCAATTCAGCAGATTCTGGGGAAATATTTTTCCCAGCACACCAAATGGAAAACCTTTCCATTTAGAACTATAAGTAGCCCTAGTGGAAGGCTTTCTGGAAGCCTTTAGGATCTCAAGAACACCCTGAGAGAGGTGTAAATCAGCAAACTCTAACTTCTCAAGAGCCAGGCCTTGAGGTTGAGGGATTTGAGGTCCGGATACCAAACCCTTCCCTGGGCACAAGTCAACAGATTGTGAGTCCTGGGGAGGCACGGGAAAGATGGACTGTCAGAGACAGAAGGAGTGGGTACCAGGGCTGTCTGGCCCAATCCGGAGCAATCAGAATCACCCTGCAAGGCTGAGATCTGATTTTGACTAGTACTTTGAATAGGAGAGGAAAGGGGGGGAAGCATAGAGGAACTTCCCCTCCCAATCCAGAAGAAGGGCATCCAGAGGAACCGAGCCCAGCACTGGAGGCCTGCAACAGAACAGAGGAAGTTTGTGATTGTCTGGGGCTGCAAAAAGATCTATCTGAGGGATGCCCCACCTGGCAAAAACTATCCCCAGCACTTGAGGATCCAGGGACCATTCGTGATGGCCCTGGGAAATCCTGCTGAGGTCATCCGCTAGGACATTGTTCTTCCCTGGAAGATGAACTGCTATGAGGGAAGTGTTCAGGGAATAGGCCAGAGACCACAACTTCATTGCCTCGGTGCACAAGGCCGAAGACCAAGTGCCCCCCTGTTTGTTGATGTATCACATTGTTGTGGTGTTGTCTGTTCTGACTTGTATCACCTTGTCATGGACAGATGCAGAAAAGCTTGAAGAGCTAAAAGACAGCTCTGAGTTCCAGCAAACTGATGGGAGCAGAGATTCCTGGGGAACCAAACTCCTGAGTGGAAAGGTCGCCATGTGGGCTCCCCAACCCAGAAGGAAGCATCTGTAGTGAGAGTCAAGTCGTGAGAGGGGAAATGAAGGTGACCCCGCTTAAATTGCTCTGATCCTGCCACCACTGGAGAGCTAGGATCAAGGTTCGAGTCACTGGGACCAACTTGGAAAGGGGGTCTCTTCTCTGAGACCAAAAGGTTCTCAAGTGAAACTGAATGTCTCTCATCTGAAATCTGGCTCCCTACACCACAGCTGTGGATGCAGCCATGTGCCCCAGGAGCTGCAGAAAGTGTCTTGCTGGTCGAGACCTGCAGAGTGAAGGAAGAGGCCAGAGCCACTAAATTCCTTACCCTTTCTGGGGAAGAAAGGCTCTGGCTAGCTTTTGTGTCCAATTCTGCCCCATAAAGGTGAGTACCTGGACTGGTTCCAGAACCGACTTTGGTAGGTTTAGCAGAAAACCCAGGGAGGTGAGAAGCTGCTGGGTGACCTGCAGGTGAGATTTTACCTGTTCTGGGGACTGGCCTACAATGAGCCAGTCGTCTAGATAGGGAAAACAGCAATCCTCTGCCTCCTTAAGTGGGCCACTGCTAGACACTTTGTGAATACCTTGGAGCAGAGGTAAGGTCAGGGCATTGTTTGAACTGGTAATGACCTGAGGGCAGTTCAAATCTGAGGTACTTATGGATCTTCTGATTAGGACATGGAAATAGGCATCCTTGAGGTCCAGGGAGGCTAGCCAGTCCCCTGGCCTTAGGGAAGGTAAAATCATTGCCAGAGTTACCATTTTGAACTTTGGTTTCAAAAGATGCTTGTTCAGATATCTGAGATCTAAAATGGGCCGCCATTCTCCTGTCTTTTTTGGGGTAAGGAAGTATCTGGAATACAGACCCCTGCCCTGATGCAGGGAAGGAACCCTTTCTACTGCTCTGAGAGCTAACAGGGATGAGACCTCTGTTTCCAGAGCGTGGGTCTCTGAAGCACTTGCAGGTAGAAAAAGTCTGCTTCTCAACTTGGGAAACTTTTTGAAGCTGAGAACCAGACCCTGGCTTACTTACTCAGAACCCACTTGTCTGAGGTTAAAGAAGCCCAATTCTGACTGAAGTAAGCCAGCCTGCCCCCCACTGGTACAGGAGAATCGGCCCTGGGCACCCCATCAGGGTGCCTGTTTCGCAGGAGCTTTAGGCTGGGGGGTGGGAGCAGGTCTGCCCACCCCTCGTCTGCCCCTGCCTCTGAAGAAGCCCCTCTGAGCATAGGCAGAGGAGGCCTGAGTCTGGTAGAAAGGCCTGTGAAAAGGCCTACCCTACCCCTGGAGGCATGCCTTGAGGAGTGGCTTGCCGCCTCCTTAGCCTGGGCACTCTTGTAAGTAGTCCTATATTCATCCATCTTTCATGTAATTCTCTGTCTGCTCTCCAAACAGAGAATTTCCCACCACAGGAAAATCCATAGCCTTAGTCTGGGTATCCTGTGACAAACTAGTACACCTGAGCCAGGCCAACCTACGTAAAAGCTACAGATGTGGCCATGACCCTAGAGGAAACATCATTAACATCCACAGCAGCATGAAACTGAACCTTAGAGGCTTCAATGCCATCAGCAGCCACCTGTTCTAGTTCACTAGCCAGCTGGCCATGGGCCTGCTTGGCCAATTGCATAACAGTATCCCATCTAGATTTCTGATACCTAGCTACATAAGCCATATAATTTGCTTGCCTGAGTCCCAGAGAGGCTGCCATATGTTGTTTTTTGCCATGGCATCAATCTTCCTGGAATCCTTGTCAGAGGATGTGAAGCCAAGGGAATATTAGTTTATCACAGGCAGCAGCCTGAACTACCCCACATGACTGCACTGCTGAGAAAGGAATTCTGTATCAGGGCCTGACAATGTATACCTTCTGTCCATCTTTTTATCTACAGGAGGCAAAGAATTAGGAGCTTTTAAAATTTTAATTGTTTGTTTCCTAAAAGACTTATGTAAAGGAATAGACAATCTCCTAGACTCTGGGATATCCATCATTTCTACAAAATCAGGCTCCTCTTGCTCATCCACAGTCTCTTCTAAAGGAAGCTGGAGGGTTTCAGCAACTTTTTTATAAAACATAAAATGAGATGGGGACTCAGACAGCATAGGGGGAGATTCTAAAGGTCTGTCTGGGGAGATGTCCGTTCAATGGGCACACCAGACCTTCCCAGCCACATTCATACTGTTCATAATCCTCCTCCCTCCTCTGGTTCATAAAATTCCTCAATATCATAATCCTGAACCACTGGGACCGGACGAACCAACCTTTTACCAGATAGTGGTGGTTCGGACAGACCCTGAGACAGTGACTGGACAATTTGTATGGCTTTTGCTTATCTTTGCAGCAGTTGGAGAAGGAATTTTGGGCTCCAGACCTGCTGATTTTCTTGTTTTCTTTACTGGAATTGGTTCCTCAGAACCAGCTTTTCTTTTGCCCGAGGAAGTCTGGCCCTGGTCAGAGGGCACTCCCTCTGGTTTGGTTGCACCGAACCGGCTGGCCATCCGGTCAGCGGACTTTTGCTCTCGTTCCCTGAGCCTGCCCAATCTTTTTTCCAGGTGGCTGCAGGGAAATTCTTACATACCTGGCCGTCTGACTGGAGGTGGTCAAACCCCAGACAATAAACACATGGTGTGTGGTCAGCCTTGGCAAAGACTTCCCACAAATATCACAGTGTTGAAACCCAGTGGGCCGTTTTTCTTTTGGTTTCTCAGACATAATGCCAGCCTAACCAAAAACTTGCCCTTTAACGGCAAGTTAGGCAAGACACCCTTATCGGTTCCTAACTGCAGTATTGGAAAAACGTAATAAACTGCTTTTTAGAACCGATAAGAACCGGAACCGCACTTTAAAATAGTAACTTTAGTTTTAAATGAGTTTTAAACCACTGATCGGTTCAAAACCGAACCGATAACTTACAAGTTCCACACAGACAAAACCTTCTATTTACTTACGGTTACCACAGATAGAGCTTGAACTGAACGGTTTTGATGTTAAATAAAACTATTCTCGTTAAATCCAACCGAGAAAACACTTTTTAAACCGAGAAATGAACCGAGCAGAAGGAGAAATCTCCGGAGTGACTGTTCACTGAGGCGGAGTAAAGAATCTGACAGTTCAAGTTTGAAATGACACAGATAGAGCTGCTCTCGTGCCAAAATTCTATTTTGGAATGGTTTTAACCATTTCACTCCGGGGCAGTTCTAGAGCTGGATCAAACTGCTAATGTCTATAATATAGCAAGACTTCATGTTGTTTGAAGGACCGCTTGGCCCACCCAGTCTGCCCATTTCCCTACCTAATGGATAAGCTGCAGATCCTAGTTAACCAGCAGCCTACTTCTTCCTACCCCCAACCCCTAGAACTGACTTATGACTGTCCCATGCATGCTTGAATTCCACCACTGTTTTTGACTCCACAACCTCCTCCGAAGGCTGTTCCGGCATCCACAACCCTCTCTGTAGAAAAATACTTCCTTAAATTACCTCTGAGCCCCTCTTCTATCTTCAAATTGTGCCCTTGTTCTTGCACACCTCTTTTTTGAAAGATGCTACCCTTTTGGACTTTGTTGATTCCTTGAGATACTTGAAAGTTTCTATCATGTCCCCTCTCCCTCCTTTCCTCGAGGCTATACATATTCAGCTCCTTAAGTCTCTCTTCATATGTCTTCCGGTGCAGACCCTGCACCATTTTAGTTGCCCTCCTCTGGACAGCCTCCATCCTGTCTATGTCCTTGCGGAGACTGGGTCTCCAGAACTGCACGCAGTACTCCAGATGGGGTCTCACCAACTGTCTGTACACCATGGCTCCAAAGAACGATAAGAGACTGCTGCAAGGTGTCCTACGCCAGGGTACGCAGGGTGGCCATTAGTGTGCAGGGTAACTTAAAACTGATCAAAAGCGCTGCTGTGGCAGGCCAGCTGTGCAGCAACTGGGATTCGTGTGCAAGCCATGGAATCCCACGCTGAGGCAGGCTTTCTATAAGACATGCAGTGCTCAGTGAGAAAATCACGGAAATTACTCAGGACAACTCCTCCCAAGAAATACCATCAACCATTCAATGGGACACTCTGAAGGCAGTCCTGAGGGGTCACCTGATAATATACAGCCACACTAGCGAAGGAACGAAAAGAAAGACAAACACAGCTTGAGCAGACATTACAGTTCCTACAGCTAGCACATCAGCAAGGAGACCACTTGGTTCTCGCTCAGGTTAAGCAGATTAAGAAGGATTTAGATGCTTTATGCCTCCAACAAATGGAGGTGGCACTGGCATTCCTGCGACAGAGATATGGCAAGATTGGCCCCTGGGCCTCCCGCCTTTTGGCATACTGTCTGCGCCAACAATGTAAAATGTCCACCATCACAGCAATAAAGAACCCCAATACAGGAATACATCACACCAAGCTCAAAAATATATCCCAAGCTTTTTGTCAATATTTTAGAGCCCTCTATACCACAGACCACATGACAGACCCCACACTCACCAACACCTTTTTATCAGCCCTAGAATTACCCAAACTTAGTCTCGAACAGCAAAACAGCTTAACGGTGCCGATTTCCCCGGAAGAGCTGAAGTTGCCCATCTCCAGGTCCAAAACTCAAAAAGCCCCTGGCCCAGATAGATACGGGGCAGAGTTCTACAAAGGCACGACACAGTTAACTAACAAATTCCTCCTGGGTGCCTTTAACGAGGTTTTCTCAGGGGAACCCCCTCCCCCCCCAGCTGGGCATATGCAACAATTTCACTCATCCCCAAACCAGACAAAGACCCTTTACAATGTGGCTCATATAGACCAATCTCGGTGCTTAACATGGACTATAAGTAGTTTATGTCTATTTTAGCCCGAAGAGTGGATATGATCCTACCTACTCTGATAGGCCTGGATCAAACAGGCTTTGTAAGCTCTAGATCAACCTCGGATGACACCCGCAGAGCCCTTCATCTGGTGCATGAAATGCAATCCCAGGAGGATCCATCAGTCCTTCTCAGCCTAGACGCTGAGAAGGCCTTCGACCAGGTGTCATGGCCCTTTCCTTTCGCCACTATGGCAGCGATGGGGTTTCCGGCCCCTTTTGTGACCATACTCCTTAAAATATACTCCTCCCCACAGGCTTGCGTAAACATTTCAGGTCATCATTCTGAGTACTTCCCCCTTTTTAGGGGAACATGACAGGGCTGTCCCTTGTTATTTTTCGCTATTTTTATAGAGCCCTTGGCCCAGGCAATTAGGCAAGCACCTGGGATTTCGAGCATATGTATAGATGAAACAGAACACCATATAGCCCTCTCTGCGGATGACATTCTACTATTCCTCACTGATCCTCCACTGTCCATCCCTACGGTCTTCCAAATCCTGGAGGAATTTGGAACACACTCAGGCTATAGGCTTAACACGAGCAAGATTGATGCTCTTACCTTTCACTACACACCTCCGGAGTCACTTAAGGAGAATTACCCATTCCGTTGGGGGCTCTCCAAGATGAAATACTTAGAAATACACCTTTCCCACAAAGCAGAAGATGCCCTGAGTAACAATTATCTTCCCTCAACGTCACAGATGAAGCAAGATCTCGGAAGATGGAATGTCCTCCCCACTAAATATGATTCAGCGAGACGATGTGGTGAGGATGGTGATCCTCCCAAGGGCCCTCTACCTTTTTCAGAACGTCCCACTTAATCTACCGAATAACCTATTCCGTGCCTGGAATAAGGCCATTTCTGAGTTCGTCTGGGCAGGAAGACGTCCCAGAATTAAACTGAAAACTCTCTTTCTCCCTGAAATACAAGGAGGACTCGCACTCTCAAATCTTACACTGTACTACTGGGCCTCACATCTGTCCTTCATAATCCAGCGCCTAGTCGGAGCATCCCCGGCCCCATGGAGAGAGATTGAGGAGAGTGTTCTACCCCAATGGGAATATCAAAGGCTTATTATTTATAAAAACCCACCCCCACTAGGCCAACTGACTCAAAATCTCTGGATCATACACCAAATCTGGGCCTGGTACCCAGCGCGTCAATCCCTAGGGATTACCCCTTTTCTGGTGTTGTTTTGCCCAATTGATTTATTGGAAAATTTCCTCCCAGCTATAACTGACCACACATTTCATAACTGTAGACATACTCACCTTACAAAACTCTCACAACTCCAGATGGGACCCTTTTTTAAGGAATTTGGGGCGATCAGGCGAGAATTTCATCTCCACCAATCGGATTTTTTCCGCTACCTACAATTATGACACTATTTTGAAGCTCTCCCTCTGACTGTCCGTACCCCAGGGGAACACCCTCATATGGTTCATCTGCTCCAACAAACATTAAAATCCAAGATGTTACCACATCCCATCTCAGCCCTGTATAAATCCCTGATGGAAACAACAGGCGGAAATACAATGGCACTAAGGGAGAAATGGAGTGATGAACTGGGTACCCAAATAACACCACAGCAGCGGGGCACAATATGCCACTCAACATCGAGAATCACCTACTCACATACATGGAGACTGTTCTCGTGGCAGCTGCTAGTAAGATTTTTCCGCACTCCAGCAATAACCTCACACTACTGCGAAACAGGCTCCACAGCCTGCTGGCGCCAATGTGGGGAGGCAAATACCCACCATTCCCATATCCTATGGTCATGCTCAAAGCTACAGTCCTTCTTACACGGCTTATTTGAGGAACTCTTTGGGCTTAGGCCTCCCCTCACCGGGGAATTCTTCATCCTGCATGTCTTTCCTCATGAGTTACGAAACCCCCATTGCCAGTATCTACTGGGAATTTTCCTCCTTGCAGCGAAGAAGGCCATCACCAAGCACTGGCTAACTACATTGATACCCACACTCTCAGACTGGAGGGAGATAGCCAACCTTATATACAGATTTGAGAGAATTACATACAACTTAAATGATAAAGCAGACCTTTGTTCTTTAAAGTGGAGAAGATGGATAATGCATATTATGACCAAAGACCCACACTTTATATCCTAGTAGCTCTTACCACCTACTAGTAGGGCCAGACCCACCATACCTGGCATAGTGTCCAATTCTCAAGATATGAGGATAATACCATAATATGGTACACGATTCACAATTAGAGGGCAGGGGAAGTGTTGCTGAAACCAAACACCAAGGGAGATGGAGTCAGAGAGGGATGAGAGGGAAGGGCATGGGGAGGAGGGATCCCGGAGAGAGACAAAGAGTGTCAGTTGGGAAGGGCAGACTAGACTTGGAAAGAGGGTTGAGCACCTCAGGTAAGACTATGTCACATAATTAATGTATAATATAATAAACCAATATGAACTGTAACCCTGCATAAACAATGATTCATAATGATGTGCAATGTGACTGTAAAAATGATAAAATCTTCAATAAAGAATATATTTGCAAAAAAAAAAAAAGACATGCAGTGGAGTGGAGGCACGTGACTCCTGGGAAGTAAGGAGGATCCAGGCCGCTTGATATCCAAATGCCTCTTGCTGGCTGATCACAGACCACCACAAGCATCAGCTGCGAAGGCAGCCCCTCCCCCACCACCCCAAATATATATTACAAATATATGCAAATCACCATGAAAGAATTTTTTTTTTTGTGAACTCTTTTTGGTGCTCCCCTGTGATCAGGGCATCTCTTGGAGGTGCCCACTTGAACGTCTCTACTCCCCTGCCTGAAGCCAGTCTCCCCTCCAGCTCCCCCACTGGACTTCCCAGCCACCCTCCCCAGATCACCCCCCCCCCAGGGGAGGGCTTGCCTCTTCTACCTGGCAGCCTGTTCTGGAATTAGAGGGTCTGTCCAGTGAGGGGCAAGGGCAACTGTTGAGGAGGTGGGCGCAGTCCACTGGAGCCTTCGTCGCCTCCCTAGTCCCAGGGAGGGATTTTTCTCTTAGTTACATCCCCCGGAATGCGGACGTGCAATGCCAGCAGTGCACCTACATGCAGCCAGCCACCACTGCTCCACCTCAACACAGCGTCAAGCCTCTCCACCTTGTAGGGCTCCTGGTCTCCACCAGGGGCCCGCAACGGAGAGAGGCTTACTCCGATACCCACCCATGAGAGAGAGCAGTCCTCCAGACACTCTATCCCCTCCCCACTGACCCGAGTTAGTTTCCAAACCCGGGTCGCATGAGTGGTGCGAAGTATGGCATCCAGCACCTCAACCCTCAGTGCCACTGGGCCAGCTGTATGAAAGAGTTTAGACTGATTCTGTTTTAAGCAAGTCTGTATGGGGCTAAATGGCATCTCACACACTCTACAATGGACAAAATACGGTATGTGTCTGTGTCTTTCGTTTTCAGCCACTGCAGAGTGTGAGAGAGGACATTTTGTACCATACACTCTTACTTAAAGCGAAACCAGTCTGAACTTTTTCATGGTGGTATGCATATACTTCCCATGATGCTTTGCATTTTGGGGACAGGTGTTAATTTTACATTTCTATGAAACCTGGCTTTATTGCCAATGCCCTTTCCAGGTAACCCATGCCGCGGAGCCTTTGTGCTGAGGTTGTTTGTCTTTTAGATTGCTTTCCTATTTTGGGCTCCACCATGACCCAAACCAGTAAGACCAAAATATACGATTGGCTCATCCTGGGGCACGCTAATGGGTCTTGTGTGGGACAAAACATGTTTGTGCCTTCAACCTTTGCAGAATGTGTGAGAAACCATTTGGCACCATACACTCTTTCCTAAAGCAAACTCAGGTTGGTCAAGGGATATATATATATATATATATATATATAGAGAGAGACACACACACACACACACACACACACACACAAGCTATCTCCTCATCTAGGGATATAGTACTGGGTGTCCCACAAGGGTCTATACTGCCTGTTCATCAACAGGCTTCCAGAGGCTTGCAATAGCAAGATTACTCTGTATGCGGATGATGCAGTCATACTTAGTAGTAGTGCCCAGCTTCAGCACCTACAGAATGATTTGCAGTACTCATTTCGCAGCTTGGAGGACTGGTTCAGCTCTCAGAAATTGCTTCTCAATTACAAGAAGACAAAGACTATGCTGATAACCACTCACCAGCACAAGAAATCTCTTCTGTCCCTTACTATTACTAACAAGACTGCTCCACTTGAGCAGGTCAGCTCTTTTAAATACCTGGGCATGATCATAGATCAGGAGGGCCGACTTTGGGAGGATGGGGAAGTGGTAAAAGGGTACCTGGCCAGAATTCAACCTAGTATGGACACTAACCAGAGGTGGGAGTTCATAAAGCTGGGGATAGTGGAGGCAACCAAAACCTGCTGCAAGGCCCAGAGCAAGAAGGCTAGGGCTAAGAAACCGAGCTGGTTGAGCAAGGAGGTCATGGAAAAGGTAAGGAAGAAAAGAGCTGCCTTTAGGAGGTACAAGAAACACAAGAGGGGGAGGACAGGGAGGAGTACTTGACAGAATCGAAGGAGGTGACACAGGCAGTAAGAAGAGCCAAGGCATCTATGGAGCTCAGGCTGGCACAAGGCATTAAGAAGGGGGAGAAGGACTTCTTTAGGTATATCAGGGAGAAAAGGAGCTGTAAGGACCACACAGTAAAGATTAGGAAGGAGTGGGGGTTGGGCGGAAGCAGGGTGCGATAAGGCAGAAGCACTAAATGATTACTTCTGCTCGGTATTTACTAAGGAGAAGAGAGTGGCACCTAATGGGGGGAGGAACGACAAAGCGGGGAGGGGGACAGATGTGAAATCGTGAAGGCAGAGTTGGGAGGTTTGAAGGCAATGAGGGTGGACAAGGCACCAGGCCCAGATGGCATCCACCCAGGGTACTGAAGGAGCTGGCAGCGGTCCTGCAGGACCTTTGGCAGACCTGTTTAATGTCTCCTACACTCAGTGTGTGCCTCAAGTTGGAGGATGGCTCATGTGGTGCCCTCCACAAGAGTGGCCCCAAGGATGAACCAGGGAACTACAGACCGTGAGCCTCACATCCATCATGGGTAAGCTAATGGAGACTATCCTGAGAGAGGCTGGTGGCCCTCCTAGATGCCAAAGGACTACAGGACAGCAGACAGCATGGCTTCATATGTGGCAGATCCTGCCAAACAACCTGGTGGAGTTCTATGACTGGGTAACTAGGCAACTGGACAGGGGCCATGCAGTGGATGTCCTGTATTTGGACTTCAGTAAGACATTCAAGTCGGTGCCACTCGGGAGGCTGGGAAATAAGTTAGAACGCACAGCGGTGGGTGAAAAGCTGGTGAGATGGGTAGGGAACTGGCCTCAGGGAAGGCAACAGAGGGTGGTGGTGGGTGGGGAGCTCTCACACCCAAGGGTGACGAGCGGTGTTCCACAGGGCTCGGTGTTGGGACCAGTGTTGTTTGGGATATTCATTGCAGACATATCACTGGACATCAAGAGCAAGATCAGTCTGTTTGCTGATGATACCAAGATGGGAGCGGTGGTGGACGGCCTGGGGGGGGGATGGCAGGGGCTGCAGGATGATCTGGCAAAGCTTGAAACCTGGTCAGACACCTGGCAACTGGGCTTTAATGCCAAAAAGTGCCAAGTGCTGCATTTGGGATGAAGAACCCAAGGAGGAGTTACCAGCTGGGGGGAGTGCAGCTAGCCCAGACAGAGGAGGAGAAGGATCTGGGGGTGCTCATTATAGGGTCAATGAACAACTTGGCACAATGTAGGAAAGCAGCTGCAAAGGCCAACAAAATGCTGGGTTGCATTGCAAGGGGTATATTCTCGAGGAGAGAGGAGGTGATTCTGCCACTGTATAGGTCATTAGAGCACACCTGGAGTACTGCGTGCAGTACTGGTGCTCATATCTGAAGAGGGACATTAAGTTACTGGATGGGGTGCAGTGCAGGATGACAAAGATGATCAAATGGCTGGGGGACTTATCATATGAGAGGAGGCTGAGGGAGTTGAACATGTACTCGCTGGAGGAGAGGAGGGACAAGGGGGACATGACTGAAACCTTTAAGTACATGAAAGAAATAAACAAGACAGGTACAGAGGGGCTGTTCAAAGTAAGGGAGGGGAGGGACACCCAGGGCCACGATATGAGACTGGAGTGAGGAAGGTTCAGGAGGGAGATGAGGAGACACTTCTTTACAGAGAGGGTGGTAACTGGGTGGAATGTGTTACCTGCAGAAGTGGTACCCAGTAGAATAGTGGACTGCTTCAAAAAGGAATGGGACAGGACACGACAAGGGGAAGGGAGGGGCAGCTGCAGAATAAAGGGTGCTTGCTGCACTTTCGAGCAGACTTGATAGACCTCTACGCCTTTATCTGCTGGTAAATTTCATATGTTCGTATTGATGACATCCTCTCTTACGTGCAGCACATTGATCAGGTCGTCAAAACAGTGAACACCAAACTTGGAGTTCTCTACAGGCAGTACCTAACTCCTGAGGCCCTCAGGTTGGTAGTCTCCTCTCCCATCTTGTCTGTTATTGACTACGGACTCATGGTCTATGGGTCAGCATCCAACACAGTGCTAAAACGAGTAAGCACGGCCCTCAACACGGCCTGCAGGCTGGCTCTAGGGGTTGCTAAATCTCCCACACACCTGCTCCCTCTATGAGTGCACTAACTGGTTCAGTCTTGCCATCAGAATCAAATACCAAATGTGCCTGCTTGGCATGAAATCTCTCCTAGGTAAAGCTCCATTGGCCTTCAAAGAACTGTTCCGGCAAGGTAGATCTGGGTACCGCACTAGAGGGCAGACTCGCTGCCCACTTCAGAAAAACAGCACTTGGCCAATGGTCCTTCGCCTACAGGGCTCCTTCTTGGCTAAATGAGACCCCAGCATGCATTTTACTTATTAACAGCCTCTCCGTCTTCAAGGCAGAACTAAGAGGTCACCTGGCCAAGGTTGAGGTCTGTAGCTGCAGGTAACCTGTAGCACTATCACCTGGCAGCTTGGACTCAGCCTGCTCCTGGGCTGCATTCTCCGATTTGTTACCCTGCTGCCCAGTAACCCCGAGTTTAAACTTCTACTTCCTCCTACTACTTGCCAGCCCTCAAAATTGAGCCTTCCATAGCCACAGTCTGTTGACGAGCCTACTATCTACTGTCCTTAACCCAGCTCTGTTTTAAGTCCGTCCCCTACCACTACCCCTGCACAAATATGATTGTCTCAAAGCACCTGTTTTCCCCCAGCTTATTCTGTGTACGGTCCTCCCTCACATTGCTCTCTAGTATGTTCCTACTAGGTCAGTCCTGCACACAAAATCACCCCCCCCCACACCTTTTGACTAGAATTAACGATAAAGCCTCCTGTTGGCTGCCTTAACATACAGTGTGTGAAAGCCTGTCTTGATCTCCCCCCACACACACACACACTTGATATGAAATAACGACAATGCCTCCCCTGGCTGCTTTACCTCCTGCTAAATTAGTTCCTTAAACCCACAGCACTCACCATGTACCTTGGGCTGTACTAACTGCAATATGCTGTACCTCCATATGAGATAGCCAACAATTGTAAATAGACCAATTGTTGTTATTTCTTGTATTTTTTGTCTCTGTACTTGAGCACCCATACTCTGTAACTATCTTTCTGTGTTGTCCCCCTGTCAAGACGTGGAACCTTTGGAAAACAGCATTTTGCTCAAAGGTTATGTCCGAATGACGAAGTAAATAAAAATGTTGCCCAAGGATGAGGCAGGTTGAGGGTATCAGAATACATTAAGGAGTGGCAGCTGCCGAAGCTCCAAACATGGAAATGTGCGTGGAGACAACTGGGTGGCACTGCATGCCACCCCTCAGGGGAGAAAATCAGAAACATGGCTGTCTGACCTGCCGCTATCCACCCAAAGCCCTGCACCACATCATGCACTCTGGCCATGCTGCCCCTTTCAGGAAAGTAAGTTCTGGTGGAAAGCGGGAAGCAGGGCTTGCATGGTCGACAGCAAGAGGACGGCTTGGGCACCTAAGAAACACCACTAATGGTAGGGGGTGTGTGTGTGTGGGGAATCCTGCTTAAAGCAGAACCAGTCTAAACTCTTTTATGGCAAGTTGCATATACTCTCATGATGGAGTCCCTGCTTAAGGAGAGGGTAGTGAAGTTCCTGGAGTCAAGTGGTGCAAAAGACCCAAGGCAGCATGGATTCACTGAGGGAAGGTCCTGTCAGACCAATCTTATTGATTTCTTTGACTGGGTGACCAGGGTAGTGGATCGGGGGGTGTGGCCTACCTGGATTTCAGCGAGGCCTTCGGCACCATTCCACATAGAAGGTTGCTGAACAAGTTGTGGAATCTGGGAGTGGGCTATAAGGTGGTAAACTGGGTAGGCAATTGGCTAAAAGGCAGGACCCAGATGGTGGTAGTAAATGGCATCAAATCCGAAGAGAGGGAGGTGACCAGGGGGTGCTACAGGGATCAGTGCTGGGCCCAGTCCTATTCAATGTATTCATCAGCGACATTGCAGAAGGACTGGAAGGGAAAGTATGCCTGTTCACAGACACCAATATCTGCGTCAATACACTGGGGGGGGGGCTACAAAAATGAGAAACTATCTTTGTCTACCTGAGGAATGGTCAAGAGTATGGTATGTGGCTTCAATGCGAAGAAGTGCAAGATAAAGCACCTGGGACACAGAAATCCAAGAGAGGAATACAGGATTTTTTTGGGGGCAGGGTCTAGCCACCACAAGTCAGGAGACAGACCTGGGCATTATCATATCCGATAACCTGAAGTAGTCCAAACAATGTGAAAAAGCAGCAGGGAAAGCAAACAGAATGCAGGGGTGCACAGGAAGGAGCATAACCAGTAGGAGGAGGAGCGAAGTGGTGATGTCACTGTATAGATCACTGGTGAGGCTTCATCTGGAACACCGTGTCCAGTTCTGGAGACTGCACCTCAGGAAGGACATAGAATGGAAGCAGTCCAGAGAAGAGCAACAAAAATGATACATGTACTGCACCACAAGCCTTATGAGAAGAATGAGGAGAAACTCGGGGAGCTTAACATATATGCAGAGGAGAGGAGGGAGAGAGTTGGGATATGATATGATAGAGACTGTCAAATACCTTAGGGGAATAAATAGGATACAGGAGGGAAGCATACTTCAGAGAAGGAAGTACACAAGGACAAGGGGACATAACATGAGACTGGAGGGAGGGAGGCTTAGGGGGAATGCTAGAAAGTTTTTTCACAGAGAAGGTGGTGGATCTGTGATACAGCCTTTCCGTGGAGGTGAAAACAGTACATGGATTCAAAAGGGCATGAGACAAGTATAAGGGCACCCTGTTGGGCAGCAGAGCAGGGGAACGGCAGTCCAGATAGGGACTGCCAAACTGAGTAAGGAAATGATTGGCAGACTAGGTTGGTCCTTATCTGCCATCATATTCTATGTTTCTCTGTTTTCCATTTTGGGGATATGTGTAATGTTTCATTTTTAAGGTGTAAAATATTTTTTCCACTGGTCTCAGAGCCCTGGCAGGCAGTTACAGTTTGTTCACACAATCCCCCGAAACAATCCAGGGAAACAATACAGTTAGTCACTGGATATCGGCAGCAGAAAAAGAAAACACGAGAGGCTCGGCGAATGAGGAAATCTGGAGACTGAGTCAGTGTTCAGCCAATTAAAAGTACATCCCTTTTTGCTGTTTTTAATGCTTAGAATGCATAACCAAGCTCCAGATCTGCACACTGACACCTAGCCTGGATCTCGTGGTAGGAGTGGAGAAACACAGCACACAAAATCTTAAGATCTGACACTCATCAAAATTGGACAGTCAGTGGGAGGCTGTTTTATGTTAATGTGTAAAATCAGTACACTCACCAGCTGTTGAAAAAGGTAAACAGAGCAGCTTCATTAAGTGGGCAACATCTTTATCCAGTGAAGCAGTCACAAAGCTTTGAGCAAAAGTGCACACCAGGAAATACAGGCAGCACCCCGACTGATCCAGGGATTTTCTGCCTGTGTTTTCGGATTAGCACTTTTACGCAATGCCATGTAACTCATCCACAGAAGAAAGATTTTACACAGTTAATGAAGCTGGTTTAAGTACCTTTCTTCAGCGGGTGGCGAGTGTCCCAATTTTACACTTTAGACTGAATTACTGAATATTAGAGACTACCTGGTACCAAGTGCAGCCTTCCCTCAATGACCACAATGTTATTTTGTGCCTTGCCAAGCAAATGGCAGATAAGGATTTGGAAACATAGAAACATAGACTTTGATGGCAGATAAGGACTGCTTGGCCCATCTAGTCTACCCATTTCCCTACCTACAGGATAGGCCGCAGATCCTAGTTAACCAACAGCCTATTTCTTCCTACCCCCCACAAGAATTGCCTTATGTCTGTCCCATGCATTCTTGAATTTGAAACAGAAGCTGTGTCAATCCTTCCCCTCCCCATGATTCTCTTACAGGTAACCCATGCTAAACACTACACAGTACATTATTATAAGTAGGTACAACAGAGAAGTAGAAACTCTGCCTTTATGGTCAAATGTTCAAAGTCCATTCTAAATTACCTAAAGTACTCAGTCTTACAGTGGAGGTGTTAAAAAAAAAAAAAAAAAGTTACCCAGAGAGCCAGCCCAGTGTGCGCAGACAGCTAGGTGCTGGATGCCTTACCTGCGTGCCATGCTGGCGACCAGGTTCGAGGAAAGGACTTGGGTGGTCAGACGCTCAGCCTGGGGGAGGGGCAGGATTGAGCTGCCTAAAGGCCGGGGGGTTGCCTCCTGCAGTCCCACCACCTCCAGGTGGAGGTCTGGTGGTGGCATGAGGCAGGTCATGGCGTCTGGTAGGGCGCAGCATCCCGCAGTGCATGGCAAGTGCGTGCCTTCACATGCGTGCGCTCCCACCAAGGAAGTAAGGGTGGGCAAAACGGGCAAAAAATGGCTAAACAAATAATAGAAAACAAGAAAAAGTTACCCAGCACAGTTTACTGGTTACACACTGACAGGCCTGTCAAGTATTGTGCAAACAGTGTGATACAGATACATCTGAAGTACTGCACACGTCAAGCTCTCAGAAAGACATTCCCTGGTGTTTCAACAACAATATGTCAAAGTCATAGTTTTTTGACCAGCACTTGATAGTCATCTAAACATTTAAAAATCCACAACAAAAACATGGATTGCCATGCTTGTTTTTAAGTTACATTAGTGAAATGTAATCCCTCTTTATGGAAAAAAATCCAGCAGTGGTAAAATTGTTTTATGCAATTACATCAATAATATTTTAGATGTCAACATGAGTGTGAAAGAAAAAGTGAAACAAGGACACATCATTTGCCATGACGCGTGCTTCATTTTTTCCACAAATGCAAAAATAAAGAGTAAATTACCAATGCTATGACACCCCCGGAACTGACATTCCCCAAAAAGGGGGAAATATGTGTATGTTTTCACACACAAAACCATTTCAAACCCATGTCATTTTCATAAAACCTTTTCTGATAGACGTAGAGTATGGTTATGAATACAGAAAAGGAAAGAGAGCTAGGGGTTGCCATGCTGCTTTTGGTTATATCTGCTCTCAAAATTGCAGTTTCAGAGGTGGTCAGCTCAGGACAAAAATAACAAACAAGCTAATATAAAATAAAACTTGAGAGAAAGTTCAGGGTTTTAAATAACTGATTAGCAGTTTTTTTCTTGGGACAATACTAACTGTACAGAAAGTATTTATATAGGTTTTCTAGAAGTGTTATGGTTGTTAAACACAGTGAGACAAGTGCTATGCATTTTCACAATGTTTTAGAACTTTTATGAGCAAAACGCTAATCAATTTTTAGAGTTAAATAAAACCTTGAAGTTATTCCAACAATTGAAAAAAGCGCCTCTATCTTGGTGCCTCTTATATTGCCTCCCCAGTGGCCCATATCGTCAACATGTCCCTAGCCTTTGGAGTTATCCCTGACCTCTGGAAGGTGGTGAGGATTGTCTCTGTACTCAAACAGGGCAACCCCAAGATCCTCGACAACTACTGACAAATAGCCATCTTGTCGGCTATCAGTAAACTCCTGGAGAAAGTTGTGGCTGGGCAACTCACGGAGTATATTCAGGCCCATGAGCTACTATCTCCCACGCAGCATGGCTTTCTCAAAGGGCACAGTACGTCCTCCGCCCTTGTCACCGTTTCCTCTGGGATCAGGGTAAGCTCTCAGGCGCCATCTTCATTGACCTATCTAAGGCCTTCGACCTAGCTGACCATGTCTTACTTTGCTCTCAACTTCGGTCCCTTGGTCTGTCCCCACCTGTCCTAAGATGGTTCACTAATTTCCTCTAGGGCAGACAGCAATTTACTAAATTCAGTAAGGTCCTCTCAGCCAGCACTCCTGTGACCTCTGGTGTCCCCCAGGGTTCAGTCCTAGGGCCCCTTCTCTTCTCTATCTTTGTCAATAATCTCCCCTCTACTTCTTCCAACTGTAGCTCTATCCTATATGCGGATGACCTGGTTATCCTCACCCATTCCCGTGACACTGGGGTCATCAACCACCAACTGAGTGAAGATTTCAGGAATATCCAGTCCTGGATAACGAGCCCCAAGCTGGTACTCAACCTTAAAAAAAAAAAAAAATAATAATAATTCAGGCCATGCTTTTTGGATCCCTGGCCAAGATAAAGGCCTCCCCTGCCCCACTGAGTATTACTGGTATTGATGGTACTCCTGTCCTAATCACTGACACCATCAAATATCTTGGGGTGACACTTGACCCCCAGCTTGACCTTGGGCATCACATCCAAAATGTAAGGAGGGACAGGGGGGACATGATAGAAACTTTTAAATACCTCAAGGGAATCAACACAGTCCAGGAGGGTAGCATCTTTCAGAAAAAGATATGTGCAAGAACATGGGGGCACAATTTTAAGATAGAGGGGGGATGGCTCAGGGGTAATGTGAGAAATTTTTTTTTTTTACGGAGAGAGTGATGGATACATGGAACCGCCTTCCTGAGGAGGTCATTGGGTCTAAAACAGTGAGGGAATTCAAACACGCATGGGACAGGCATAAGGCAGTTATAGTGGGGGGTTGCAGGAAGTAGGCTGTTGGTTAACTAGAATCTGCAGCTTATCCAGTAGGTAGGGAAATGGTCAGACTGGGTGGGCCAAGTGGTCCTTATCTGCCGTCAAAGTCTATGTTTCTATGTATGCAGAGCTGTCAACTGCAAACTGGGTCTAGCCCACAGAGCAAAGAACTATCTTACTTCTGCTGCTCGCCTTGCACTGGCCAGAGGTGTATTTCTCCTTTTGCTCTGCTATGGACTCATCCTGTTTGCACACACTTCCAAAGTTCACCTCTCTAGGTGGAACATAACCTATAACAACATTTGCTGCTTTGCACTTGCTGCCCCTCTGCCTCACCCACCACTGACACCTGTATAACAAACTTGACTGGCTCTCCCCACCAAACTACATGAATTTTGTCTTGGGCAGCTTCACAGGCAAGGTTCTCAGAACTGGCACCCCACCAGGACTGGCTGAGCTCCGCAAACTGGCTGCCTCCTCTTCTTACTCCCTGAGGTCATTGGGCCCTGCTGTTCTCAAAGTTCCTGCCACTTGAATGCAAATGGCAGACATGGATTTTGCTTCATGTGCCCCCAGAGTACAGAACTCCTTTCCTGTCCAGATCCACTCCTCCCCCTCCCCCTCCCACTCATGCCTTTGGAGCTCCGTGTGGAATTACCTGAAGCTCTCCTCTGCGTGTGGTTGTCCTAAACTGCCATAACTAACCTTGGTCCCCTGCACTGGATTTGCATGTTCTTCTTTTGGTACCCTTGCGCAGGTCCTGCTGATGCATCCGGCCTGCTTGGGTTCTGCTCTGTATATAATGTATTTACTCTCTGTTTCAGGTGATGCTTTGACTGCAGCTCTGCTTTTAGAAACATAGAAACATAGAAGTTGACGGCAGATAAGGACCGCAAGGCCCATCCAGTCTGCCCATTTCTTTTTCTACCTTATAAATGTGCCATCGGCCTTTGCTCTGTCAGTGACCTATCTATTCATAGTCATTTGTATTGCTCCCTTATGCCTATCCCATGCCTGTTTGAAGCCCTGCACTGTATTCATAGCCACCACTTCTTGTGGTAAGCCATTCCATGCATCTACCACCTTTCTGTGAAAAAGAATTTCCTCACATTCCCCTTAATCAGCTCCCTCTAATCTCATGCTGTGTCCTCTTGTCCTGCTATTTTTCTTATATTTAAACATGTTAGACTCTTTCACCTTGTTTATGCCCTTAAGGTGTTTAAATGTCTCGATCATATCACCTCTCTCCCTCCTTTGCTCAAGGGTATACATATTGAGCTCCGTTAATCTGTCCTTATATGTCTTCATGATGCAGTCCCTGCACCATTTTGGTTGCCCTTCTCTGGACTGCCTCAATTTGGTTAATGTCCTTGTGAAGGTGTGGCCTCCAATACTGCGTATACTCCAGATGGGGCCTAACCAATGTCTTGTACAGAGGGATTATTACCTCCCTCTTCCGACTTGTGATACCCCTACTAATACACCCTAACACCCCCTAGCCTTACCTACTGCTTTAGAGGTCTGCTTGGATGATTTTAGGTCATCAGTGATGATGATGCCCAAGTCTCTTTCTTCCTTTGTGACTGCTAGCAACTCCCCTCCCAGCCTATAAGTGGCTTCAGGGTTTCTCTTCCCTATGTGCATGATTTTGCACTTCTTTGCATTAAATCCCAGTTGCCACTCTTCTGACCATTCTGCTAGTTTATCCAGATCTCTTCTCATTCTGCCCACCCCATCTGGATTATCTACTCTGTTGCAGATCTTGGTGTCATCTGCAAACAGACAAGCCTTACCCTCTAGTCCATCTGCGAGGGTCACTAATGAAGATGTTGAATAGGACTGGCCCCAGGACTGATCCCTGAGGTAATTCCCACTTGTGACTTGCATCTCTTCTGACTGTATACCATTTACCACCACTCTGTTTTCTGCCAGTCAACCAGTTTGCCACCCAGTTGACCAACTTCTGACCCACCCGAGCCTACCTAGCTTATTTATCAATCTTCTTATGGAACAGTGTCAAAAGCTTTGCTGAAGTCAAGGTAGGGACATCAACTGCTCCCCTTGGTCCACCACTCTGTTACCCAGTCAAAGAAATCTATGAGATTAGTTTGACAGGACCTTCCTTTGTAAACCCATGCTGTCTTGGATCCTGTGCCCTATGGATTCCAGGTGTTGCACTATCCTTTCCTTAAGGAGTGCCTCCATAATCTTGCCCACTACTGAGGTAAGACTGACGGTCTGTAGTTCCCCGCCTCCTCCTGCTACCACTCTTGTGGAGTGGGATCCATGAGCCTTTCTCCAGTCTTCTGGGACCTCTCCTGTGCTCAGAGACTCACTAAACAATTCTGCTAATGGCTCTGCTAGTTCCTCCTTTAGCTCCTTAAGTACCCTGGGATGTATGCCATCAGGTCCCATTGCCTTATCCACCCTGAGCTTAGCAAGCTCTTGTAGGACCCTTTCTTTTGTGAAGGGAGTAGTGCTCACCTCCCTCCCCCTGTGTCCATGATGCTGAGCTGTGGGCCCTGCCCTACCTTCTCTTCAGTAAATACTGAGCAAAAGTATCTATTTAGGATAGATGCCTTTACAGGGTCCTCCTCCTCACATGCTCCCTTTTCTCCATTAAGCTTAGCAATACCCCCTCTGGACTTTCTCCTTTCACTAATGTATCTATAGAAAGTCTTGTCACCTTCTTTACTGTTCGTGCTGATGTTTCCTCAGTTTGGGACTTTGCCTGCCTTACTGCCTTACCTGCTTCCCTTAGGGCAGTTTGGTATGCCTCCCTATCTTCATCCCGCTGTGTTCCCTTATATTTTCTGAAGGCCAGCCTTTTGGCTCTGACCTTTCTGCTACTATATTTGAGAACCAAAGTGGTTTCTTCTTCTTTGCACTTCCTTTTCTGTCTAACACAATGGGATGTTGCTTCAAGTATTGTATCCTTAATGCTTGCTCACTTGCCTGTACCTCCTCACCTGTGTTTCTTTTTGCCAGGGCTAGCTTAACTCTGTTGGCCATCTTATCAAAGTCAGCTCCTCTGAAGTCCCATATTTTGCCTTGGAATGGGATGATTTAGATGTAGTAGCCAAATTGAACCATACCATGTGATGGTCACTGGCCCCAGGTGACCTTCTACCTGGAGATCTGTGATCCCTTCTTTGTTAGTCAGTACTAGATCTAGGATAGCCCTGTCTCTTGTGGGTTGCTGTACCAGTTGTTTGAGGCCCTCCTCTGCAGGGAATCCACTATGAGTCTAGTTCTGGCAGATGTTCCTGCTGGTATTGACCAATCTGTATCTGGCATGTTGAAGTCTCCCATTATCAGAACCTCCTTTAGCTGTCATGTTTTGTATATCTTCTAACAGTAATGTGTCTATGTCCTCCCTCTGGTCTGGGGGCCTGTAGACAACCCCAGTTCTTATGGCTGTCCCATTACCTGTTTCCAGGTGACCCACAGTTCTTCTGGCTCCTTATGTGTATTCTGAATTTCTGTAGCTTTGATATTTTCATTAACATACAGGGCCACCCTCCCCCTTTTGCACCTCGGTCTCTTCTGAACAATACATATCCAGGTACTGAAGTCTCCCAAGTGTGGTTACTGGTAAACCACGTCTCACTAATTGCTACTATGTCCAGTTTAGCCTCTGACTATTATTGCCTGCAGGTCTGGGATCTTATTTCCCAGGCTGTGAGCATTGTGTACATGATTTTCCATTGGCCAGATTTTGGTGTGTTAGTTGTTGGGTGAAGTTTGGCATTACCCCTGTGCATCGTATGGGAGACAAACCTTTTCCTACCTGGTGATGCAAATGAATGGCAAACACGCTGAATTCTGTTTACCATAGCTGAGGGGGAGGGTGTTCTTCCCATTCGACGTATGGGGTGCTGCACCCTCTCCCCATTTGCTAGTTTAAATATTCTGCAAAAGGCGTCAAACTTCTGCCCCAATGCACTGACTCCTCTTTAGTCAGATGCAGTCCATCAAATTTAAGAACTTTCACGCTCCCAGAACTGTTGCCAGTTCCCACAAATCTGTGTCCTTTTCCTGGCACCAGTCCTTGAGCCACGTGTTTAGCTCCCCTATCTCCCTTCTCTGACCTTCCGTCCATCTGCTCCCTTCTCCCAGACTGGCAGGATCTCAGAGAAGGAGATGCTGGACAAATAGATGATAGTTTGTCACCCAGCCTAGTCAGGTGTTCCTTGGTCTCCACAACTGACCGGCTGGCCGGGATCATTAGTCCCTATGTGTACTAGGACATCAGTGTTTTCTCCTGCTTTGTGAACAATTTTAGCAATGCGGTCAGTGTCTCTCCATGCTGATGTACCTGGGAGACATCTGACCATCACCCTGGCTGGAGATGGGTATCAACTCCCCGAATCATGGAGTCTCCTATGATCAGAAGTTTTTGGATTTCTTTGTGCTTGTTTAGTTTTGGTTCCTGATTTGGGTGAGTATTGTTGTGCTAGCTCCTGTGCCGCAGTGTCCTGCTCTGCAGTGTCTTCTGCCTCTTTATTTGATTTCAGAGATAGAGGCAGATACCTGTTTGTAGTGTTTATATGGTTTTGGAGGTAATGTGTTGAGAGCAGAGGTGATGGGGCACCTGATTTGCTCCTCCTAACCACCTGCCAACCTCCTGGACCAACTACACCTCTCATGCCGAGGTTTTTCTGTTGGATGCTGGGGAAATGGCGGTGGTTCTTATAATGTATTTCCTCTTCAATATGAAATTTGAGGTGCAATCTCTGCCCATGCTGCCCGGAGCTGAGACCTAAGATCTCCAAAGGCCCAGCATGTAGGACAGTGTCCTAAATCCTGTAAGACTGTCCTTCTGAAAATTGTTCCACAGTACCTGCAGTTAATGAAATCCATTCCAAATAAGTTGCTGGGTTTGTAACCTAGTCAGAGTAATTAGAAGGAAAAAAATGCAAGTAATGGTTTAATTGTGCTTTGTTTAACTTGTTATAACAAGTTAAATTACTAGTGCCCTGTAAATGAGATCACCTTGTGGAGGCCCCACTGATCCACCCCTTCCTGTTCTGCCACAGGAAATGTTACAACTGTGGTACCCTATAAAGGAGTGTAGTGTGGGGTGGTTGGGGATGGGGTGGGTGGCTGGGCCCTTCCCTGCCAAAAAGAAGAACCACGGACGCAGAAGAACAAGGAGGTAAGAGCAGAAACAATCAGTCAACAACAAATGCAGTAACCCTGAAAGCTTATCCTAATGTTAGATAAAACTGTAAAACCTGTAAAGCACCACCTGTAATAATTTCAGAGAAGATATACCTGTAAGAAACACTTTGCTCCAGAGAAAAATAAAGCAGTAACAGAAGATATACCTTGCAAAAGACAATTTGAATCAGAAGATTACAGCAGTAATCTGTTAGCACACCTGTAGGCACACCTTGTAATAATGCAGAAGAAGGTATACCAGCAACAACAATTTGAATCAGAGAAAAAATAAAGCAATGAAATGTTAGCAACAAACAGTAGCAATCCCTGTGAGTAAAAAATAAAAACACCACCACACAGTAAATCTGCTTAGCCAAACTAAGTCTTAATCCTTCTCCCTTGCTCTGGTAAGTTTCTCTACTCTGCCTTTCAAGCAGTCTTAGAAGGAAAGAGCTCAGGTGAAGCTAGGTGCCTTGGCCAGCAAACCAAGTCTTCTTTTGAGGCTCTGAGCTGTACAGAATTGTATAATGCACTGTTCATAGCCTTGGAAACTCTATGTATATATTTTATTACTATTCTAACTGTGTTTACTGACTGCTTGTGTTATGTTCATCTGGTTCTACCTGATTCTGTGTAATGCCTAACTTGTATCATGTTGTCCTCTGTATGAACTTGTATTTCATTGTACTCTCCTGAGTTGTATCTGAGAATAGGCAAATGTCATAGAAACATAGAAACACAGAATCTGACAGCAGATAAGGACTGCTTGGCCCACCCAGTCTGCCCATTTCTCTATCTAATGGATAAGCTGCAGATCCTAGTTAACCAGCAGCCTACTTCTTCCTACCCCCACCCCCTAGAATTGCCTTATGACTGTCCCATGCATGCTTGAATTCCACCACTGTTTTTGACTCCACAACCTCCTCCGGAGGGTTCCATGCATCCACAACCTCTCTGTGAAAAAATACTTCCTTAAATTACCTCTGAGCCGCCCATCTTCAAATTGTGCCCCTTGTTCTTGACACCTCTTTTCTGAAAGATGCTACCCTCTTGGACTTTGTTGATTCCTTTGAGGTACTTGAAAGTTTCTATCATGTCCACCCCTCCCTCCTTTCCTCGAGGCTATACATATTAAGCTCCTTAAGTCTCTCTTCATATATCTTCCGTGCAGACCCTGCACCATTTTAGTTGCCCTCCTCTGGGCAGCTTCCATCCTGTCTATGTCTTTGCGGAGATTGGGTCTCCAGAACTGCACGCAGTACTCCAGATGGGGTCTCACCAGCTGTCTGTACAGAGAGATAATAACTTTCTGTTTTCTACTGGTGATGCCTCTCCCTATGCATCCCAGTATCCCCCCAGCCCTCCTTGCTGCCCTCTCATATTGCTTGCCCACCTTTAGGTCATCTGATATGACTACCCCAGGTCCTTTCCATTTTTGTTGTTGTTAGTATCTCACCCCCCATTATGTACTCTTCCCTGGGTTTTGTTTCCAGGTGCATTACCTTGCACTTAGCATTGAATCTAAGCTGCCACATTTGACCATTCCTCTAACCTTGCCAAGTCCCTTCTCATCCTTTCCACCCCACCTTGTGCATCAACTCTGTTGCAGATCTTTGTGTCATCTGCAAAGAGACATACTTTCCTTCCAGTCCCTCTGCAATGTAAACTATAAAGACATTGAAGAGGACTGATCTAATACTGAACCTGAGGTACCCACTAGTAACCCCCTTTCTTCAGAGTGGACTCCACTTACTATTATTCTCTGTGTCCTATTCTCCAGCCAATTCTTTACCCAGGCTGTCATCTTGGGACCCACTCCCAAGCTGGCTAACTTGTATATTAATCTTTGTGTGGGACTGTGTCAAATGCCTTGTTAAAGTCTAGGTAGGCCATGTCCACAGCCCTCCCTGATCTACTACTTTGGTCACCCAGTCAAAGAAATCTATCTGATTTGTCTGGCATGACCTTCCGCTGTGAATCCATGCGCCTTGGGTCCTGTGCCCTCTGGCCTCTAGATACCTGACAATTCTTTCCTTCAGAAGTGATTCCATCATTTTCCTACCACTGAGGTTAAACTAACAGGTCTGTAGTTTCCTGCTTCTGCCTTGCTCCCACGTTTGTGAAGGGAATCACATCTGCCCTCCTCCAGTCCTCGGGTACCACCCCATCCTCCCATGATTTGTTAAAGAGGGTAGTCAGTGGTGTCACTAGTTCTACCCTTAGTTCTTTTAGAATTTCTAGGATGAATCCCATCAGGCCCCATTGCTTTGTCCACCTTCAGTTTTAAGAGTTCTTTCAGAACCCTTTCTTCTGTAAATGGGCTGGTATCAACTTCTGTATCCAGAGTGTTTCTACTGTTTGTTTAGGTACCTCACCCTCTTCCTTTGTAAATACTGAGCAGAAATATTTGTTTAGTATCTCTGCCTTTCATAGTCACCTCTGCCCACCCTCCCTCCCTTTATTAAGCCTCACTATCCTCCCTTGGTCTTCCTTCGCTCCTGATGTACCTATAAAAGGTTTTATCCCCCTTCTTAACTGAGTTGGCTATCTTTTCCTCGGTTTGGGCCTTTGCTGTTCTGACTGCCTTCCCAGCTTCCTTTTGCTTTAACTGATACAGTTCTCTGTCCTGCTCCTCCTGTGTCTAATATACTTACCTGGTCAACAAAAGCTAAATAAATAACATGCAGAATGGCACGGACTCTAACATAAAATAAACAGAGTAACCAAAGACAGACAGCTATGTAGGTAAAGCGGCTTGAATTATACCAACTACTGCAATTGTGGAAGCCAATTACTTTGCTGCCATCCAGTATATATTCTTAGCTGGACATGACACGATGGTGTAACCCCCTACAAATGGGGGTTCCTAAAAACCTTCCTTGGGTGTGTCTAAATGCCCCCTGCCAGGCTGGTGTCCTGTGTTTTAGCTGTTTAAAAAGAAACTGCATGATAGTGCCTAATCGCCTCTGCGCCTGTCTCTTTAAGAGCTGCCTATTTTGCAGTGTATAATTATTCTGGGTGGCGGCCGAGTGTGTCTAGGCTCGAGTCCCACCTGGGCTGCAATGCCTTTGCTCAATTCTGCCACTGCTAATTGTGGAGAGGGAGCCCTACTGAGAGCTATGACTGTTTGGTGAGTATTTTCTGTAGTAGTAATAATATTGTAGTTTGTTTAAACTGCTTTCCTTTGCAGCATGGATTTTCTGTATTGCACCACCATTTTGGTTTTGGACTGCCAGAATAGGCTAATCAGTACCTTTGGGGACCCTAAAATGGAGTCTGTCCCCAGGGGTCTAGTGGGAGTAATTTCTGTAGGAATTGTGGTTTTGAGACTTTTACGCCTAAATGCAGCGGGGGAGGGCTTGCTTTGACAGACTAATGGATCAACCAACTAGAACCTTTTGGATCGAAGGGAAATTCCCAAGCTGCCTGCTACAGTGTGTCAGTCTGGAGTTTGAGTTTGGAGAGTAAACGGTTCAAGTGATTCGAACAGCAGCTCCTGCGTAGTTCGCGTGGGAGATTAGTGGAAAGGCTGAGTTTGGCCTGCCTGCTGTCCCTCGAGAGGGAATCCTTTGAAAGGCTTAGCAATTGGACTGTATCCAAATGGGAGTGTGATAAAGCCATTGAAGAGTAACCAGAATTAAACCTGAAGAAGACTGAAGATTTTCCGTACGCAAGCGGCCTGTCAGGAGATCCATTCACATATAACTCCTGGTTTTGTTGAGAGGCACTGATATTGTGAATGGACTGCTATCCACTTCATGGTATGGTGATTGCTTTACTATAAATGTGCTGTAACCTGATATTGGATCGCAATTGGGTTCCCCACTGTTTAATTGTGCCTTGCTTGCTGGAAGCTGCATCCAGCACCTACCGGACTGAATCCGCATTCTCCTCCAATTGGTCTGGGCCTCCACACTTTAGCCCAGCCAGCTACTCATGCCACAGAGAATACCATCGACGAGAAACCTGCCTGGGGATCAGCCCCCTGCTCAACATCATGAACAGGAATGACACCACAGTGAATTGTGTGGGCCTTGCTTCTCCTGGCAAACCAGCAAGTCATCCTGCAGACTCCACTTCATCCATCCTGTGTCCTGTACTGGGCAGCGTGAGTAAACACCAGGGTAGCTCCCTGCAACAACAGCTCAATCAAAGTGTGTCATCTAATTTAATTGTTTTGCCTGATCATCAAGAACTGAGCCTCCTGGCTCTGGATTACAAACCGTGTGTGCTTGTGCATGCCTTTTCTTTTCATCACAGGGTCCCAACCAGCTGCAACGCCAGCCTACCCTGGGCAACGTTCCAGGCTAGCCTATCTCACCAACTGGGTACCCAGCGAGTGTGTGACTGTGTTGAGGAACTCAAAAGTGCATGCCTAATTGCCCGACTAGATCAGTTATAGCATCAATCAACCTGATTATGCCCCTCCCTTGTTCAAGTCCCCTGAATAAATCAGATCCAACTCATTTTGCATCTAATTTGACTGTGGTTCTAGTTTGTACCAAAAGCACTGTACTGTTATTTGCTGTGCCTAACCTTGTTTTACAGGGGGTCTCCTGGGTCGAACTGGTGGAACCAGCCCTGATGGTAAGTGCAAACAGTGTGGGGATTTGTATGCTGAATAGGTGCTACTGTGAAAGTGTTTGTTGCATATTGTCTAGGCCACTAGAGGGGAAATAGGGGGGTTACAGTGTCCCCGAGGACTGTACCCAGGTTAGCCTCGTTACTAACAACCCTGTCCTCCGGGTGGAGGCACCCGTTTCAGTACCAAGGCCCCTTAACCTGCAACTAGCCACGCAGACAGGGGTAGCAGCCCTTGGGATAGCACCACCTAGGGGTTACAATGGGATAAATCATTATTCAAATATTGCTTCCATATATTTAAGAATGTACCTGTTCCAGAAAACAAACAACCATGAAAACATTTTCTGAATGCATCAGAAAAAAGGGAATTTGAAACACCAGGGAACATCTTTAACTGGAGACTACACCAGTCAAGGTTCACGCCAGAGGTTTTTTTTTTTTTTTAATAAATTAACCTTTTTGGCTAATCATTCCCACCACTTACAGCAAAATCAGACTTTCGCAGTGGTGGATTGGGGGGGGTGCCTGAGAATCACTCTTTTTATCCCCATTTCAACAAACAGAGGATTCTTCTCTTTGGCCCCAACTAAAAATGGGTAGGACCCTGTTTAATGACAGGTCTTGATCAGTCCTCTTTTAGGTGCCAAACTCAAACTTCTTGGCAGCAGTTGGCCAAGTGGCAGGACCAGTGGGCAGTTAGGACTAATTTTTAGTGGCAAAATGGACGGCATGATTATTCAGAAGAAACAAAATGAATGCGGCACAAATGTCTAGCATGAACCCTTGCCTGTACAGTTCAATAAATAAGTTATTAAATACAATTCCAATGACATCACAGCATGCATTTACCTCCCATCATTGGTGCATAGTTTTTGAAGTAGCCTTCAGTGTAGCCCCTAACCACAGAGGTCTTCCCAACTGCATTATCTCCTAGCATCAAGATTTTGAACAAATATTCCTGGTTACCCTTTTTTTTTTTTATTTTTTTTTTTTTTTAGTAAAATCCCATTTTTGTGCACTATCAAGGTTTTCTATCTTAAAATATCACTCTAAAATGAACCCTCCCTCATGCATGGTGGGGAGGTGGGGGGGGGCTCCAACTGCAGATCCTCCAGCTATACATCCAAGTAGCATCAGCACCCCTCCCCCCCTTAGACCAGAATGCAACAGCCGTTTCAGCCTGCTAAGATATTTACAAGGTTAAAAAAAAAGTTAACACATTTCTGAGAAAAATGCTTCTTGCTAACCCCTTAAAAAATGGTGATGTGCCCAGGGGTTAACTGGTACAGGAACCCAACCCTCCATTTTACAAAACTGTATGACAGTTCCATCACCAAATATACCTTTCAACATGGACTCCCACAGCAGCGTCCCCACCCACCTAAACTTTTCTAGCACTGGCTCCACCTCATACACCTTTCCAAACCGACTCCTCAAGCAGGGTCTCCACCCACCTAAACGCTTCCAGCACTAGGTCCACTCCTGCACCTTTGACCATAACTCTCAACTGTCCCTGATTTTACCTCAAATTCTATTTCTGTCCCTCACATGTGTTACTATGACTGAACAGTAGGGGCTGTAAGCACAAAATATTGTCAAACATTAATAATAAATAATAATAATAAAATTGATTTGATTAAGCGCCTTTCAAAGTTTTCAAAGCGCTGTACATTAAGAAAAACACAGGCGGGGCTGTGGAGCCGAGCTAACTGGAAGCAACTTGCACAAGCTCCTGTAAAACTGAAATTAAAACTATAAAAATCGGCAGTTTTGCATTGCTTTTTTGTCTGATTGAGGTCTCTAGCAGAAAGAGGAATAAAATCTTAAGTAAGATGGGCAATCCCAAGTGAGATAAAACATCGGGAGGTCCCGAAAAAAATAAGAGTTCTAATGTTGTTCAAACTACGCGATCCACTGCAGCTGAGGCCTTCTCTCCCACTGATAGGGGATCTGAAGAAACACTGGATTCATTGGGAATTAAGCTACAAAAGCTGATCCTTTCAGTCACGGATCTTTCCCAGAAGGTGGACAGCTTTAATGGTAGAGTACTTATCTTAGAAACAGCCGTGGACTCACTGAAAGGGGATTTTCAAGAAGTCCGTAGACAAGTTGAGGCCTCCAGTGGTGTTACCTCCCTTATGACTACTGAAGCACAGCATACGAGAACGCGATTGGAGTCATTAGAAAACCAGATCCGATCGGCTAACATACGTTTGCTGGGACTACCAGAGGGCTCTGAGGGGGATCACCCTATCCTATTTGTAAAAGAATGGTTAACTGAAAAGCTAGTCCGGGAAGGATCGGACCCTATAGTGGAAATCCAGAAGGTTTACAGAATAACCCCAAGAGGAAGACAATATGGAGAGGCGCCACGTACTTTACTGGTGGTAACAGCGGGAGCAGGAGATCGGGACCGAATTCTGCAGCTGGCGAGAAGGGCAGGACCCCTGATGCACGACGACAGACAAGTATACATTTTTCCCGATGTCAGCTACGCGACCCGCCAACGTAGGAAGAAATTTGACAGTGTTCACTGCACCCTTAGAGAAGCGGGCGTACCGCATACTATCATCTTTCCGGCACGTCTGAGGATCTCGTTTGAGAATAAAATTTATATATTCTAGGACCCAGTAGACGCCGGCAAATGGGCAGCAAGAGTGGCTCCTAAGAGAGACTGTACTGAGGAGACTGTTTGTGAGGAGATTGGCGAGGGATCCTGAACAGGTTGCTCAATACTTTGGCGGTGATGTCATGGGTATGAAAATTGCCCAGTGTTCAGTAACTGTATCTCATTCTGCGAATCTCTGAACTAGAGGACTCTGCCGTTTGATGGTTTTAAAAATGGGCAGTTTAATTATTTCCCTTTACTTTACATTAAAAGTTTGCTTCTAGGTTTACTTGTAGAGACTGTTAACATTAAAGGGAATTTCATGGCAATGCAAGGTCCCACTGGGACAAGCTAACTTTTTGTTCAAGGGATATTGCTGGACAATTACAATTTTAAGAGCCTGCCATGAAGCTCTTGGACTTGAAACACAGCAACTTAATGGGACATTTATGTTCTTTTTTTTTTTTTAGTAATGTAATATATTGATTCCCCCCAATGTGGTATATCTATACAGTGGATGCACTTAAATCTATAATTAAGGGACCTAAGGTCCTATTGATTATCCTATATAAGGACTGTTCTCTGTATGTATTTCCATGAGCCTATGTGTATGGAAACTATCATAAAAATAAAGTATAAAAAAAAGAAAAACACAGACATATTCAATACATACAATAAAGCAACTCTAAACAAATATTACAAAACTACAGCATACAGTTAAAACAAAGCAGAAAATGCCTTCTCCCATAGAAAAGTCTTTGGAGCCTGCTTGAAGCTCCCCACCGTCCTGCTCTCCCGGAGCTGACAGGGCAGAGAATTCCAGAGGGTAGGTGCAGCGAATCCAAAAGCACGAGCTCCAGAAGACTTCAAATTTACCCTTGGAATCTCCAGCAACCCTTCGTCAGCCGAGCGGAGCCGTCTCAGAGTGGTGTAAGGCACCAGGAGCTCTTTCAAATAGTCAGGACCTTTGTAGGTCAAGAGACCCACTTCGAAGGTGATCCACCACTGTATTGGCAGCCAGTGCAGAGTGCGCAGCACAGGGGTAATATGAGTACTTCTGGATGCCCCAGTCAACAAACGTGTTGCCGCATTCTGCACTAGCTGCAATCGGCGGATATCAACCCCAGGAAGTCCTAGGTAAAGGGAGTTACAGTAATCAAGGTGAGATGTCACAAAGGTGTGGACCAAAACCGGCAGGTCGCTAGGTGGAACAAGGTATCTAATCCTGGCAATGTTCCTAAGATGAAAAAATGCAGTCTTGACAACTGCAGCCACCTGATAACGGAGGGTCAGACCAGTGTCAAGCTCCACTCCCAGGTTACGCACCCGTTCAGAGGTGAGGATCTGGTCCACCCCCAGGATTAATCCAGAGGGAGCCCAGTCCTCAAACCCTCTCTCCTGCGACCCGGGTCCACCACCATAATCTCAGTCTTTCCCGGGTTCAACTTTAGACCGCTGGTGTTCATCCAGTCTTGGATATCAGCGAGGCAGTTGTTCAGTACTGAGATAGCACTAACCTGGTCGGGTGCAAAAGAAAGGTAGAGCTGGGTATCATCTGCATAGCAGTGAAACCTCAGCTCATACCGTCTTACAATGTCTCCGAGGCGTAGCATATATACTGCGAATAACATGGGGGAAAGCACCGAACTCTGAGGTACCCCACAGGGCAGAGAGAAGGCCCCGGATCAATACAAACCCAAGACCACTCTCTACGTTCTCCCTTCGAGGAAAGATGAAAACCATCTGAGGATCGTACTCGATAGTCCACAAATGGACCTCAGGCGTTCGAGCAAAACCCCATGATCCACAGTATCAAAAGCTGATGACAGATCAAGGAGAACCAAAACAGAACAGTGTCTCCGATCTCTCGCCATCAGGAGATCATCGAGCACCCGAACCACAGCAGTCTCGGTACTATGCCTCTTACGAAAACCAGACTGGAGAGGTTCATATAAACTATGAATGGTCAAATGGTTATCCAGTTGGACCGCCACAACTTTCTCAATAACCTTCCCCACAAAAGGGAGGTTAGAGATTGGTCTGTAGTTTGCTAGGTCATCCGGGTCTAAAGAAGCTTTCTTCAGAATGGGGGGTCACCACCCCTTCCTTCAGAGAGCTAGGGAAGACTCCCATATCTAAAGAACACCGGATAATCCGAGCTAAGGCCGGGCCGATGATCTCACTACAACCCATAATCAGGGAAGTAGGGCCAGGGTCCAAACTACAGCATGTTGGACGCATCTCATGGACAATCCTCATAGTGTCTACGAAATCCGGCAGGTCAAAGGTACTCCAGGAAATTCCGGGCTCTGCGATAAGACACTGATCAACTGCAACAACCTTGGAATGAGGTTGGAGGCACTGTCTCCTGATGTCTTCAACCTTATTCGCAAAGAATCGAGCGATCTCCTCGCAATCAGTTTGCGTAAAAGCTCGACGGATCTGCCGACAGGCTGGGTTGCACAGTCTGTCAACAGTTCTGAAGAGCTGAGCCGGTCAATTCTGTGCAACAGAAATTTCCCTGGACAGGAATTCTGCCGCCTTATGGGAAATTGCTGTTTGGTAGAGTTTATAATGCTCTAGCAAAATAAGATGGTCGGCATCAGAGGCAGTCTTCCTCCAATGACGCTTCAACCTACGCCCTACCTTCGCAGCCCTCTCAAAGCCCAATCAAACCATGGGGCAACGGGATGACGCGGGAGGGGGCTAACACGGACTGGTGCAATCTGATCGAGTGCCACTGATATGGCCCTATTATAGGCCACTACCAGCTGCTCAGGATCAGTGCAAAACTCGTCAAACAACGAGAGGTCAATAACCGCCATCAGGTCTTCAGGGACAACGTCCCGCAATGGGCGGTACCTGACCAACTCCACAGGGGCCGACCTACCCAGGGGGGGCCACAAAACTGAACCCAACTGAGTAGTGATCGGACCAACCAACTGGTTCCACCACCAAACTGGAAGCCTCGATCCCCAGGAGGAAGACCAGGTCAAGACAGTGACCTCCCTTGTGTGTAGCTGCGGAAACAACCTGTGTAAAGCCCAGAGATGTCATCACCTGGAGGAAATGTTGACCAAAAAGCAAAGATTCGTCGTCGACCCAAGCACTGAAGTCGCCCACAACCATCAATCTGGGCGACTCCAAGGCCATGTCAGCGGCAAAATCTGCTATTTCCAGCAGGAAAAGCTTCTCATCACCTGGTGGACGATAAATGAGAACAATCCTGCACCCTACACCAGCTACCACAGTACACTCAAATGACCTGGCCTCCTCAACTGATACACCAGTTAGGCCCAATTCGGTCTTGAAACAGACCGCCACCCCCGCGATCCAATCTCGGGCGGTGTATAACCGAGTACCCGGTAGGAACAGTGGCCTCTAAAAAGGGCCACATTCCCATCCAACCAGGTTTCGGTAATGCAAGCCAGATCTGCCCTTGCAACAAAATCTGCAATAAGACCAGTCTTGTTGCAGACAGATCTGGCATTGCACAACAATGCCCGAGTTGGACAAGGTTGGCGAGTTGTCCCAACCACTTGCCCTCCAAAACTGGAGGCGCCCTTGGGTATGGGAACCAGAACGGGATTACCACGCTCCAGAAGCCATTTTCGCCCAGGGCGTCTTCTAGGCCTAACCACCCCTATGGGAAAGCACCGCTCACTCCGCTGTCCACAACCCCCCAACCCCCAATTCCCCTCCCTTGAAGCAATCCCAAGCGCCCGACACTGATGATAGATATGAGCTGCTAGCGTGTTCTTCTTCAAAAATTTATGCAACTCCTCCCAAGGTCGGGATCTTACCTGGCTCCTGCATGCCTCCTCAGCTTCTGCAGCTGCTGTTCTTCTAGCTCCCCAGCCCAATCCTGGACTGCAAAAAGGATCGGGGAGCACTGTAATTTACTTCGGCGCCGCCTACGCCTGTAATTTTCGTGGCAGGGAGATCCCTTGTTCTCCTCGCTTCCCTGGCTCCCCACGAACTACAAAAGGGTTCGGGGAGTGGAAGAAAGTTAATTCCGGCACCTCCTGTGCCTAGTAGAAGCAGCCAGTGTGCCGCAAAGCACAGTTGCTCCCCCGCCCCCGAACTGCCACACAGCAGGTCAGGAAGCACTAGAACAAGGCCACATGTGTGGCCTAGCACCTCCTGGGCACTCGCAAGAAGCATCAGAAGTGCTGCAGGAGTGGATTCATCTCCTCAGCCCCACCAGACTGCCTAAGGGTCTGGAGGGACTAGGAAAAAGAAAACTAACTTTTAAAAGCACTTCCGACCCTGCCAATGCCTCCAGTGGGTCATGGAGTAAGGGAGAAAATGGCGCTTGACAGGGACTACAAGTCCCATAATGCTTAGCAGCTGAGGATGGCCATTTAGAGAAACAGCTCCACCAGGGGAGCCCTTAAAACGGAGCCAGCAACTCAGCTCCTGTCCCAGAAATGTACCCCTGTCAACGACCCTCAGAAGGGACCATGACGGTGCTAGCCATGCAACCAGATGCTGCCAACAGTGAACAGTTATTTTACAGTTTATAGAAACTGACTGAGCTGAGAAGAACTGTTTGATGGCAGCCATCTTTGCTGAGGTTGCTGGATAACAGCATAGTATCTGACTGGTAGCTGCAGTACTTCCAATCAGGACGAAGAGCTTGTGAGTTGTGTGGACCAATCAGAGACTGAGTTTTAAACCTGAGGATTCTGAAGTTTACAGTTTGTCAGAGTGACTCTGAATTAGAGTTTGAAGCAGGGGTCGATCTTAACATTCATTCATTTACTAGTCCGGGTACTAGTGCAGATTGCCGCGGGCAAGTGCAGGATCTCTGTTACTTGCCCGGTTGGGCTACTGCAATTCCATGGGTGAACGGACTGCGGTTCCATTCTGTGCCTGTTGTGCTGTGTGGCGCTTGTGTGGCAAAGAAGAAAAAAAAAAAAAAAACCACCAGCATCAACGGCGCAGTTGAAGTAGTGAGACCGCAAAGTAAAACAAGTAAACCAAAAGAAAAACCACAGCATTCAGGGTGCAGTTGGAACACTGAGACTGCAACCTCCCCTCCCCCCAAGTCAAACTGAACAACACCCAGCACAGCATTCAGGACACGGTGCAGTCAGAACAGAGATCGCAAACCATAAAACACATCATTCAGTTGAGACTACTAGGGGCAGCATTCGCACACTTGAGTCCGTCCAAACTCCAAACTAATAAATGTAATAAGAGACAGACTGCAGAAAACAGTAAAGCTAGCAATCTGACCTGTCCTCCGCTGTTCTGTTTATTTTAGCCTTGTCCCTGTGGTCATCATCTGAGAAGCAGCCTCCAAAACTCTGAAGCAGCAGATATGCGCCAGTGAGAAAACCAGCTCCTTCTAACTAACACAGCAGGTCTCTATCTCCTTTCCACAGTTGGTAATGGTGGCAAGAACCCCCCCCCCCCCCACAAGTAAAACATCACCAGATTCACCAGCATTCACACCAGTATGCAGTCAGAACAGTGAAACTGCTAATCAAACAAACAAAAAAAGACTTGTAAGAGGAACACAGGGAGGTTAAACCAGCATTCTGACCTGCCTTTGCTGTTCTTTTCAGCCTTGTCCATTGTCCCTGTGGTATGAGCTTCCAAATCTGGAATAAAGACACAGGCAGCCCCACTGAGAAAATGGGCTTATGTAGGTTAGGTCTCAGTCTAGTAATGGTAGCAAAGAATCCCATCCCCTGCCCAGTACTAGTTCAAACTTCTTCATTACCCAAGTGAGTCCCAGCAATTAAAAAATATACCAACTGAAATGAGAACAGCTTAATTTGCTGCAATCAATGTGGCTGCGCTGCACGTGCATTTTCAATTCATTCTCTCTCTCTCTCAGTTAAGCACTGTACACTCAATGTAATTGGTTTTGTTCCCTGATCCACCGACCTCACAGCCAAAAAATAAAGTTAAGTACCCCACAATATGTGAGAACTCGGCTTGGCCAAACTCTGTCTTCCCCACAAATTTCCCCAACCAGCTGTCAGTTAAACTCCAGGGCAGTCTCCTCCAGGAGCTTCTTGGCAATAATTCTCGGAATTAGTAGCTTTATGGGAGAAGGTGAATGCAGCATATCAGCAGAAATACCCCCAACATTCTTGCCCGGGTGGATCTGTTGTTGACATTGCCAGCAAGCTCTGCAGAGGCTGACAGGGGATTTAATCAGATGAAGATCACCAAATCTAATCTACACTCTCAAGTTGCGATCAGACACATTAACTGATCTGATGGTGATCCGAACGCACCAGACATTGAGAAGTTTCAGCCCCAGAATGTCATCAGTTTATGGAGTTTCAGTGCAGAGAGAAGTAGGAGGCCACAGACTGGCTATGCATTGTCACGGCCCCATGCTGAAGACGTCTCATCTGATCATTTAGGCATAAGTAACTGATAGTGATACAAGAGTGCTTGAGAGTGAGCCACACTCCCCTGACACCACACAGTCCAGCAACATTTAAGGATCGTTTCACTTCTATATTAAGAACTTTAAGACACTGACTACACTGAACAATGACTAATAGGGTTAGCTTGAGCAGTGTCTTTCTTTTTTATCAAAAGGTAGTTGAAAGCATTAAACAAAGGTTTTGAAGATAAGCCCCATAGGCTTGTATGGAGCGCGTCCCTGCTCTCTCCCTGGTACCACGTCACAAAACGGGGGAGCGCGGGGCGGAGCAGGCAGTCCAGGAAGTCGGAAGGGATTGGCTAGCTCACGGTTTGCACAAATTACGATCCCCTCCTAAACTTTCACCAGTGAGTAAAACATTTTTATTTTTACACAGCAGGGCTATCGTTGCCCCAGGGTAGCGGGCTATGAAGCCCAAAGTGTGATTTTAACAAATCACACATTTACTTTAATTTTACAACTGGACTTCCTGTGTGACCTTAGCAACTAGTACAGCCAGGAATTACAACTGTTTCACTGCACCCTCTGGTGTGGTTGGTACTTTGCTCTGCAGCACCTCAGTGTTTCATTTGTGCTGCACCCAGCTTTTCCATGTCACAGGCCTGCAACTGCTCAATGTGTGTACACCAAAACTGAGAGCTCTCACAGGGACTGTGGGGTTAACTGGTGCATCAATGGGGGACGCAGAACTGGGGCTGGTAATCCTGGAATGCATAGTACTGCCTAATTACAAATGCCAATGTGTTGTGATTTTACTGATTTGCACAGAGTTTAGAATCTGATTACTGAATGCTTTTATTCCCTTTGCTTCCACTGCTCCCTACCTCCGTTATCCACCCCAAAATAAACCCATTTATTTTCTGAAAACTATTGCAGCCACTGCATTATTGTGTAGTGTGATGTTTCTCACTTAGAGTTACAAGTGGGGAGGGGACTGTATATTGTTTTACCCGTTTCCAAGGGAGGGGGCTGAATTTCATTTCCTGTGGGGAAGCACCCTGGCAGTACGTTGTTGGAAGGATCCCCATAGGTGGAGGCACTGTGCCACTAACCCATCCAATTATAACCACGAACCTACTCGCCAACCTATATTTCCTGAGGCAGCACCACCTGTGGGTGAGTGTGCAGGTAGAACGGAAGGGGTGGTGACATGTATTTTAGACTAAGCCCGTTATTCTACTAGCCTTCCTCAGTATTCGGCCAAATGTTAAGATATGTCCCCAATTTTGGCCCTTTATCCCTGATTTACGAGGCAGGAGGCTGAGAAGTATGCCCTTGACACCTGTCTCCACTGACTCCCGACCTAAACTTTTTTCCCAGCACTGGGTCCACTCCTGCACCCTTGACACCTTTCTCCACCGAATCCCACAGCAGGGTCCCACTCCCCACTCACATAAACGTTTCTAGCACTGGGTCACCTCCTGGGGGATTCAGGCTTTGAAGCTGCCCTCCACCAGACAGGCTGCCAGCTGCTGGAATGGATATAGAAGTCGCGGTCCCCATTTATCTGCAACCTACAGTCCCGCAAAGTTCTACACCCGCAGGCTCCCCGTCCATGTGAATGCGGATCACCTGGACTGGTGCGTGGCAGTGCCTTGGGTTGGAGGGCAGGCGCTGGGACTCCGGGCTCCTGACCCGACCACTCGACCCTTGAAAGAAGACCTGGGCAGTATCCAGACAGCTCGTACCCGCTGATATCCTGAGTTATTGCTCTCGCTGACGCCCGCTTACCCCTCTAGTATCCTGAAGGGTCTCGTTTCCGACTCCACCCAACCAAATTCCCCTCTCCCCAAACTTCTTGCTACCTGCCGCGGCAGGAAAAGCTGCGCTCACATGATCATTGGCAAACTGCGCCTCTCCCGAGTGGGGCACTCTGGGAGTTGTAGTGCTGCATGCGGGCAGAGTGATTTCTCCATTTATTTTTGCTGATAGATCAATTACTCCAGATTTGGAACTCACAATACTTTAGGAGTACCATGTTCTGGATGGTATTAATCTAAGTGAGGTCAGCATTTGGAAGTTAATATTTGTGGTAAAAAGGGGAAAAACCTTTTTTCTTCAGAAAAATCTTTTTTTAGCCTCCATTCCAGCACATTTGGATGTAGCCTAATTTTTACCACAGGAGGGACGAATAACAGGGCTGAATAAAAATATTTACATAGGGCTTTCCCCTAGTGGCAGGCGAAACATCTTGGCCAGTATGGTGCAACTGTTCCCTAAAGGTTCGTGCATTATGTATGTATTTTACTACATACCACACCAGTGGTGAATAAACTGAATAAATAGCAACTATATAATGGGTCGTAGTGAGTAACACATTTATCTCCCCAGGAGTGGTCAGACCTTCATAACCGTGACCTGGCTTCTCTACCCAAGCATTATGGGTCTTATGTGGCTTGCCTCTCTCTCACTTGCAGTTACATGTGTTATTCCACTGCAATCCATTATGTATTCCATATATATTTTGTTACTGAATGTATATCATGTAATTATTGCCATCTGCTGTAAGTGCATAGTGTACTTTGTAGTATTTTCACTTGTTTTTATGTACTTTGCACTGTTCTGTTTCACTCACATACCCTCTTCTAGTTTCCCCTTCCCCAGGACAAACCTGGAGACAAGCATCTTGGCCACCAAGATTCAAATAAAAAGAAATAATTTGTGCCCCAGATGATGGGGTCTCCACGGCTGCACCCCTTCTCTGGCGGGGGGGGGGGGGAGAGGACGACTGCCTCCACAGCCAATGCCACTCCTCGGTTGGCTGGTTGGGGAGGGGGATTGTGAATGCTGTGCGATCCAGATCCTCCTCAGGAGCCAAGCGCCCCTCACCTCTGCAATATGCCTGGCCCACAGATGCACCCTTCCTCTGGCTGGGAGGGGGAAGATAAATGGCTACCTTCATGGCCAATGTGACTTCTCAATTGGTCAGCTGGCAGGAAAGGGGTGGGTAGGAATATAAATGATGAGCGTCTCACATTCTCCCTTCTCCAACAGCTGTGTGCCTCCCTTTCGCAATGTGTCTGGCCACAGCAGCACCATTCCTCTGGCTGGGGAGGGGGGAATGAATGGCTAACCTCACGACTAGTGTGTCTCCTTGACTGGTTGGCTTGCCATGCGGAGGATGTAAATAAGCATCTCACATCCTCCCTTCCCCGAGAGTTGTACACTTCACTTATGCAATAACAGTAGCTCAATGCAAGTGTGGGATTCCCACAGCTCACCCAGGTGACAATGAGGGACACAAGGATGGCTCTGTAGTAGGTAGGGCAGGCGCTTGATGTGTCATGGTGCCCAATGCATCGTAAGAAGTGCTCATTTTACATCAACCCCCCAATTCAGGCTGTGGTTCAACTTCACCTGGAGTACTGAGTCCAGTTTTAGTCCCCGCAGTACAGAAAGGATATTAAAGATGATAAGAGTTCAGCACAGGGCCAGCCACATGCAGGACAGCAGCCCTCCAGCCCTTTCCATGGATTTGGGGGAGGGGGGTGATGTAAAATGAGCAGCACTTATGATGCATTAGGCTCAGTGTTTAAGCAGGAAAGTCTGAAACTGTGTACCTTCATGCAGTCACCTTGAACTTTCTAGCCAAATGATAACTCTTTTAGCCAAACCTTGAAATTTGATCTTCTGCCTGCAGAACTCCAGCAGAGAAACACAGAATTTGTCGGCAGAAAAAGGACCACTTGGCCCACCCAGTCTGTCCAGGTGGTCCTTACCTAGTCCATCTCCGCTGACCCTGTTCTCTGGTGACCCTCCCTCCTCCTTGCCTATTTACTAATATTCCCCATGTCTATCCCACACATGCTTGAAGCCCCCTACATTTTTGTCTCCACCACTTCCACTGACAATCTATTCCAGGTGTTTACAACTCTTTCAGTGAAGTAGTACATCACATCCCTCTTAAATTTCCCCCTTCCTAATTCATTGCATGCCATCTGGTCCTGGTGCTCTTTCTTATTTGGAAGGGACTCTCCCTCCTGCACCATTAACCCTCTGTGAGGTACTTGTAGCCCTCTATCACATCCGTTCTTGCTCTCCTCTCTTCCGGGGTGTACATGCTGAGATTCCTCAGTCTCTCCTTGTAGGGCTTTTGGTGAAACCCCTGCACTGTTTCAGCTGCCTTTCTCTGCACTGCCTCCACCCTTTCTATGTCCTTTATGAGGTGCGGCCTCCAGAGTTGGACACAATACTCCAGGTGGGGTCACACCAGCAAGCGATATAGTGACAACACCTCCTCCGTCCTCCTGTTAGAGATACCTCTTCCTATGCATCCCAGCATGCCACTGGCCCGCAGCAGCAGTTTGAGGTTACCATTTGCTAAATACTAGAAAGGCTAGAAAAAAAAAAAAACACACAATTTAGCTAGTTGTAGCTTGAAAAATGGTTAGGGTTGTCCATGCAATGCTGTGCTTTTTTAAAAGTTGGTGCTCTTGCCAATGTGCTTCTTTCATAACCCTTGCGTTAGCTTCTCCTAGTTGTGGACTCTATTGTCCATGGTGTGAAATTAGTGACACCTGGGGGGGGGGGGGGAGAAGGGAGGTCAAGTACCTCCCAGGAAGTGCTGCATGGAGGGATGGGAAGCGAATCCATAGGATCGCTAGGGCGATAGCCAGGAGGAAGGAGCTGGATGTCATTGTCCACCTGGGGACCAATGACCTAGCGAGGAGAAGGGCAGAGTTAGACAGAGTCCAGGAGGATTCAAGAAGTGGGGAGGGGGGGACTTGAAACAGGTAGCACATTCAGTCTCATTCTCTGAGGTGCTACCTGTCTAAGGCATGGGGAAGGCCAGGGCACTCCATATCCGAACCTTCAACACCAGGTTGAAGGATTGGTGTGGAAAGGAAGGATTTGGCTTCATAGGGGACTGGGGCCCAACCTGAGCAGATGCAAGCTTATATCAGGAGGATGGCCTGCATCTGCCCAGTAAGGGGACCTCAGTCCTAAGCGAGAAGTTGGAATGCTTCAGCAGAGAGCACTTAAACTGGCCGGGGGGGGGGAGCCAAGGAGAGACAGGTGGCTTAAGAACACCACCCCGTGGGAACATGCAGAAGTACAAGTTGACAACAGGAACAACTAAAACGAGCAGTGAGGAGCAGGCAGACGAAACGTGTATAAGGGGGGATAAAGGGGGCAAGAGCACATGAGCATGAATACCGGGGCGGGGTAAGAGGCAAAGTAGAGAAAACAGGAACAGAGGGGAGGCTGGGTGTAAAACATAGAAGGTTATGTTCACAAATGCCCGCAGTCTGGGAAATAAAGTTCCAGACCGGGAAGCCTTGATAATGGATGCAGACCTTGACATAGCAGCAATAACAGAGACATGGTATTCTGCTAATCACAGCTGGAACGTCAATGTACCGACCGGGCTGTACACTGTTCAGAAGGGACAGGGAAGGTAAAAAAGGAGGGGGTAGCCCTGTATGTCAGAGAAGGCATAAAGGCTACAGAAGTACAGGAGAGGCAGGGGGAGGCCAAGGCAATGTGGGTCATCCTTGAACCAGGAAATGGCACAGCAATACGTACGGGGTGATCTGAAGGCCTCCAGCACAGAGGTAGGAAGTGGACCGGGTACTAGTGGAGGAAATTCACAACATGGCAGCTAAAGGTGAAATCCTGTTGAGGGGAGATTTCAATATGCCAGATGTGGATTGGACCACCTAGGCAGCTGCTTCAGCCAGAAGCACTGCCATCCTGGCATCCCTGCAGGGGGTTGGACTCCGTCAGCTGGTGCATGAGCCAACCAGGGACAAATCGATTGTATGACCTGGTATGGACCAATGGGAACAGAGTCGGAGGAATCCAGGTGGAAGGGTAGCTGGGATCCAGCGACCACTACATGGTATGGTTTGGCATGGAAACAGGGACTCAATTAAGCCACACAAGGGCAAAAGTATTAGATTTCAGGAGGGCAGATTTCAATGAAATGGGTAGATGTTTAAGAGCAGCCCTGGAGAAGCAGAGGTAATGGAGGGGGTGTAGGAACAGTGGGGGAGACTAAAAAGAGCCATTATGGAGGTAACTAACCAATACATTAGGATAGTGGCCAAAGGGAAAAGAAGAAAGAAACCACTATGGTTCTCTAAAGAGGTGAGAGACAAAGTAAGGGCTAAAAGAGCAAGTTTCAGGAAGTATAAAGGGACTCAAAGGGAGGATGACAGGGAAGTGTACCTTGAATTTGTATTATTTTTATTTTTAATTTTATTTTTATTGTATTGAAATCTAGGATTACAAATACCTTTGAGCAGGAACTGCTCGTTTACAAAGGTTCCACTTCGAAGGAATGGGGGGTATACATACATACAAAGGTCAACATAATAATACATAGTTACACAATAAAAAGAAGTAAGAGACTGAGGCTTAGGAAATTCCAGTAATTCAAAATGAGCCAAATGTTAGGTAGCATGACATACCAGCCAAGGGCAATCTTGGAAATAAGCACTGCAGGTAAGAGGGAAGGGGTTATGCAGGCAGGAAGGCCATTGTCGGAGGGTAGAGGGTGAGGTAAGAGCTCTAAGGAGTGGGGAGGAGGAGAAGGATAAAGTCAGGAAATGCGGAGGAAGGAGGGGCAAGGGGGTGAGGCGGGAGAGGTAGCTGTCAAGACTGAAGTGGAGGGCAGTGGCGGTGGGCCCCTGATTAGGTGAGGCAGTCACAACGACTAGTTGAAATGAGATGAAGTCGAAGTTGTCTCTTAAAAGGGCCAAGAGCAACAGCAGTAAGAGTTTCTTTGTTGAGAGTATTGTACCACTGTGGTGCTCTGTGGGCAAAGACCCTCTGGCCCATGGTAGTCCGGCATCTGGGGACAAGGAAGGTTAGTTGTTGTGAACTTCTAGTCCGCTGGGTGCTGTGGTGGTCAATGAGGAGCTTTTCAGTGCCCAGGGGCATGACCCCGAGAAGGACTTTTTTGGCTAAGAGGCAGGTTTGATACTGTATCCGGCTGATAAGAGGAAGCCATCCTGCCAGAGTGTACAGGTCACAAGTGTGTATAAGTTGGTCAGCCCCAGTTAGCAGCCTGCATGCTTTACTGAGTGCAACTGTAATTCTGCGGAGGGCAGAGGCGGAGGCAGAGCCATAAATTGCTACCCCATAATCGATGATGGAGGTGACAGAGCTGTTGATAGCCAACCGGAGAGTGTCAGGAGTCAGGCAGTGTTTGTGCCAGTAGAGCAGGCCTATACGGATGTTGGTGGCTTTGGCGACAGAATCTATGTGCCGATGGTAGGAGAGTGAGCTGTCCAATGTGACACCTAGGTGTTTCAAATCAGGAACATGTTCAAGTAAGGTCCCTGTTTGGTTTAGGATGGTGAGGTGACGGGATTTGTACTTGCTCCTGGCACTGTAGAAGGTCATAACCTTTGTTTTGCTGTAGTTCATGACCAGTTTGTGTGACTTGAACCATTCTTCGATGTGCATGAATTCAAGCTGTAATTGTTTCTCGAGGAGCTCTGCGTTTTGGTGGTTGGTGAACATGACAGCGTCATCGGCATAGAGCAGTAATTTCTGGTGGCAGACACTGGGAAGGTCGTTGAGAAAGAGGCTGAAGATTAGTGGCCTCAGGCTGGACCCCTGTGGGACCCCTGAAAGGACTGGCTTTTCTTCTGAGGTGACACCGGCAATCCTAACCCGCTGGACCCTCTCTCCAAGGTAGCTTGAAAACCACAGCAGCGCTTCATTGGAGAGCCCAATGTCTGATAATTGCTTGAGTAGGAGTGGGTGGTTCACAGTATCAAAGGCTTTCGTAAGGTTGATGAATACTGCCCCTATACGGTTTCCTTGATCGAGCATTGTATGGATGAAGCCCGTGAATTCTAATAGTGCAGTGGTGGTACTGTGCCCTTTTCAGAAACCATGTTGCTCAGGACATTGGATGTCGTATTTTTCCAGGTACTTGACTAGTTGGTCTGAGGCGATGCGCTCCAGGGCCTTAGACAATGGAGGGAGGGAAGATGGAGATAGGTCTGTAGTTGGAGTGCAGTGATTTGTCTCCACTTTTGTGTACCGGTGTGATGGTCGCCTGTTTCCAGCGAGATGGGAACTGGGATATCCTTAGTGATAGGTTGAGGACCTTTGTCAGGGGTTCAAGGACTTCTTCAAGGACAGTGCTAACAACTTCAGGTCAAGAGAGTCCCTGCTGTAGCCTGCGTTGTGAATGGCCTTCCGAATATAGGTTCTGGCTTCATGCACTGGGATCTCCTTGAAGTAGAATTGTGGGGCAGGGCGTAGGAGAGGAGTAGTTGCAGAAGGGTTACTACCAGAGGGGACATCAAAGAAATTAGAAGGGAGGACACTATCCAAGTTGGAGAATGCATTGTTAAAGGTGTTGGTGATTGTGTACAGGTCAGATGTTGGTGTTCCATTTATGTTGAGCATGGTGGGTGCTGACTTAGGGTCCTTGCCTGTAAGGTCTTTCAAGTTACTCCAAATTTTTTTTCCATTACCCCAGGAGTTGGAAAGAGCTTCCTTGAAGTATTTGCTTTTAACGCTCCTAACTGCCTGCATGCACTAATTTCTGGCAGCTTTATATTTTATGACTATCCCCAGGTATGGATGTTGCACGGGCACAGTGCCAGAGATGATCCCTATGTTTGAGTAAAGTGATTAGATCGGGGGTTGTCCAAGGGTTAGCTCTGCCCCTGACCTTCAGCTTTTTGAGAGGTGCAAAGATATTGCAGGCCGCAATGAAGTGGCTGATACAAGGTCTAAGGCTTGGTTTACATCAATGGCAGAGTCGATTGGTGTCCAGTCCAGGTGGCTTAGGTGTGTCTTTAGTAGCTCAGGGTACCCCTGCTTTAACACTCTGGTGTGGATTATTTTAGGAGGGGGCTTAATGAATTGTTTGTCCAGGTACATGTGACCGGTGAGTGGTCACTGATCCCATCAGGGAGCATTGAGACTTTTGAGATTCATTCAGGGTGATTAGTAAGGATCCAGTCCAGAAGTGTGCTCGACCCTGTCCTATAGTTGCATCTGGTGGGGGTGGTAACAAGCTGGGTGAGGTTCTGTGATGTGACAGCATCCTTGTAGTTTCTGGCCTCCAACGATAGCCAATTTATGTTGAAGTCACCTAGTACTACGAGTTCAGAGTTATGGTGTAATCCCTGTAGGCTTTCCAATATGCTCATAAATCCATTGGGCTGATCTTTAGGGGGTAGGTACACAGAGGCAATGGTGAGCTCCTTGTTGTGCGCCCCAAGTAGAACTTTAATAGTGAGAACCTGCGAGGGTGGTTTAGGGTTTGAGAACGGAAGACTTGACCCAGGTAGGAATTCTCAGGTAGATGGCACAGCCCCCACCTCGTTTGGAAACCGTGTCCTGCCTGAATACAGAGTATCCAGGGATGGTGACTGCAGCATCTGGTATCTTGGGGTTAAGCCATGTTTCGACAACAGAGAGTACATCAGGGCTATGTTGCTGGACCCAGGTTTGCAAGATGTCAAGTTTGTTAAGGAGGCTGCAGACATTGATTGAGGCTAACGTGAGGGAACCCTCCTGCCTTTTTGTGGCTTGGGGTGCTAGGCTGGTAGGCCCCGGGTTAGGATGAACATTTCCAGATATCAGAAGTAGCATAAGTAGTATCCTAAGAAGGTACGCTTTAATCATTTTGTAGACTAGTTTTGTTGTAGGGCATCTAGTCCTCTTGGCCTTGCTGGTCTGCGTTTGCCCCGTGATACTGCAGAGCACAATATATAAAGCCATGTTTTCAGAGGTGCCACGTGATTGATTAAAAGTAATCAAATCCACAGGAAATGGTGAACTACCGGGGACCAGAAAACTGTTATTGTAGCTCAAAGACCCAGAATGTGATAAATTCCTGAAGGGGGTTAAATTCCTGAAGGTGATGAACATTGGCCTGGGGCATATGCAGGATGTAAAAATCCTTTGTTAGTATCTTCCCTTTGTTCTCCAAAATGGTTGTGAATAGACCTCAAAGACAAGTACACATCCTTTAAGAACAAGTCAGACGGAAGTGTGGATTCAATGCAGCACTCCACAACTCAGTGCTTGTATAACAGATTTACTGACCTTACTTTTGGCTTTGATGGCTTCCAAAAAAAGTTGATTTATGATGAGAATGCCAATACCTGGTGGTGATGTTTTGCAGTTTCTTAGTCCAGGAAATATTCATAGATGTTATGTCCAAGAATGGTCCAGTTCCTCCAAGCAGAAACACATGAAAATCCACAAAGACTATACTACTGACAGAGACAAACAAACAGCCAGCCACACAGGCTCTAGTCGATGGTATTTATTTAGAAAATGTTTCACCAGAAAGGTAACGTGAGCTGTAGACAGCTCATTTCCAGAAGCTCCGGGGAGAGGGGTTACAATGCTGGGAAAACAAAACCAAAAGTACAGAATAATACACTGCAGAGCAATATATACAAATAACACACCTTAGCAGAGTCATAACAGAGAAATACAATGCTGGGAAAACAAAAACACAAAATACAGAGTAACACACTGCATAGCAGAATATACAAATAACACACCTTAGCTGAGTCATACTGCAGGGGAGCAGAATGACCCAGGCCAACCTGCAGGAGAACAAACTAGGTGGAAAAGAACAGGAAGTACGACCAACCAGGGTAAAGGAATGGAGGCGGTAGACACAGAGTAAGTGCAAGGGGAGTAGACAGCTTGTAGTGAGAAGTGCTTGAGTAGGCCTTTGGTGCCGGAAAGGGCACACGGGGGGGGAGGAGGAAGAATAGAGAGGGCTAGAAGGGGGCTTGGGAGAGAAGAGGAAGAGGGGGCAACCTGGAGCCAAGACTCCCTCAGGATGCTGATAACCCTGCAAGGGGAAAGTAGAACCAGGCAGTGAAGAAAAGGAGGTGGGGGCAGGAAAAGAGGAGGCGACCTGAGCCAAGTCCCTTCAGGGTGTGGAGAACCCTGCAAGAGGAAGTTAGGAACAGGCAGAGAGAATGGGGGAGGGGGGAATAGGGAGGTAAGGGGCAAGGGGGAAGGGAGGAAGGGGATAGAGGAAGTGAGGAGGCAGGCAGAGAGTTTGGAAAGCAGGGAGGAAAAGGGAACAGGAGGTGGACAGAAACAGCTCACTAGCAGGATCTAAGCCCATATAGGATGTAATGAACCCTACAAGGGGATGAGAAATTGAGAGAGGGAAGAAGGGGGGATGCTCAGAGAGGGACAAAGCTGGGGGGTCTGAGAGGAGTGTGGGGGAAAAAACAGGAGGGGTAAGCGAAGGAGAGAAGATAAGGGGAGATGGGGATATAGACAGAATGGAGGGTAGGGTTGGGGCAGGAGCAGTTTGGGGAATAGAAATTATGAAGGGCTAAGGGGATAAGAGGATGAGGACGATGACAGGTGGACAGGCGAGGGCAAGGAGTTCCAAAGCTTAGGGAAGCAGCAGGAGAAGGCTTCCTGGCCAATGGAGATAGAGCGCCAAGGGATTGCTAGGGTACGAGAGTCACAGGATCTGAGAGGGTGAGTGGAGGGGGGGGGAGGAGCAGAGAGGGAGCAGGTGAGATAGGAGGGGAGAGTACCAAGCCAGAATTTAGACATGAACTTGGCGCAGTGGGAAAGATGCCTGTACTCCAGAGAGGGGAAAGCGAGAGAGTGGTACAACGAGCGGTGGTGAGTGCAGGAAGGGGCATCAAGAGTAAAGCAACAGAAAGCACTGAAGAGAGTATCCAGTCTGGTGAGGGAAGACTTGGCAGCAGCACTGTAGACTATATCATAATAGTCAAATATAGGGAGGATCATTTTCTGAACAAGATCACACCTAACCGGTAGCTGGAGGGAGCTACGGTTCCTAAATAGGGTGCCAAGCTTGGGGTGCAGTTTTTCAGGATAGTATTGATATGTACAGAAAAGTTAAGGTGATGGTCAAGCCATACACCCTGATATTTAAAGGAGGAGGTGTCCTCTAGTGTAGTTCCCCTCAAGGGTGTGGAAGGAGGGGAGGGAGGGCAGCCTTGAGAGTCTTTGTCTAGTGCCAAAGTTCATGGAGACTGTCTTCTTGGCATTGAGGAAAAGCTGATGTGAGATTAGCCAGCATTGAACATCACTGAAGTCCAACTGAAGCCTGGAATTCACATCGGAGGGAGAATGGCCAGAGGTGAATAAAACCATGTTGTTTGCATACATGTGGATTGAGGACGAGGGGCATGCAGACGGAAGGTCGTTTAGAAGGACTGAGAATAGGAGAGGGCCAAGGACCGAACCTTGAGGCATGCCAGTGGAGATGAATGTCTAAGAGAAGCAGGGACGGTTATTAGGAAAGCCAAGGCACAGACAAGAGGGTTGGCATGGACTGTAAAAACAGGGTACAAGACATTCTACAGGTACATCAGCGACAGAAGAATAAACCGGGGGGGGGGGGATGGAAGAAGGGGGATCTAGACAAGGCAGAAATACTGAACAAATACTTCTATTCAGTATTCACTGAGAAGGGAGAGGGTCAAGGACCACAGTTGGGAAGCAGAGGCAATTGTAGTAGTGGAGAAGTTGACACCAGTCCATTCACAGTGGAGAGAGTTCTGGAGGAATTCACAAAGCTGAAGGTGGATAAACCCATGGCGCCAGATGACATACACCTGAGGATATTAAGGGAGCTGCGGAGGAAACTAGCAGTGCCTTTGGCCACCCTGTTCACAGGGTCACTCAACACACGTGTGGTTCTAGAAGACTGGAGGAAGGTGCATGTAGTCCCACTGCACAAAAGTGGCAGTAGGGTGGAAGTGGGGAACTACAGGCCAGTCAGCCTCAGATCAGTGGTGGGGAAGATCATGGAGACACTGCTGAAAGAAAGGATAGCAGCACACCTGGAATCCATTGGTGCCCGGAATCCAAGGCAGCACGGTTTCACATCAGGAAGGTCTTGTCAAACGAATCAGATAGATTTTTTTGATTGGGTGACTAGGGAAGTGAATCAAGGAGGGGCTTGTAGACATTGCCTACCTAGATTTCAGCAAAGCCTTCAATACTGTCCCATACAGAAGGCTGGTTAACAAGATGAGTAGTCTGGGCATAGGGCATAAGGTGATACATTGGGTTAGAAAGTGGCTGATGGACAGAAGTCAGAGGGTGGTGGTAAATGGGATCCAATCTGGGGAGAGAGGGGTGACCAGCGGAGTGCCACAAGGATCAGTACTGGGACCAGTACTATTCACTGTCTTCATTACTGACATTGCAGAAGGGCTGGAAGAAAAGGTCTGCATATTTGCAGATGACACCAAGATCTGCAACAGGGTGGATACTCCAGAAGGGGTGCAGAAAATGAAGAGGGACCTGGAGAAGCTTGAAAGATGGTTAGAGGTGTGGCAACCGAAGTTCAATGCAAAAAAGTGCAAGATAATGCACCTGGGTAAGGGGAACCCTGGGGAGAGCTACAGATGGGGGGAGGGTGTTGACTGTCAGCAAAGAGGAAAGGGACCTAGGGGTTATATCTGATGAGCTTAGGTATCAAAGCAGTGCGCGAAGGCTGCAGGGAGGGCCAGTGCCATGCTGGGGTGCATAGGCAGAGGTATTATTAGTAGGAGGCGGGAGGTAGTGCTGCCATTGTATAAAACACAGTACGGTCTCACCTGGAGTACTGCGTGCAGTACTGGAGACCATACATGCATAAGGACATAAACAAGGTGGAGACTGTCCACAGAAGGGCGACAAAGATGGTGCATGGTTTGCACCACAAAACATATGAGGAGAGACTAAGAGACCTCAATATGTACTCACTGGAAGAGAGAAAGGGGCGACATGACAGAAACATTTAAGTACCTCAAGGGCATAAACAAGGTGCAGGTGGGGGGGATCTTTTCCAATGTAGGAAAGATACCAGAATGAGGGGGCACATTGTGAAATTGGAGGGGGGTAGATTAAGAGGTAATGTGAGGAAGTTTTTCTACACAGAGAAGGTGGTGAACACTTGGAATAGTCTGCCACAAAAGGTGGTAGGGGCAAGCACAGTGGAGGAGTTTAAACATGCCTGGGACAAGCATAACGGAACCCTGGGCGGGAAGGGAGTGATGAAAAGCCACTGACCACTTAGGGTGACTGGACACATACATGTATAGGGCCTACATGCAGACTGGACTGGCCTAGCGGTCCTCATCTGCTGACGATTTTTATGTTTGTGCATCTCATTTTTTTGCCCCCCCTTTTTTTTTTTTTTTTACTAACAGTTTATGTCTCCTTGGCCTCTGCTTCTCTTGGGGTATCCCAAGGCACATGCTGCTCGCTCTCATGGTATCTTCCACTAGCCCCTTCAGGGAGCCGTAGTTTGCCCCCCAGTGAGGTCGGGAGTTGCACCCACAAACATCCCCCCAAATATTCACAGGTTTGTTAGGCAGCCAGCATGAAAAACGTTTCGAGGGGCCCAGTTGTACCAGGGCCCTAGCGCCTCAGGAGGCAGGGCTGATCCTTTTTCACTAGTTTCACTCTAGTGGATGCCAGCACACAAGGCTCAGTCGTAGTCATGCACACACACAGCCTGCAGTGAGTGAGTCGGCCGGGATCCACGCCCTAACCTGCATATCTCTGTTGAGCTGTCACCCATGGTCAGCTAGGTGGCAGCATTGCAGCAGAGGCAGTGACCTACTCTCCCTGGAGGAGGATTGCTTCCCCTGGGACTCTCGATCCTTCTTCCTCCCGCCCCCCCCAATGAGCTGGGCTTGCTTCCAAACCCGGGTCACTAGCATCATGAGTGGTAGCACTACTGTTGCGATGATGGGCTGCCTACATTTCTTGTCTTTTAAATTGTTTCCCTGCTTTGGGTTCACTACCCCCACACCTCTCTTGTGCCCACACATGCTTGATATAGAAAAGTGAAGAGGTGTCCCTATTCTCCGTCCCGTCCAGGGGAAAATGGACAGATGAGGGTGCGGCAGCAAGATAGGAGCGTGAGGGGGGCTGGCATGGTGGCTTTAAAGAAAGTATTGTATGAGCATGGTCAGAGCTTGGTGAAAAACGGAAAGCAATAAAAGAAAAAAGAACGGTGTCTAAAAATTATGTATTTTTAAAGTTCCCCTGTGAAGTCAGAGGCTCTTTTCTACATATGTCCCCTGAACTCCCCTCCCCCCCCCTTACATTGTTGGGCAGACATGCACTTAAACCAGTGGCTTCTCTTTTTAATGAATACATATTACTATGTCAAGTGTGCCAATGCTGCTCACAGTGCTTGGAAATACTCCAAACATGAAAGAAGATGGCTTTTGCAACACAGCTAGATCCTCTGGGGAAATAGCAGGTTTAAAGGCACTTATTCTCCACCAAACTCAGATATTATGCAAGCTAAAAAAAAAAAAAAAAAAAATGGTGTGGCAGTTCTATTTGTCCACCAGTACTAATCTGTTGCACAGTTCGCAGTAATACTGTCTCACTACTTGCAGATGTTCCTCAGATTTGGGAGAAAAACAGTGAGTTAGTTACTTGTGTCTGGCTGTGGTTCTCGGCTGCAGTCTGCTGACATAAGCAACACTCCATGGCTCAGCAGTACGGAGAGACACTGCTGTAAGCTGTCACAGGGTTTTATTTAACTCCAAAAGTTGATTAGCATTTTGCTCATAAAAGTGCTAAAACATTGTGAAAATGCATAGCACTTGCCTCACTGTGTTTAACAAACATAACACTTCTAGAAAACCTATATAAATACTTTCTGTACAGTTAGCATTGTCCCAAGAAAAAAACTGCTAATCAATTATTGAAGACCCTGTGTCCTATGCCAGGGTACATACCGTGCTGTTACAGCAAGGGGTAACTGAAAACTGATCAAAAGCACTGCTGTGGCAGGCCCAACTGTGTAGCAACTGGGATTCGTGTGCAAGCCATGGAATCTCATGCTGAGGCAGGCTTGACGTAAGACAATGTGGAGAGGAGGCACTGGACTCCTAGGAAGTGAGGAGGACCCAGGCCGCTTGTTATTTCAGCACATCCTGCTGGATGATCACAGAACAACACTGGCATCAGCTGTGAAGGCAGTCCCTACCCCGCCACCCCTAACCAAAGGAAGGCTACAGCCGTGAAGGCCTGATTGTTTGAGAGAACAGTGATAAGGAAAAACTACATTAACTTTATTAAAATGTTCTGGTACTCTCCCACAGGGCTCAGTACCTCCCCAAGGCTCACAGCACTACCACTATTCACGTACCGTAAAGTGGTGCTACTACTGTGAACCTGTTAGAGCTTGCGCACTTCAAGCATGGTTGGCCCACCAGCACAGCGACCGAACTACTGCTTACGATGCTGGCAACCCAAGTACAGGAGAGAGTGCGAGTCTTCAGGGGCCGGTCAGATGAAGGAGTGTGGAGGTCCAACAGATTGATCTCTTCTCGGGAGGGGAGGGGGATTGCATGTCCCGACTGCCACCTAACAAAGGCTGCATGACAAAGTGGCTGAGTCAGCCTATTTCAGGAGGGTTGGGATGCAGCTGACACCAGCATGATCTGAGCATGCGCAGAAGTGTGCCCTGTGAGTCACACCATGGCCTTATTTCTGGGTAAAATCATTCACTTGCCAGACAGATGAATCCCTGCCTGCTGCCATATCCAGCATTTGGCATCCCTCTCCTGGGTGTACTCATGGGCTTCACCACCACCACAGGTAGCTGGATTTGGGGGTGGAGCTGCAGAAGGGGCTGAAGGTGACCTTACTGAGGGGTGCTCAATCCAAGGGGGAGCAACACAGTGGTATGTTGCAGGTGGCCCAAGGAGTCCAGGCAGAGAGGTCACAATGGACCGGAGGTGGTGGTGGCAGAGATGAAAGAAGGTTCTAGCCAGAAGGATGGGGGCAAAACAGAAAAATAGGCCAAGTTTATTTAGCTCTCTCCTCCTCACTGCTTCTCTTAGTCTTCAATGGGAGGGCTGCTGCTCAGAAGAGGATCTTCCAGCCCAGCCAGTAGAGGTTCAGAAACCAGGAGCTCTCAGCTTCTTGCTGCAGTAACAGCGCTACAGTACACAGGCACTGCACCAGCTGTGCTTATAAGAAATACTGCTGTTTAGTTTCCGCAGACAAATCCACAGCAAAATACAAACAAATACAATTAAATAAAAGGAACATTAACAATAAAGCTAAGCTGGCCCAGTGGTGCGGAGGGCTGAGGTGTTGCGCCTTACCTCCTGCCACACCGGCGACCTGTGTTCCGTGATTGGCATGGGTCGCTGGCGGTTGGAGGCTGGGTGAGGGTCAAGTGGCCACAAGGCACCTCTCCCCTCCTGGGCTGGGGAGGTTGGCTCTCCCGACCTTTGAGTGCCACCATGTGGAGGCGTGGTGGTGGTGTGGGCATTGGAGAGGGGCAAGGCACTAGGTCAGAAGTGGGAGCAGCGGAGTCATCTCAGGCCAAGGCATGCATGCCTCCACGTGCACGCCCAACCTTGTTTGGGGCTCCGGGGAATAAGGGGGAGGGGGGAAAAAATATCGGTGGAAAAACTGGGGGTTGGGGCTTAATGAAGCCCCCACAGCTGGCGCCGATGGCTCACCCAGGGGCTCAAAGGACCAAGGAGTTGGAAGACTCCGGACCGCCGCAGTGCTGAAAGGGACAGGCTGATACAGCCGCCCAGCCTGCCAGAGGAGCATAAAAGAAAGGATGGAAAAAACAACAAAGGAGCTAGAATTAAAAATAACATTCCTAGCCAAGTTGAATACAGTAACTAGGGTTGTTTTCTTGATATCAATACATTTTATGTCAGTCGGCTCAGTGGGGCGGAGTGTGGGGGACCTGGGACCACACCCCTTGCACATCAGGAATGGAGGATGGCAAAGAGGGGTAAGAGTGTGGACACTATACAGGGAAGGGGGTGGGGTGTTCAAAGCGCTATTCACTGAGTGACACCTAGGGCAGCATAGTGGAGGTGTCAGTGGTGGCATGTGTGATCAGGCGTTACCAGACACCCTCTTCCCCCTGCAAAGGTAGCTGCGACAGTTCACATGTAATGCAGGGTGGTGGGCCATTAGGGGATAAAATCTCTATTTGGCAAAGCATAACAACGGTGGTCACAAATGGCACTGGATGTGCTAAAGTCCCGTCCCCTACCATGTCTCCGGATAATTCCTACCTCCCCATTACAGTAGACATGCAAGAAGGGGGAGGCTCAAACCATTGGATTTTGGTGTTGGCTGGAACTTGCGAGGCTCCAGGGTTAAGTTTCATTTGCAGAGATCCAGGGCAGGCAACCACCAGTGGAGCCTGATGCACACACCAAATCCCTTTAAGTGAAATAAACAGTGACCAAACAAAAAATGTCCTCTCATGCTAGCTTAGTGCACTGCCACTTTTGGAACCAGAGTTTGCACACGATCCCTGGAGTCATACAGTGGGGCAGGATGTGGGATGCATCATGGAGGGGGGAATCAACACTTAATCCCACCATTCATGCACCCCCTGGCAACTGACCAATGATCATCAAGGGTACAGCACTGCTGGACCCTTCTTCAGGATGAGGGGAGACAAAGGGAAAATAAACAACCAAATAAGCAATTTCTGCCCATTTCAGAAGGTGGAACTATGGGGTACGCTCGGTCAGCTTTTCACTTGTAATTCTTGAAGCTTTCTGAGCAACAGACCATGGCTAGAAAGATAGTTTTAAATGTGGTATTTCAGATGAAATACCCAAATGCTAATGTTTGTATTCCTGCTATAGATCTGGTATACTGCCTCACTCTACATAACGATTTACATATCTAAAAGGGCAGTGACAACCCTCTCTCCACAACAGGGGAAGGTGGTACCATTTGTGGTCAGCTTGGTTGGGGGGGGCAGATACCATCCTCTAGGAGTGAAGCTGTTGTGGGAGGAGCTTCATGGAGTATACACATAAGAGTTCCCTCAAGGTGTCATACTCTTGGAGGTGGAAGAGAGGTCTGAGAGAAGCAGAAGGTGCCAGTAGGCTGACAGGTTGCATCATTGCTCCAGGTGCCCTCACTGGGGGCAAGCACCCCAAGGGGTGCTGGCAAGGGGCACTCACATTATGGGTGGTCGGTGGAGGCTGCAGGAACAGAGAGTAAGATACTCAGGTGTCAAGGGTACATCTGTATGCTTAACAAGGGTGGGCACTTGCCATGCTCACCAAGCAGCTGGCTGCAGGACTGGGGCCATGGACACAGCAGACCCCCAAGGCATGCTCCTTCTTGGAAGTGCAGATGCCAGTCACTCTCAGAGCCCTGAGAATGGCATGAGGTCTGTGACACCCCACTGCAGCAAGGACATTGTGATCCCATGCCACCGAGACTTACAAGCAGAATCTTGGGATTTGCCCATAGTTTGGAAGTTTAGAGGGACTACAGAAGGAGGTAGGAATCCCAGGAGATGTACCCTTCAAGGGCCATTTCCCTGTGACGTTCGGGACTGAAGGCATGTTCTCCCATAGAGTCTTTGTGAGCATCCTGGTGGAACGTGACCTGGGAGACCTGCATTCTGAGACCAAGCTGCACCCAGGGAACAGATGACATAGGCATCGCAGGAGTCAGGTAGGAGACATCTCCGTTAAGTGTGCAGGTTAGGGGGCATCCCCGAACAATGGCAGGGAATCCATGGTCTAGCCAACAGCAAGGAGGAGCAGGATGTACAGTGTTTCATTGTATGAATCTCCAGCAAGACAAAGCTGGCCGCCAATGAGAAGTCATGACTTCACCCTCACAATCTTGGGCACCTTCCTGGTGTGCTGTATTCTGTAACTAGCAATGGGCCATGTGCACCACTAGTGCAAACAGACGATAGGGCAAAGAAGCCAGGACTTGGCACAGAAGGGGACAGGGTGTCCTGGTGCATCATGTATGAAGTATGTGTAGGCCACCATAATCGCCTTGCACATCGGACCAAAATGACAGAGCATGCCAGAGACCATGCTCTGAGAAAGAGAACTGCTTGGAGCAAGAAGGAACAGAAAGAGCTGCAGCAGGCGGTTGCTACGTGGCTAGCTCACCGTGCTGTTTAAGACAAGTGTTGGAATGGATACCCATGAAAAACAAGTTACAGTACTCAGCTGTGAATGAACTGATGAACAGGGTCCTTGAGCTTGTGACTATTGACTGTACAAATAAACTTGTTTTGCCCTTCAGTGAAGTCAGGTGCTTGAAGTCCAGTGGTCCCTCGTATTTTATTCCTCTATCCAAGGTGCCCACATCCACAAACTCCACCAGGCAGTCAAGCAACTTGATACTGTTGCATGCAAGGGGCCCTGGGAAGCAGTTCTACTATATACCCCTGGATGCGGGAGTTCCCTGGATCGTTTCTGCCTCCATCCAGGGCAGTGATGCAGGTCAGTCACCATACTGTCTGAAAGGGGCAGTGCACATATTTAGCAAAAAAAATGAATTTATTTTAATATCCTGGTATTACAAACAAAATACCTGAAGTCAGAAACTGGTATTATGCTTACAAATTTTAGTGTGTTCAGTGTATACCACATGAAGGCAAAATCTGAGCCCTGCAAAAGATCTGGAAATTAACATTACAGTACTATCTCAATCCATGAACGGTGTTTACACCTGATACCTGCCAATGGCAGATCTTACACACAAGGTTTTATAGAGGTCTTCTCCAACTATCACCAAGTGAGTTTTATCATGCTAGGGTGTCAAATATTTTTTCCCCTTTGGTCGGACAACCCTGCCAGGCAAAATTAGTTTGTTCTCTCGTAATCTTCTAAAACAATCCAGTTAGTCATCGGATAATCGCTGGGGCAGCAGAAAGCACAAGAAGCTCAGCAAATGAGGAACTTGAGAGACTGACTCAAGTGTTCAATTCAAAGCGCAGCCCCTTTCGGCTGTTGTAATGCTTAGAATGCATAACTAAACTCAAAACCTGCAAACTGTCACCAAGCGTGGATCTCGTGGTGTGGCTGCTCTTCAAAATGGACAGTCAGTGGAAGGTTATTTTGGGCTAAAGCGTAAAATCAGGGCACTCACTAACCACTGAAGGAAGGCACTCAGAGCAGCATCATTAGCTGACCAAAATCTTTATCGAGTAAAGTAGTCAAATGGCATTGAGCAAAAGTGCAGATCAGGAAACACAGGCAAAGCCCCCCCCCAAACTGACCTAGGGGGCCTCTGTCTGTATTTTCTGATTAGCACTTTTGTGCAATGCCATGTGACTCATTCACAGAAGAAAGATTTTACACAATTAATGAAGCTGGTCTAAGTGCCTTTCTTCAGTGGGTGGGAGTGCCCTGCTTTTACGCTTTAGACTGAATTACTGAATATTAGCGAGTACCTGGTTCCAAGTGTGACCTTCCCTCAGTGTACCACAATGCTATTTTGGGCCTTGTCAAGCAGTTGGCAGATAAAGTTGTGAAACTTAGAAGCCGTGTCGGTCAATCCTACCCCTCCTCATGGTTCCCCCTACCAGCTCACCCATGCCAAGCACTATTTAGTACATTACTGTAACCAAGTACGTGAGGGAAGTAGAAACTCTGCCTTTCCAGTCAAATGTTCAATGTCCATCCTAGAACTATGTAAAGAACTCAAACAAAGCCATTACAGTAGAGGTGTTAAAACAGAAAAGCCATTATGAAGCACAGCTTATGGATTACAAGCTCACAGGCCTGTCAAGTATTGCGAAAAACAGAGTGATTTACATGACTGTTAAGTACCGCATACGTCAAGCTCTGAGAAGGCCTCACTTAAAGTTAACTGGAGACTACACCAGTCAGGGTTCACTCTAGAATTTTTAAATGGTTTACATTTTTGGCTAATCGTTTCCACCACTCGTAGCCAAATCAGACTTCTGCAGTGGCAGATCCAGAAAGGGGGTTTTGGGTTCAGAGACCCACCCTTCTGTATCCCCATTTCAACAAAGGATTCTCTCTGGCCCCAACCAAAAATGTGTGGACCCTGTTTAATGACAGGCCTTAATCCACCCCCTTTTTGGTGCCAAACTCAATTTCTTGGCAGCAACTGGCTAAGTGGCAATGCCAGTGTGCAGCTAGGACTCATTTCTGGTGGCGAAATAGGTAGCACCAATATTCTGAAGAAACAAGAATTTGGCGAAAGCATCTAGCATGAACCCTTGCTTGTACAGTTCAATAAATTAGTTATTAAATAAAACTCCAGTGAGGTTACAGCATGCATTTACCTCCCATCGTTGCTTTATAGTGCTGGCTGAAGTAGTTTTTGGTGTAGCGCTGAACCATAGAGGTTTTCCCGACTTCACGATCCCCAACTATCAAGATTTTGAACAAATACTCCCGGCTACCCATTGTTTCTCTCAGAGTACGATCCCACTTTTGTATACTATCATGGTCTCCTATCTTAAAATATCACACTGTAAAATGAGCACTCCCTCACAAGTGGTGGTGGGGGACTCCAACTAAAGATCCTCCAGCTCTGCCGTAAAGTAGCACTGGCAACCCCCCTTGGGCCACAAGGCAACAGCAGTTTCAGCCTACTCGGAATTGTATCTTTTACATATTTCTGAGGAAAACACGTCTTGCTGCCCACTTAAAAATTTATAGATGTGCCCAAGAGTTGACTGGTAAAAACCAGCCCTCTCTCTTACACAACTCTATGACAGTTCCTTCACATCTGACACCTTTTTGCACCGTCTCCCACAGCAGAGTCTCCACCCACCTAAACTTTTCCAGCACTGGGTCCACTCCTGCACCTTCTTTCTCCGCTGACTTCCACAGTAGGGTCCCACTCCCTACCCCACCACTGAATCACCTCCTGGGGGATTCAGGCGTTGAAGCTGCCCTGTACCACCAGGCTGCCAGCTGCTGGAATGGACCAGGAAGTCGCGGTCCCTGTTTATTTGCAAACCCGCAACGTTCTACACCCGCAGGCTCCCTGTCACTGTGAACAGAGGGCGCCTGGCAGTGCCCTATTACTCCGGGCTCCTGACCTGACCACTCGACACCCGAAAGCGGTACGGAGACCCGAGCAGCACCCCCGACAGCTCGCACCCGTTAATATCCCGAGTCGTACCTCTCTCTGACACCCGCCCACCCTCTAGTAATTCCCTAACGAGTCTCGTTTTGGTATACACCCCAACAGATTCTCTCTCTCGTTGCCTTCCGTCATAGGACAAGCTGCGCTCACGTGATCCTTGCGAACCCCGCCTCTCTCTCGAGTGGGGCATCCTGGGAGTTGTAGTTCTGCAAGCTAGCGCGATTTCATATATTATAGCTTCTATGTTTCACATTTGGCAGTCACACATACCTCTCAGCTGTACGACATTACGAGGAACGTTTCTCATTTTACTTCACAAAAGCTCCCTGTTCCACATTCAGTGTTAACATTTTAAAGCAAAAATATATAGTAAATGATTAAAAAAATATATATTATTCGATTAATAACAGACTTTCTGAACATAAATGCAAACATTTTAACAGTGTTCTGAGCTTCCTAAGTAAAGATTTGATTAAGTGTTCCACATTTTGAGAGGCAATGTTCCCCATTTGGGGGACAAAAGGTTGAGAGGTATGAAGTCACAATAATTGGAGTCCCATTCTAGATGGCATCATTCTAAGTGAAGTCAGTATTTCTGGAGGTTAAAAAGTCTCCCAGAAAATCAAATTTTAGCTAGTATTCCAGCTAAATTGTATGTAGCCCACCTAATTAATTATACCATGGGGGTGGGGTATAAGTAAGGGAACGAGAATAACAGGGCGAATAAAATAGGAGACTTCCCTTAGTAGCAGGACAAGTAAGGAAGCCCTCTACCTTAGGGAGTCGTTCTAAATTTCATAGCTATAGATGTGGTTGGATACTGGGCAGATTGCCAGTGGTTACATTGGAAAGGTTTTGGAGGTGGAACTGTAATCTTTACATTTGTTAATTTGTAGGTGGAACTTTCCATAGTATTGTCAATGTCATCTTTATTTATAAAAAGTGCCTTTCAAAACCAAGGCACCTATACAAAATTCACAAAACAAATGATAGAACTAAAATTAACATATAAAATCCCATGACTGCAATACTAATAATTGGTATATGCCATTATAGAAAGGAACGTCTTTAATGCTGTATTAAAACTTGACGGTCGGGCTATCTCGAACCTGACGAGGTACAGAATTCCACAGGGTTGGGGCCACAAAACTGAAAGACCTGGCTCCAGATGTCTTCAAACGAACCCTGGGAATCTCTAGCAATCCCTCGTCAGTGGATCGGAGAGAGTGGGAGGGACAGTAGGGATGAAGGAGATCTTGCACGTAACCAGGTCCCTGATCGTGTAGGGCCTTATAGGTCAGCAAACCGATCTTGAAGGTGATCCGCCACCATACTGGCAGCCAGTGCAGTCTGCGAAGCACAGGAGTTATATGACTGGACCTAGAGGAACCAGTCAATAGCCTGGCTGCCACGTTCTGCACAAGCTGCAGGCGGCGGATATCAACCCCCATTAACCCAAGGTAGAGGTATTCAATGGAGAAAGGCATCAGAGTAGGTGGAACTGAGTCCCTGCCCAATTTAACTACTGGATGTTGCACATGTGAAGCTGGCGCATGCAAATCCGCAGAAATTAACATTTCGTGAAATTTACAAATTTTGTGGCAGACACAGCAACTTCACCACAAGCATTTTTTTTTTATTAAATAAAACATTGAAACTAAACCTCCCCCCCCCCATTGTACTGTAAAGCCACCCTCCCCCATGGGTGTAGGCAGGTGTACTCACTGTACACATGTGTGTACCATTTTTGTTGACTGCCTAGCACACAGAAACAGAGGTGACAGCAGATAAGGACTGCAAGGCCCATCTAGTCTGCCCATTTTTCTACCTTATGAGTGTGCTGTAGGCCTTTACTCAGTCAATGGCCTATCTATTCATATTCAGCTGTATTGCTCCCTTATTCCTATCCCATGCCTGTTTGAAGCTCTGCACTGCATTCACATCCACCACTTCCTGAGGTAGGCTGTTCCATGCATCCACCACCCTTTCTGTGAACAAACTTCCTCACATTACCCCTTAATCGGCCTCCCTCTAATCTCATGCTGTGTCCTCTTGTCCTATTTTTCTTATATTGAAACATGTTAGACTTTCACCTTGTTAATGCCCGTAAGATGCTTGAACATTTCGATCATATCACCTCTCTCTTTGCTCTAGGGTACACATATTGAGCTCCATTAATCTGTCTGTAACCCCCCCCCCTTACAAATGGAGGTTCCCAAAAGTCTTCCTTGGGTGTGCCTAAATGCCCACTGCCAGGCTGGTGTCCTGTGTCTTAAGTGTTTAAGCACTATTGCCTGCGAGTGCCTTTATAGCCTCTGTGTTCTGTCTCTTATGAGCTGCCTATATCACAGTGTATAATTATTCTGGGTAGGAACTGAGTGTTTCTAAACTCAAGTCCCACCTGGGCTGCCAGATAATTGCTCCGTTCTGCCATCACTAATTGTACAGAGAGCTATGCTAGAAGTTGTACTTATTTGCAGATTATCTATTCTCATAATAATGATATCGTATTTTGTCTAACCGGCCTTTTTTTGCAGCATAGACATTTCTGTGAATCACCACCACCTTGGTTCTGGACTGGCTAGTTGGGACCAATCAGTGCCTTTGGGGACCCTAAAATGGAGACTATCCCCAGCAGTCTTGTGGGAGTGAATTTCTGTAAGAATTGTAGTTTTTCCACTTTGGCGTCTAAATGGACCTGGAGGAGGAGCCCTTGCTTTGACAGACAGATGAGTAAACGAATCAAACCTTTTGGATCAGAGGGAAAGTAAGTCCCAAGCTGCCTGCAGTAGAAAGTCAGTCTGAGATTGGAGTTGAGAGTGTGAACAGCTTGAGACATTCGAGCAGCTGCTCCTACATAGTTGCGCGGGAAACTAGTGGAAAGGCTGATTTTGGCCTGTCTGCCTGCTGTCCCTCGAAAAAGATCTTTAGAGAGTGCTTAAATAACTGGACTGTATCTGAACAAATTGTGACTGTGTCATTGCCTGAAAAAGACCGAAAATCTGCTGTATGCAATCGGCCTGTCAGGATATCTGAATCACCATAGAGATCACAGTTTTGCTCAGGAAAGCTGAAATTGCAACCAGACTGACATCTGACCTGTGGTATTGTGTTTTCTTTTACTGTAAGTGTGCTGAATGCTGTTAGTGGGCCACGATTTGGTTCCCCATTGCCTAATTGTGTCACGCTTGCTGAAAGCTGCATCCAGCGTTTACCGGACTAAATCCGAACTGTTCACCCGGCCTGGGCCCCACCCCCTTGGGCCAGCCAGCTACTCCAGGCGCAGAGATCACCATCGACAAGAGACTCACCAGGGGAATCAGCCCCCTCTTCAACCATCTCGAACAGGAACGACACTTCGGTAATTCATGTGGGCCCTGCTTCTCCTGGCATACCAGCTTGTCAACCTGCAGTCTCCATCTAGTCCCTCCTGTGTCTCGTATTGGGTAGCGTGAGTAAACCCCAGGGTAACTCCCTGAAACATCAGCTAAATCAAAAGTGTTGTCATCAGATTCCTTTGTTGTTTCCTTGTCATGAACTGAGCCTCCAGGCTCCGGATTACAAAGTGTGTGTGATTGTGCATGTTTTTTCTTTCCATCACAGTGCCCCGACCAGCTGCAACGCCAGCCCACCCCAGGCAACAAATTAGGCTAGCCCACCTTTGTTCCAACTGGGTACCCAGAGTGTGTGACTGTGAAGGGACTCTAAAGTGCAAGCCTGATTAAATCCATCACAGAACTAATCAGCCAAATTACACCCCTCCCTTGTTCATTCCCCCTGAATAAATCAGATCTAATTCTTTTTGCATTTAACCTGACTATGGTTCCATATTGTACCAGAAGCACTGTACTGTTACCTGCTGTGTCTAATCTCATTTTACAGGGGGTCTCCAGGGTCAGACTGGTGGAACCAGCCCTGGTGGTAAGTGCAAACAGGGTGGGGATTTGTATGCTGATTAGGGGCTATTGTACCTGTGTATGCTGTGCATTGTTTAGGCCACTAGAAGAGAAAGAGGGTGGTTTCAGTGTCCCGGAGGGCTATACCCAGGTCATCTACACTACCACTAACCCTGTACTCCAGGTGGAGGTACCCGTTTTTAGTACCCAGGCCTCTTAACCTGCAAGTAGTCACGCAGGCAGGGGTAGTAGCCCTTGGAATAGCACCAGCTAGGGGTTACATGTCCTCATGTTTTTTTTTGTATAATATTTTTATTTGCTTTTCAGCAAACTTCAACAGACAATCAAATACACAACTTATTAATTCTACTGCCAATGTCATACATTATAGTAATCAACCTTTTCACTTCATTACCAACTATGTTCTATTCCAGTTAAGTTTACTTAAATTAGATTAAATTAAATTAAAGTGAAAGTGCAACCAGTATACTCATGCTTTTTACATCCAATCCTTTTCTCATTCCTATTTTTCCTCCATCCTTTACTTCATTCTCTTTTATCTTCCCTCTTATTCTACTTGAAGCGTTTCCACTTCCCCCTTTTTAACTCCTCCTTTCTGCTTTCTATATACCATCTCTCTTCCTCTCCTATCTCAGCTTATGAAACCTTCCCATAATACCAAACTCTCTTTCTCCGACAGAGAAACCAAAAAAGGGGCCCATTGCCTTGTAAATCCTTCCTCCCTTCCCCCCATCACGTAGGTTAGCCTCTCTAGCCCCAATGTCTGCAGCACCATCCTCCACCACCCTTGGACTGTCGGTGCAACTTGTGAGACCCAAGTATTCTGGATCCCATGACGGGCCAAAACACAAACTACCCTAATCCATCTAGGTAATAACGTCCATTCCTCCTCTTCTCCATCTTCCACCCCAAATAAACATCCCAAAGGATCCAATGGCAACTCCTTCCCAGCAATCTTTCCCACTCTGGACACCAAATCCTTCCAATATTTCTGCAGTATTGGACACTCCCAGAAACAGTGCATATATGTCCCCTGTCCCGAACCACACCTTCCGCATAAAGGAGATACTTCAGGGTGTGCCTTATGCACGATTACTGGTGGGTGGTACACCCTGTGGATAAATTTAAAATATGCCTCCTTATATTTATTGCATACCATAATCCCAGAATGCATTGGGAGCAATAATTTCCAATTTTTATCTGTTATGCCCCTACCGAGGTCCCGTTCCCACAATTGTTTAGTTCTTAGCGTTCTGTCAGGGATTATGACCTTTCCTCTCTTCACCGCCCGGCCTATAAACCCTTTCTCCTGATTCTCAGCTGCATAGATCCTTACCTCCACCGGGTCCACCTCATATATCCCTTTATTCTCCTTTCCCAGACTTCCCATGTATGCCCTTGTTTGTAAATACCTGAACCTCTCTCTCTCACCACCTCCTGCAGTTCCTGTAATGAGCAGAACCGCCCTCCCACTAATAGGCGCCCCAGACTCCTTATTCCTTTTCACTCCCATTTCCCAAAGCCTATGTCTTCTGACCCTGGCAAGAAGTAGGGATTACCCACCATAGGCATTAATAGTGTCTCCTTTCCTTGTGTCCAGCCTTTTCTCCTTAACGCCTTCCAGGATAGTAGTACCTGCACTACCAGGGGGTTGACTTCTTTTCCCATCCTATACGACCTTAGCCCTTTACTATGGAGATACGCTGTTATTTTACACTGGGCCATTCACTGTTCCAGTTCAACCCAGCTGGCAACCTTGGGTTTATGTACCAAATCCACCACATATCTTTGCTGTATAGCCAAAAAATAGTTTCCCAAATCCGTGAAGTTTAAGCCCCCTTTTTCTCCATCTGCCTTTAGCCTCCCCAAACTAACCCTCGGGCGCTTCCCTTTCCAAATAAAGGTAGTGAAGGCCTTCCCCAACCTGTGTACATCCTCCCTAGACAGTCCCAGATGTAGCATCTGTAGAAAGTACAAAATCCTAGGCAGCACGTTCATTTTTATTATATTAATTCTGCCCAGCCATTACATGGGTAGCTGCATCCACCTTCTTAGATCCGCCTCAATAGTTTTTATCAATTTGGTGTAGTTTAAGTTATATAGGGACCACAAGTATCTGCCTACCTGGACCCCTAAATATGTCAGACTCATCCTCACCACCTTGAGTCCCCATCGTCTTACCTCTTTTATTTTTATTTATTTTATTTATTTAGCTTTTGTTGACCGGGTAAGTGCACTAGACAAATCCTGCCTATTTTCAGGCACGACCCGGGGGAGGGGGATACAGATGAATGCCAACTGACCTTGAACCAGATTAAGCTGTTGGTGGTATTTTTAGTGAATGAGGGAAATTTGGCCATGACACCGGGGAAATTCTCCTACTCTTTTCGATAAGTGCCATGGGATCTTTAACATCCACCTAAACTACCACCAATCCAGGCAGATGGGACCTCGGTTTAACGTCTCATCCGAAAGACGGCACCTCAGAAATGCAGCACCCCTCTCATGCTGCATTACAGTGTCAGTACTGGGATATTAATCCAAGTGCCAGATGTGGGAACTGAACCCACAGCCCTCTGATCTCCCGGCCTCAGAGGCGAGTGTGCTACCTACTGAGCCACTGACACTGCAAACACTCTTCTCCAGCCCCCTTAAACCACATTACTTCCGACTTTTCCAAATTAATTTTGTAACCCGAGAATATCCCGAACTCCTCTACCAGTGACAGAAGTGGGGGAACCGATCGCCTAGGATCCTTAATAAACAACAGCGTATCATCCACGTATAGTGCCAATTTATGTTGTGACCTCCCTTCCCCCCCCCGCATGCTCCCACAGTCTCTGATTGCTACAGCCAGAGGTTCTATCACAAGCGCAGATAATAAGGGGGAAGAGTGGGCAGCCCTGCCTCTCTCCAAATTAAACCTCTCCAACCTACTTCCATTTACTACCACCTGTGCCCAGGGCCGTCTATACATCACCTTTACCCATCCCAGGAATGGTTCACCCAGACCAAACCTCCCCAATAGTTTCATTCCACCGTCAAACGCTTTTTCCGCATCCATTGAAAGGATCCCTATATCTTCCTTTCCCCTGTTCGCTCTCCAAAGTATATTAAGCAGCTGTCTCATATTATGATCTGACTGTCTTCCTTTAATAAACCCCGTTTGGTCCGGGTGAACCATCCCCAGGAGTGTCTCCTCCAGTCTACAGGCCAGAACTTTGTTAAATTGTGATTTGAAGATATTAGCTAGTGATATCGGCTGATACGAAGCACATAATTGCGGATCCTTCCCCTCCTTTGGTATGAGGCATATGACAGCATCATAACATGTATCTGGGCAAGCTAATCTCTACCTTCTCTTCATTTTGTTGGAACACCTTACATAGTACCCTTGCAGTTCGGGCTCCCATCAGTGTCCTCATGTTTTCTGATGCAGTCCCTGCACCATTTTGGTTGCCCTTCTCTAGCCTGCCTCCATTTTGTTAATGTCCTTGTGCAGGTGCAGCCTCCAGTACTGCATGCAGTTCTCCAGATGGAGCCTAACCAGTGTCTTGTAAAGAGGGATTATTACCTCTCTCTTATGACTTATGATACCCCTACTAATACACTCAAACATCCCCCTAGCCTTACCTACTGCTTTAGTGGTCTGCTTGGATGATTTCAGATCATCTGTGATAATGCCCAAGTCTCTTTCTTCCCTTGTGATTGCCAGCAACTTCCCTCCCAACCTATAGGTGGCTTCATGGTTTCTCTTCCCTATGTGCATGATCTTGCACTTCTTTGCATTAAACCCCAGTTGCCACTCTTCCGACCATTTTGCCAGTTTAGCCAGATCTCTTCTCATTCTGCCCACCCCATCATCTACTCTGTTGCAGACCTTGATGTCGTCTGCAAACAGACAAACCTTACTTCCAGTCCATCTGCAATGTCACTGATGAAGATACTGAAGAGGACTGGCCCCAGGACTGATCCCTGAAGTACCCCACTTGTGACTTGCATCTCTTCTGACTGTATACTGTTTAGCACCACTCTGTGTTCTGCCCACCAACCAGTTTGCCACCCAGTTGACCAACTTCTGACCCACCCCAAGCCTACCCAGCTTATTAATCAATTTTCTATGTGGAACAGTATTGAAAGCTTTGCTGAAATTAAGGTAGGTGACATCAGCTGCACCTACTTGGTCCACCACTCTGGTTACCCAGTCAAATAAATCTATGAGATTAGTTTGAAAGGACCTTCCTGTTGTAAACCCATGCTGTCTTGGATCCTGTGCTCCTATGGATTCCAGGTGTTGCACTAGCCTTTCCTTAAGGAGTGCCTCCATAATCTTGCCCATTACTGAGGCAAGACTGACTGGTCTGTAGTTCCCTGCCTCGTCCCTGTTACTACTCCTGTGGAGTGGGATCACATGAGCCCTTCTGCAGTCTTCTGGAACCTCTCTTGTGCTCAGAGACTCACTAAAGCATTCTGACAATGGCTCTGCTAGTTCCACCCTTAGCTCCTTTAGTACCCTGGGATGTATGCCATCCAGTCCCATTGCCTTGTCCACCCTGAATTTAGTGAGCTTCTGTAGGACCCTTTCTTTCTGTGAAGGGACTTGTACACACCTCCCTCCCCCGTGTCCATGGTGCTGAGTTGTGGGCCCTGCCCTACCTTTTCCTCAGTAAATATTGAGTGGCAGTATCTGTTTAGGATAGATGCTTTTGCTAGGTCCTCCTCCACACACACTTCCCCTTATCCCCTTTGATGTTAGTAATATCCCCTCTGGACTTTCTCCTTTCATTAATGTATCTATAGAAAGTCTTGGCCCCTACTTTTACTGTTCGTGCTAGTGTTTTTTCGGTTTGGGCCTTTGCCTGTCTTACTGCCTTTCCTGCTTCCCTTGGGGAAGTTTAGTATGCCTCCCTATCTTTGTCCCGCTGCGTTCCCTTATATTTCCAGAAGGCCAACCTTTTGGCTCTGACCTTTTCTGCTACTGTTTGAGTACCAAAGTGGTTTCCTCCTTTTGCTCTTGCTTTTCTCCCTAACACAATGGGATGTTGCTTCAAATACTGCATCCTTAATGCTTGCCCATTTTGCCTGTACCCCCTCACCTGTATTTCTTCTTGCCAGGTCTAGCTTAACTCTGTTGGCCATCTTATCAAAGTCCGCTCCTCTGAAGTCCCATATTTTGCCTTGGAATGGGAAGATTTAGTTCTAGTGGCCAAATTGAACCATACCATGTGATGGTCACTGGCTCCCAGGTGACCTATCTGGAGATCTGTGATCCTTTCCCTGTTAGTCAGTACTAGATCTAGGATAGCCCTGTCTCTTGTGGGTCACAAACCATATGCCTTTCTGTTAACATTACCATTCTAATCTGAAGTATTTGAGTTAGTGTAAGCCACTGAGGAGTGTGTTTTTTTTTTAATATACTTGTTTTATTATTTCCAAGATTTACAGAGTTAATATCACATACATCACATAGCAACTTATTTGTTTACAATACTTATTAAAACACATCTAGTTCTCTCTGAACAACAAGAGAAAATCTATAAAACATAGTAAATATAACTTGATGTAACTTACTATTTCCTATAATCTAAAACCAGGATTAGGTCTTTTAGAAGGGACTCGTCTTTTGATAGGATTATAGAATCATATCAGAGAATACATCAGTCACTTATTGAGTTTTTAAAAACATTTCATATTAGTATGGCAAAGCTCACAATCTTCTTGTGCCTATCAAGAAGGCTTCCTACAAGGGGTCTATCATATGTCCTCCAGTATCATCTCTCATCTAGGTGTCTCATCTGCCTACCAGCCATGTCACAGATCATGTTATATCATACAGCAACCATCTGGACAACCTATTCTGGTAATGTTGTAGCTGCTGCCTCAGAGCCAGGGTGATTTTTTCCATTTGATGGATTGATTCCATCACCTCAACCCATTCTAAAACCTCCAGGGCCAAGATCTGGAGCCATCTCTTAGTTATTGACTTCATAGCCGCAGCTACTAGTATAGTCCATAAATAGCATTCATCTCTGCCCTTCGGTTCCGTAGGGATTTGTCCCAACACCATATGTTCTGGGCCCACATTAGTTTGCAACATGAGTATTTGAGATATGTGTTTTCTTATTTCTTCCCAAAATGTTTTTACTACAGGACAAGACCAAAAAACATGGGCCTGTGTGGTGTACTTTTCCCCACATTTCTGCCAACATTCAGATGATGTTCCCTCTGCATAAAGGGCTGTTTGAGATGGCACTAAAAATATCTAACCCTGAGTTTCCAACAGAAGTCTCTCCAGAACAGTGAACTAGAGATAGACCATGTGCTTGTCCAACCCCATAGCCATTGTTGTTCTGTGAGAGACACCCGAAGGTCCTGTTCCCATCTAATTTTGATGTGATGCGAGGCGATTCCCATATCCTCTATATAATTCCTATAGAGCAAGGATATGGCTTGCTTCTCTCCCACATGACCCCAGATCCTATGAAATATGGGGATTCTTGTGGGGACTCCCTTTTCTTTTATTATGTTCTGAATTTGTTTTTATTGCATCTCTGAGCTGATAGTATCAAAATCTGTCTGTGGGGGGAAAGCCGTATTGCTTTTGAAGTGCCTCAAAAGACAGAATGGTCGAGCCAGATAGCATCTGATATGGTGAGTGAAAGCCCCTTTTAGCCTGCTGCTACCATTTATCGAGTTTAGCTGGGGTGAACTGAGGGTCATAGGCCCATCATTTATACATCCAGAGTTGTCTGTGTCTCACCTCTTTTGATGCCCCTTCTCCAACCTTCTAGTACCGCTTGTGTGCCAGAGTACCGATGCATTTGATCAGGTCCTCCTCCGGAGAACAGGTCTGCTTGAATTGGGGGATCTTTCTGATCCTTTAATTCTATTTTCTTCCAGTGTGCATCATAATCTTGGCTGCCCCAAGGAAGGGCAACCCTCATCTGTGACGCCACTCAGTAGCCAGTCAGGTTTGGGAAGGCCAGTCCCCCCTCTTGCTTCGGAAGATACAAAACTGTTTTCCGTATTCTGGGTCTCATGTCCCCAGAAAAAAAATCAAAGAAAAACCTCTGCCATGTTTCTAATTCTTTTTGGATAACAACACATGGCACGCATTGCAATAGATATGAGGCATGGGAGAGCATTCATTTTAAGTGCTTGAGCTCTGGCATTTAGGGATAAAGGCAAAAGTGACCATCTCCTAAAGTCCATCTTCAGTTGCTGTATAACGGGGGTAATTAAGTTCCGCCAATTGTGCATTGTTTGTACTAATCTTGACTCCCAAATATTTCATGGAGGTCAAGTCCCACTACATGGGGTATCTTCTTTGCATGGCCTCTCCTGGAACATAATTAAAACTAAGTGTCTCTGTCTTCCCTCTGTTAAGTTTATAGCCTGATAGTGTCGAAAACTCTTGGATTAAAGTGAGCACCGCAGGTAAGGAGCTCTCTGGGTTAGACAGGTACATGAGCACATCATCGGCATATCGCTCTAATTTATGTGTTGATCCTCCTATTTCAATTCCTCCTACCTCTGAATGTTGTCTAATAATTTGAGCCAATGGTTCTATGTAGAGGGCAAAAAGGAGGGGGGAAAGAGGGCATCCCTCTTTAGTGCCTTGCCCTAAGGTCAGTGCCTCTGATATATGACCATTTGCCCTAACATGCGCTCTCGAGGATTCATATAATCTAAATAGGGTGGTGGTGAATTGCTGTGGGAACCCAAACTGGGAAAGGACACGGTCGAAGGCCTTTTCGGCATCCAGGCTTACTACTATGGAAGGAATTTTCTGTCTATTTATGTGGTCAATTATGTGTACTGTTCATCTTAAGTTGTCTTGGGCTTGTCTCCCAGGTATGAATCCTGTCTGGTCTAAGTGGATTAGAGATGGGAGGTAAGTTTGTAAGCGCCTCGCTATAATCGACATTAGGGTCTTACAGTCTATATTCAACAATGAGATGGAACGGTATGAGGAGCACCTAGCTGGGTCCTTTCCCGGCTTGGGGATCACTGAAATAATGGCCCTAGACCATAAAGGTAGGGGAGCCATTTCACCCCTTATCACCTCTGCGTGCACACTGACCAGTAGAGGTTGGATTTGGTTCCCCATTACTTTATAGAATTCCGATGAGAAACCATCAGATCCAGGACACTTCCCAACTTTTAATCTCAATCTCTGCTTTTAACTTCTAGGCCTGTAATAGAGGCCAATAAGGATTCACCATGCCCTGGGGTAAGCTCCGGGAGTTTTAGCTTGTTCAAAAAAAAAGCCTGCCACAACAAACTCGCAGATGTTTGCTCATCTGTGTATACTGTTGTATAATACTCATTAAAGGAATCAGAGATTTCCTGTACTCCCTTTACCATAGTTTGCTTCTTGGGGTGCCATATCTGAGCGATTGTGGCCCTTGACCGCTGCGCTCGTAACCTACTGGCCAATAGTCTTAAAGCGTGAGGGCTCCCCTCATAATATTTTTGGCATAAGAAAAGGAGTTTCTGCCTACTTGATAATCTAAAATACCTGAAAGTTCTCTTTTATAACCTTGGAGCTGTTTAGTTCTGGCTTTATTCATGTTCTGTTTTTGCTGTCCCTCTAGTTCTTGCACTTGCTGGAGCAGTTCTATTCCACGTGCCTCCCTAATCTTTTTTTTTTCTGTGAAGCTATCTGTATTAGTCTCCCTCTTATTACTGCTTTTGCCGTGTCCCACATAATAGACTGCGAGGTGTCTTGACTAGAATTCTCTGTCAAAAAATTCTTATATGTTTCAATAATTGTATCTGTAACCTCACTATCCCTCATTAGGGAGACATTCAGGTGCCAGAATGTGGTACGTTTTACCTCACCTAAGTCCATCTGCATATAGAAAGGGGCATGGTCCGAGAGAAGGAATTCCCCCATCCATGTGTCAAATTCTGTGGCTCTCATCTCTAGGGATCAAAAAGTAGTCGAGTCTGGAATACATATTGTGGGCAGCAGAATAGAACGTATAGTCTGTCTCCCGTGCTGGTATCTCCAAACATCCATCAAACCCAGCTCTGTTACCACTTTAGCTACCTTCTTTGCTGTCTGATGTGGCCTTTTAGGGTTTAAAGTGGAGGAATCCAAGTGTGGATTAAAAGTTTAATTCAAATCCCCCCCACAGATCAGTTGTCCTTCACCCCAGTCTAACAAGGTAGTTAAGAAAGTACGGTAATCTTGGTATTGCGTTCCTGGGTGGGGGGGGGGTAGACCGAAGCCAGTGTAATGGTATTGCTCATAAATTCTCCCTTTAACATAGCACATCTTCCCTCCTTGTCTACCTTCAAGTCCGTTTTCCTAAATTGTGTCTTTGTTTGAACTAAAACCATGGCTCCTCGCCTTCTACCCCTTTTGTATGATGAGGCTGCCATTTCACTAAATGCCAGCTTTAAAAACTTGTGTTCTTGTACTGATAGGTGTGTTTCTTGTAGGAGCAAAAAGTCCACAAAGGCTTTTTTTAGCCTGACTTGTAATTTTACTCCGTTTTATTAGGTTAGTTAAACCCTTCACATTAAATGAACATATTAATGTACCCCTTTTAACCATATTTAATGTTATGTTTGCTTAGTACTGGCCCCCCTTCCAAGCTTCCCCCAACCGAAGAGCTATCTATTCGATGTTCCTTATCCCGAGATAAATTTAGTTTGGTATCACAGTCCTGGTCAAAGAAATGTATTCTACATAAAACAGAAACCACAATAAAATTAAGGAAACGCTTATCAACTCTGGTCAACATGACCATTAAACTTTTTTTTTTTTTTTTAAACTCTACGATTACTTCCAAGTGTGGAGACCCTAATTTAGGGGTCTTTTTCTTGCCCAAATCAGGATCTTTGTTAGGCAAGTCTGGAGAGGTTTCTCTATGTCTCTCCTCAGTGAGACCCCCCCAGGCGCTTTGTGGTGTTAGCTAGATACAATTTAGCTCTGTGCCCAAATCAGAGGCCAAGTAAGGTCCAGCCTCGATAGGCTTTAATTGTGAGCACCTGTATCCCTTAGACTTCAAAGGCTCAGCTGACTATATAGATTACAAATAGTTTGAGATCCATATGACCTGTGCCTTAGTTAATTGCTTTTGCCAGTGGGTTATTCAGGATTCAGCTCTAGAGGCCATTCAGGGGCAGAACACCCTCCCCAATGGAGATACCCGTTTACCTAATGCGAGAGAGGAAAGGGAGGACCAGACAGAGAAAAGTCAACTGTTTTTTCTCCAATTGTTAGTTTTTAATCTGTTTAAGAGAGCCCCCACTAGAGTGGTGTGGTGTTCTTATTTTGTTCCATATTAAGGGCAGAATCCAAGAAGGGGGACCCGAGCCACCAATCAGACAGCCAGTTGTTCCGGTTTCCTCGTGAGAGCTGACCTCCAGGTCCATTAGGGTGCTTCTATGGTTCCTTACTCCGCCCAACGCACGACCCACAAGGATCACCAGTGAGCCGACCAGTCAGCCACCGCACTCCTTCCTAGATCTGTATGCCCTGCTACGTGAGGTCACATTAGCTCAAATTGTTCACTTTTCAGCTGCTCTTAAAAGGCGACCCACGTGCCCCAGCCAGACAGCCGAATCCTCTCCGATGTTGCCTTCAGAGCATGCTCTTTAAGGTCACCCCCACCAACCACAGAGTGCTCCCCCCAGAGGAAGGATCCAGTCCCCACAGTCCTCCATTCACCGCACACCATCACCCCTATACTCTGTATCTACTTAACATTTGTAATTAGCAAGTTTTTACTAAAACGGCTTAAGTTAATTACAGCAACAGTCCATGTAGCACTCCTCCTTCTGGGAGTGCTCTCCTCTCAGCATTAGCCTAAGTCTTTCAAACTCCCTTCCCTCATTCACATTAATGGGAGAGCGATTTTAATTCCAGTAAACAGTTTGTACTTGCTGTTACAATCTCTTATGATCAGGTTTAGGATTCTTCCTCGTCTTCTACCACCTCTGAGTCTCCTGTGCTTGCCATTGTTGTCTGGGTTTGTATTTCACTTTGTCTCGACTGTTTCTGGCCACGTACTGCGTCCCACAGACTGGAACTGTCTGTATTGGGTTTTCCTCCTTGCCTTTTTGGTCCCACTATCGACCACACTCTTCTGCGCACCTGCTGCTGCAGACTTTGGCCTACCATCAAATCTGGAAGGGCAATCCCATACTGATTCAAGAATTCGGAGGCCTCCTTCAACTCCAGGAAATTAATCGGGCCTTTTGGGGAAAGAACTTTCAGTCGAGCAGGCTATTCTACGAATGCCCGGATATCCTTTTGTTGGAGTAGTTTCACTACTGTTAGAACTTGTCTTCTTCTCATCAACAGTTAGGGTGTGAAATCATGATCGAAGAACAATCTGGTATCTCCAAATACTATACTTTTCTTGGCCCAGGCTAAGGTGAGGATCTCCTCTTTAACTCTATAATCAAGGAAGGCCATTACTATTGATCTCGGCCTCGCTCTCTGGTCTCGGGGTCTGGGAACAAGTGAGCGGTGGGCACGAATTATATTTAGAGCTTTTTCTGCTGGTAGGTTTAGGATCTCATGTAAAAAGGAATCCATGAAGGTGAGCATATTTCCAGACTCTGTGCCCTCCGGTACACCATGTATGCGGATGTTAGTCCTTCTATTTCGATTTTCCATCTCTTCGAGTCATTGTTCTAGGGTAGCGGAACGTTAAGTTCTAATAAGGTTGAGTTGTGGATATCTGAAGTTTTAGTATAGTCTGTTAGCATATTTTCAATGGCACCTGTACGCTGTTCCAGAGTCTCAATTTCTTTTCTGTGGACCGAGACCTTAGCTTCGAGACGTTGTAATGTTTCGTTCATCTGTTTAAGAGTTTGGCAGAGCCGACGTGAAGTGATGGTGCAGTCAGGTTCCTCCATCGGGGCATCCAAGGCGGCTGTGTTAAGGGAGGTCTCCAGGGGCCTAGAGGCCATCATGGGTTGTGTTCCTTCAGGGAGATTTTTCAAGGCTTTACCTCACGTAGCCTGCAGGTTTCCTTTAAGTCTCTGCTTCCGTGCCATTAGGTAGCCCGTTATATGCCTTTTGGAAGACAGGATTATTGCTCTAATGATGCGGTGCAAGTAGATTATTATGGGTTGGTCTTGGAGCCGATGAGCTACGCCGCCATTTCCAGGTGCTCACAACTGGAAGTCGAGGAGGATCTGTTTAAACTTCCATTGTTTAGGAGACATATTTGTGTAACCTCTTTAGAGATTAGAGGAGTCATCCAACAACAGTCGCTTGTTTGGAAAGGGGGCAGCATTTGGAGAGGATGTGTACATTTTTTTAAAATGGGGGAGGTAGCTGTCGGAGATTGTGTGTACAAAACAGAAATTTCTGGCTACACCCCTGCCCTCCACACCCTAAACGCCATTATATTCGTTGATCCCTGTACCCTGAGGACATCCTCCTGCCCTGCCAAATGCAGGCTGCAGCAAAAAGCAACTCCTATCCCATTCATCTGCACAAGAAACACTCCCCCCGCCCCAAATCCTACCAACAGGTGCGGTGTTACAGTTTATGGCATCCTAAATGAACAAACCTGTGGTGCCCCCACTAGTGATGTAGAAGGGGGAGCTATAAAAGAATTGAAAATGTAAACTATATAGGCCAGGGGTCTGGGGTTCACCTAGGCCCCCAGAAATTTTTATTTATAATTGGGTGCATTCTGATGCGGGTCATTTAAAAAACAGAATTTTCTAACCTTTTACCCCTTCCCAATGCCCAGTAAGTTGCACCCTATCCCCCCCTCCCCAGAGTCCCCACAGTCCAGTACGTTGCCTGAACCACACTCTCCATAGCCTAGCCACTTGCTCCAGTGCATGGCCCCCAGCCCTCCCCAAATGCAGCAAGCTACACCCCAGCTCCCCTCCCTAGAATCCTCAGTCCTCCCCACAACCACACCATCCATAGGCTCAGGGTCTGCTCTCCTTTTTATTGCCAGTGCCATTCTCTTCTCGCTCCTACTGGGCTGAGCTGCTCTTTGCACTGATCACTCAGAGCTGCCCGCCCACTTTTGACTGACGTGTCAGAGTCACTTTCTCCCTGTTGCAGAGAGGCATTGGTTCCTAGAAATCTTGTCCTGACACGGAGAGACAGATTTCTGAGCAATATGAGTCTGTATTTGCATACACAGCCTGCACATTCATTTGCTTAGCCATATTCTGTTCATAGTTTAAGCATGGGCAGCACCACCTGACCCTGGCCTACTTACCTGTTCTGGCTTGCTCCCTTGTCTTCAGTAAAAATAAATTACAGTACTACTACAACTGCTGCAACTACTGCTACTACTACACCCACAACCACACCCACACCCAACTCTGAAGTGCCAAGTTGATTAAATACCACCACTGAACTAAATGCCATCACTTTTTGGTGTTAGCGACTGTGTCCCCTGCGGGGGGGAGCAGCGGCATGCAGCAGATCCAGAATCTTACTTAGCAGAACCCAAGCAATACTTTGTTGTTGTAGCAGGTCCCCAAGCAAAAATTATTAGAGAATGCCATGGCCCCCATTTTCAAAGCCATGGGGATGCCCGGCCCACCTAGATGCACCACCCAAAGAAGTGGGCCGGTGCAAAAAAATTCAATATTCAAACAACATGTGTTGTGCATTTCGTCTGAATATAGCAGTCCTAGAGGGCGGTGCAAATGGGGGCCGATGAACAATGCGCCAGTGCATCCTGGGAGGGATGGCCTGAAAACCTGGAATGGGGATGCACTGGACCCAAATTCCTGATATTCAGCCAGAAAAATGCAAATGTGGCCATTAGGCATGCAAGGTGCAAATGGGCCATTTGCAGGCTCATGATGGCTGCACTGGTATACATTCTGCAGGAATGTGCCCGGCGGGATGCGCTAGGCAGCCTGTCCTCCCCATGCCCAGTCCTGTGTCGTGAACCTTCATAATCCACCCCTTCTCCATAGTGTAGGGACCCCCCCATCCTGATCCCCGTTCGAACTATTACTGCAACCCCCACCCATTTCCCTAGTGTAGTGGCCCCTCCCTGTATAGATGCCCGCTCGAATAAAAATTTTCCCAGCCTTTCTTCCCTAGTATAGTGGACCCTCTCCCATTCGAAATGAGAAATAAATTTCCCCCCCTTCCCCACAGTGTAGTGGCCACTTCACCCCCACCACCCACTCAGGCACCCGTGTTCCAACCCGCTCCCCCTGTTCCAGCATGACCAGTCAGCCGGTGAGCAGCACAGCTCTCTGCACACCTCCACAGCCGCCCGCTGACTGAACTGTTATTGACAGCGTACAGTATAGACTACACACCCATTGGTTGAACTGCAACTAGTGGGCGTGTAGTCTGTACTGTATGCTGTCAATGACAGTTCAGTTGGTGGGCAGCCATGGAGGTGTGTGGAAGGCTGTGCTGCTTGCCGGCTGAATGGGCCATGCTGGGATGGGGGAGTAGAGTGGTATGGGTGCCTAAGTGGGTAGGGATGGGGAGGTACTACACTATGGGAACAAACGCTGGAGAAAAATGATTTTTTTATTCAAACGGGATTGGTATGGGAAGTAGGGCCACTACATTATGGAAATGGGTGGGGTTACAATAATAGCTTGAACGGAAGGGGGGATCACTACACTATGGAACAGGGGGGCCAAGGGTACTGCTACGGTGAATGGGGTTCGGGGATTGGGGGGTTACTACCAGGGAATGGGGACAGTTACTTTTAATATGTACACTGCGGTCGGGTTCAGGGATGGGCGTGGGGTTCCACTAGACTACCAGGGAATGGGGACTTAATATTTTCATATGTACACCGCGATCAGGGTTTGGGGATGGGGGTAGCGGTTGCCACTGGGCTGCAGGGGCTGGTGGCTGCTGTGCGCAGTACAGCAGCCTGCCTGTGGGTGGCTGGGATTTAAGGCATGGTTCTACCATGCCTAACTTTGTGCAGCATATCTCGGAGATGCACAGGCAGCTGCAACGCACATCTTGGCTGAATATGGGGATGTGCCACATATTCATGGGTACATCCCCTTGACATGCACCGCATACATCATCACTGTCCTTGTGCACAGCCAGAAATGCACAACTCATCTCCTTCCTTTGAATATCATGCTGCGGCGCATCTCCTTTGAAAATGTCCCCCCATATGTCCCCTCACTCACATACCTTCCTTCTGTCTACATTTAGGATGTGATGGGGTCAGAGTCTGAGATCCATGAGAATTGTTAAGAAAACACACTGCTTGGACACCCACCCCACCACCCTACATTTTAACCTACACAGGTCAGTCCCCACTGCAAACTCTCCTTTTTGTCCTTTCCTGTTTGGAAAATAAATTCTAAACGCACTTGCTCTGCCTCCTTTTACTTTGGGGTGCTAGCTTTACAAATGCAGTATGTAAGCTGGATTTGCAAGGGTGGTGTAGTAGTAAAAAGATGCAAATGGTCCTGTACAGATCAGAAAGTGAGCATCTCTGCCTGCGGCCAAATCACCTTCCCCATAGCTTAACTACCTGCTCCAGTGCATGGCCCCCAGCCTTCCAAGCACAGCAGGCTGCACCCTAGCTCCCCTCAGAATCCTCTGGCCTCCCCCATCATCTGTAGCCTCAGGGTCTGCTCCTCAGTTTTTAGGCCAGGGTGGTTGACCGTCTCGCTTGCTTACTGTATTAATGCTGCTACTAACCTAGTCATGACAACCTATGGGCTACTTCCATGTCTTCCCACCCAAGCTACTGCTCACACAGTATAAAGCATCTTGGACATAGTAACCCCCTTAGTCGCTCCAGAAACACTTTGCCCCTTTTCTATCTCAGAATTAGGTTCATTAAGTAGGTAATGCTCTCAGAGGCAGATCAGTTGAGCAGATAACATATATTACTTTAATTTTATTGAATTTTGTTGAATGGGTAAGCCCACTGAGACTAGCAGTCCCTTTTTCAGGGGCGACCCAGGGGTGGGGATACAGATGGTAACCAACTGAAACAACCAGATTAAGCTGTTGGTAGTATTTCTAGTGAATGGAAGAAATCTGGCCAGGACACCGGGGAAATTTCCCCTACTATTTTTGAGAAGTGCCATGGGATCTTTAATATCCACCTGAACAACCACCAGAACAGGCAGACGGGACCTCGGTTTAATGTCTCATCTGAAAGACGGCACCTCAGGAGTGTAGCACCCCACTCATGCTGCATTACAGTGTCCGTATTGGGATTTAACCCACGTGCCTGGTGTGGGGATAGAACCTACTGCCTTCTGATCTTCCGGCCACAGAGGCAAGTGTGCTACCTGCTGAGCCACTGACATGGACATTAAACCCTGCAGTCACAGAAACGTAGTTAGAAAATTAGTATTTTACTGGCAGCGGCCAAGAAAGTGGCGACTAAATTATGGTTACAGAAATCTCCGCCACAGGCAAAACTGTGGGACGATATAATCTAGGAGATGCATAGAATGACAGGCCAACGACAAGTTACCACTTCTAACAGATGGACAGTTTGGCTGTTGCACATTTCCCAACATAGAACAGATCTCCCCTAATGGAGAAGGGGGAAAAAAAAGTGAAGTGGCATAATCCAGTTGGTCCATATAATCACTGATCTTCAGGTCGGTTGCTCGATGTGCACAAGGGTCCCCTCCCATGAGTTTGTATGTATATTTTTATAAGTGACGTTCTCCTCACCCCCCCCACCCCAATGTGCCACTGGTAAAACAGCTAGACTATAATATTGATAATACAGCTGCTGTATCATTCTGACTAAGCTGGTATCATGACATCGATGTTAATATTTCACATTGCATATACCACCAAAAATGTATTACAAATAAAAAAAGTTAGAGAAAAATATTACAGGGAAACCACTAACTGAATGGACTTCAACTTCTTACCCAAAGCCTTTAAATGAACAGTTGTGCTCTCTCTCAAGTCAGAGTCTACTTTTTTTGTGCTGGAATCACCTGTCACTTCTGACTGCAAAGAACTTGATAACAGATCATTCTTACCTGATCATAGCTGCTAAGAATTTTTTCTCCTAGCCAGCCCGGTAGCGTGGAGGGCTGAGGCAGCGATGCCTTACCTGTCACACCAGTGACCCATGTTTGCGGTGCGAGCGGGTTACCGGGGAGGGAGAGGATACAGCGTCTGGAGGACAGCTCTCCTCTCCCGGGGAGGGGGTGGGACTGGAGATCGGCGCATGCCTGGCCCCTAGCAGTGGCTGGAGGCTGGCACACTGATTCCACAGACAGGGGGTGGGAGACAAAGCAGATGTCCGGCATGCTGTGTGCGGAATCACACGCGGCTCAGCCACTGATGTCATTGCACACAGGGTTGGGGAAGAAAACTGGAGGATGAAAATACTGTGGACTGGCTTAATGACTCCGACCCTCCGCAGGCACCGCACCTGGCTATCTGGCACCTCAAGCAAGGGGAGAGTACCAGTGGACGCTGGGGTGACGGGGCTGGGAGACCCGGAGGAAGGGGGCCAGTCTGGGAGGAGAAAAAAAAAAAATTAAGACTTTGCTCTCCTTTTAAGCACAGATCCACCTCAGTCTAATGTTCTATCCCTCCAGCACTGGCAAGAGAAAGACTGCCTTATACAGCAGTGATCTGAATGCTGCAGTTTGCCCCATCCTCCTTTGAACACTGCCATTTTTCCCTTGCTCTCCCCCTCCCTCAACAGCACTCCACAGTGCCAGGCAGGCTGCCACCGTTTAAAATAAAAAGTTACAGCAAGCGGGGCAGGTGAAATAATGGAAGGCATCGACTCGCTAACTGGCTTGCTGACACTGCAGCGTGCACTGTAAGTTAAACTGCAGTACAATGAGCTCACTATGACAACTGCAGAAGGACATGCTTGCTTCCAGCACACTTCTGCTGTACTATGCAGCTCTGCATTAAAAACAAAATAAAAAATAACCAGCCAACACAGGCAGCAGCCATAAGCTAATGGGGGAAGGGGCTACAGCCCTATCAGCCTCCCCAGTAACTCTGCAACTGGAATCCAAGGAGGCTTTCACCAGTTCTATGGCCTTGTGCAGTCAGTCTGCTGCACCACGGCTGTGCTGGCACCCCAAGCAGCTGTGTGGTTCGTGTGTGCCAAATGCCAGTACTGCCTACTGAGTAAGTAACTCGTAAAAACTAAGTGGTCTTCACAGACTTGATCAGTCCCTGAACTAAGCCTGTGATGGTTGATACCACTTTCACAACCCCTCAGATGCTTGAAAAGGTTACCTTGGTATGCTGCTGCCACTCACTGCAGCCTCACTCTGGTTGTCTCTAGGTCTGAATCCCACCAGAGCCGCCCACTGCTCACACGTAGTACAGTAGTCCTTACCAAAGGGTAAATGACCTACCCCTTCTGTTACAGCTAAAAACACTTTTAGATATGGTACCTGTAATCTGCCTCTTGAAAGATGGACCAGGGCCATGCAAAGTTAGTCTGTTTATCTATACCTGAAATTACTCTGTCATAGAAAGGAGGACGTAAACAGGGAATACATGATGGGCATGAGTGCAATATGGCAAATATTGTCACTCCTGCAGAGTGAGCTCTGGATATCTCACGGGTGTATGATGCTGGAGTGACAATATTTGCCATAGCACACGATCTGCACATCATGTATTTGATTTATACAATAGGGCTAGGAGTTTCAGAAGTATTGTTGTCTTGTGTTCTTTTCATGTTTGTGTGTTTGCTCATTCTGTGTGAGTGTTTCTGAATGAGCTGGCAGTGTTACAAACTCTGGGAAACAGACGAGTGTGTTTTGCAATGCTAAATGAGTTAGTTTTAGGTAGGAGTGAGAAAGACTATTTTGTGAAGCTGTATTCTTTAGAAGTCAGGCAGCAGTCAAGCTGAGAGTATCACAGTAATGAGCTGGAAGTTAGTGTGGGGAATAGGTGAGTGTTTTGTAATGCTGAGTTAGCTGCAGGCAGCAGTGACACCTCTCATGTAGTTCTGCATGTGTGTCTATGGTAACAGCACAGGTGTTTCTTGTATGCTGAGGGGAAAGCTGCCTAGAGTGATGATGTCAGCGACCTTTGTGTGACCTGTGTGTAAATGGCTGATATCACAGTAGAGCAAAGGGTAAAAATATCACACTGCAGTGGATGATGCACTGTTTTATCTCACTCATTTATCACTCACCCCTATTGTATAAATAGGGGATACATGATGGGCATGAGTGTGTTATGGCAAATATTGTCACTCCTGCAGAGTGAGCTATCCAAGCTCACGATGCAGGAGTGACAATATTTGCCATAGCACATGGTCTGCCCATCATGTATTCAATATATACAATAGGGCCAAGAGTTTCAGAAGTTTTGTTATGCTGTCTTGTGTTCTGTTCCTGTTTATGTGTTTGCTCATTCTGTGTGTGAGCTTTTCTGAATGGGCTGGCAGTGTTATAAACTCTGAGAGACACATGAGTGTTTTGCAATGCTAAATGAGTTAGTTTTAGATAGGAGTGAGAAACATACTTTTGTGAAGCTGTATTTTTTAGCATTGTGGCTGCAGTGAAGTTAAGAGCATCACAGTAATTGTAATGAGCTGAGAGGCAGAGTGTCAGAACAGCTGATACTGTTTTCAGTGGTAATTAAGTTAGCTGCAGGCAGAGTGCAAAGTGTTCTGTGAAATTGTGCTCTTTAGGATTCTGGTTGCAGTGAAGTTGAGATTGTCACAGTAATTGTAATGGGTGAGAATCAGAGTTTGAGGAACAAGTGAGTGTGTTTCAGTGGTAGTTGAGTTAGCTGCAGGCAGTAGTTTAGACTGTTCTGTGAAGCTGTGCTATTTGGAATTCTGGCTGCATCAAGTTGAGAGCCTCACAGTAATGAGCTGGAAGTTGGGGGGGGGGGGATAAGTGTGTTTTGTAATGCTCACTGAGTTAGCTGTAGGCAGCAGTGAGACCTCTCAGGTAGCTCTGCATTTGTGTCTATGGTAACAGCACAGGTGTTTCTTGCATGCTGAGGGGAAAGCTGCCTAGGGTGATGATATCAGTGACCTTTTGTGACCTGTGTGTGTAAATGTCTGATATCACAGTAGAGCAGAGGGTAAAAATATCACACTGCAGTGGATGAAATGCTGTTTTATCTCTCACTCATTTACCACTCACCCCTATTGTGTATATATCTATATAAATCTATATCTATATCTATACACACACACACACACATATATATATATATGTAATAGATATACCACTCTGAGGTGTGCGGTCGCGCTCTGATATACGCACGCCTTGGTGTGCATTGTGCGCCACGAGGCTGCAGGCGAGTGTGTCAACCGCTGGGCGATGCGTATCAGGCCAGCATCGCCCACACCTCAGAGTGGTATATCTATCTTATAAAATGGCTATAGATTTTTTTTGGGGGTAGTCCTTCTGTGTAGTTGGTAATTAAATGATATGTTGGCAGAGGTGACACTTTTTGGTGTGAAAAACTGTATTTGTAAATGAATTTAACTTTTAGTAGTCCTTTTTGGTGTGAAAAAAAGTATGTCTGTAAAGGACTGTCACTTTAATTGCCCAAATGTAGCGTGACCGAGCGGTGCTCATTTTAGAAAGTGAGAAGCTGTTACGTGGTGAAAGTAAGACGTGCTGTGTTTAAAAAATCAGAAAAGTGACTGCCTTTTATTAGTTTCTCTCGGTTTTCCTTAATAGTAGTTCCATTTGTGTCTACGGGAAGCATGAGGGATAGATCGAGTGGAGTCGGTAATTTTAGAAGCGTGAGCGGGCGAGGCGAGTGTTGCCTCGTCGCCCGTTCCGCATTGCATATGGAGCTACAATGCGAGGCAGAAGAAACTGTAAAGGCGGTCGCACTACAGAACCCGAAACCGCTCACCTAAAACCGCTTCCGATCACCCTTCCCAATGCTAATGAAAGTGAAAGTACTGTCTGCAGGATCGCGGTATTGTCAGTGGAAAGGCATCTTTTTAAAGAAATGAAGAGAAGACTACAAAAGAATGTATGTTATAGTTTTATATATACAGTTAGGTTTCTGTTAATCAGACTGGTCACAGTGGTTACAGTAATAAAAGTGGTTGTACACTGTGACACTGAACATGGCAGGATTTTATTTTTAAATTAAATTTTCAGTAAACATTAATGGTAGGATGAAGAGATCTGTTTCTACAGTGTGGGGCTACTACTGGTATATTTACTTATGGGTGTGGGTGTCAGTTGCACATGTATGTTAGTGTGGGTGTCTAGCTGCACCAGGTGTGGAGTGGTCTTGCTGCTGGTGAAAAGGTTTTGAGGACTGGAAAGTAGTTCAGGCATGCGGTCGTTGGGAAATAATGCATGGTCATGTGACGTGTTTTGGCCAATTGTATCACTGGGATTTTTATGATTTTACCACACATTTTATATATATATATATATATATATATATATATCGCGTGCCAATCAATGTATCAATACAACACTTTCACTTCAAATGAAAGTTGCCATTTTTCCTGTCGCCGCTTCCCTATGACACCGCGGTAAATTTAAAAAAAATGACATCCTCTTTTGAACTATACTACCTCAGAGATGGGAAAACCAAAAAAAAAAAAAAATTCAAAAAATATTTGACATTGCATAGTAGCAATTTTATTTATTTAGCTTTTGTTTACCGGGTAAGTACACTAGACAAGTAGTAGGCCTATTTTCAGGAACGACCCGGGAGAGCACAAACATACAGTATACATACAAGGCATCATTGGAGAAACAGCGTAATACAGGAAAAAAACACCTACAACACCACTTGTATAAGGGTGTGGGTATACTGGAGGGCGTAACATGACTGGTGTGGTTCAGTCACTCGGCTGTGCCTTGTGACCGAACCACACCAGCCGTGGTAAATCCTCCAGTATACCCACACCCTGGAGGGATAAACTGCTTAAGCACACACTAAAGACTATGGGGAATCAGTATTTCTACAAAGATTAAACTCACCTATTCACACCCACCACTGCTTCCTTTACTCCTCCCTATCCATCCTCCTCCCCACGTCACCAGCTCCACTGCGCTTCCCTCATGTCTAAATATTGGTTTAAAGGCCGGCCCAGTGGTGCTGAGGGTTGAGGCGCTGGACACCACACCTCGCACTATGCTGGCGACCAGAGTTTGGGAGTGTGCTCAAGGCGCCGGGAATCTGCCAGGGGGGAGAAGGGTTGAGCGTTCAACAACAGCTCACCTTCACTGGATGGGGGAGGTTTGGAGACTCTGGCAATAATATGCTTCCCACTGGTGGCTTTGAGGTATTGAGCCGATGGACTTCTAAGCAAGGGAGGCAGGCTGCGGTGGACATCAGGGTGGTGCACGTGGGAGTGTGTGTCCCCCTCCTCTGGACATCACTGCATGTCTGCGCTCACCAGTTTGGGGGGGGGGGTGATGCCAAAACATGGAAAAGCCCCGGCTCCAGGCTACAACACGTCCTCCCTGCACTACACCAGTCAGATCCTGATCTCCTGGGTCCTGATGCCTGCCGCAGCTTCTCCTCCACCCCCAAGTAATCAGATTCATGTATGGGGGCACTGGGGAGCTGAAGGTGGCCACACCTCGGGGGCACTAGTCAGAGTTGTTGCCTGGGAGATGTGTCCCAGGTAGCTCGACAGAGGAGGATCTCAGGCTGAGCAGGAAACCGTTTGAGAGACAGAAGAGTTTCTGGAACCAGTGACAGGAGGGGAAAAAAAAAAAAAGTTTGGGTCCTTCCCCTCCTACTTTTCCCATCCCCTCCTCTTCCTTGTGCTCCAGGGACACATGTACTTTTTCCCCCCTCACCCATCCTCACTCCTCAGCTGGAAAACTGCTTTCTCAAATGGTCTTCCCCTCCCTCTGGAATCAGTTACCCTTGTCCATACATCTCGCTCCCTCCCTCAAGGCTTGAGGCAGCAGTTCTGTTGAGTTTGAATGGTGAACATTTCGACCCAGACAGGTTTTGCTTTCACTTAATGCATGCCTGTGGTGTTCTCCAGCAGGGGTATGTACTATTTTTAAATGTAGTACCATGTGATGGGGGTTCTAACCAATGGGGAGCCATAACTGAGCAATACCCACTTTATAAATCACGGTACTCACATATATATACACATCTCTACTCTATAGGCGGACTTCTAACAGTTTCCCAGTTCATGGAGACGAATGTCAACCGAATATCCATTCTATGTACTTGTTATTCCAGCTTGCTGAGCGGAAACAGAAAAATAAAACCTTTAGGGCATACACAGCCAGCCCAACCCAAACAAGAATTCCTGTGAGATTGTTCATTTTTATTGGGATAACTTTGGGGCAGGGAGATGGGGCCAGAGTGGTCCAGGGGCTAGAGATCAAATCCTTCCTTATGCAGTAATACCAGCAGTGCAAGGCCCTGTCCACACACCACCAGAAAAATCCCTCTGTAACGTTAGAGGATCCAAACCGTTACCATAACAGTTTGCATTTACACTGGTATAGTCACAGAAAGCGTTTTCAAAACTGTTGAAAACTGATATTTTGGGCCCGTCTACACTACGTAAGTAAAATCCTGTAATGTTTTCAGTGGTAGGGTGGATGCACTAACATTTTGGCCCGATCTACACTGCTCTGAAAATCTGTAACTGTTTCAAACCGGTACAGACTGGAAACATTACAGTGCATCCACACTACCACTGTAAACGTTTTGAAAACATTACAGGATTTTACTTGTGTAGTGTGGACAGGGTTAAACAGAGCTTTGAAATCATTACAGAGACCACTGTTGAAACCACCTCACAACAGGTTTCTATAATGGTTACGAAAACAGTTTCTGCAACGTTACCAGTGTAAATGCAAACAGTTATGGTAACTGTTTGGACCCTCTGTAATGTTACAGAGGGGATTTCCAAGGTAGTATAGAAAGGGCCTTTCAGTCTGTAATGGTTTCAAAACGTTACAGATTTTCAGTGCAGTGTGGACAGTGCCTTAGTCTCCCATCTCTGCCATGTGGCTGTATGCTTTTCTAGGGTTAGCCTGAGCATGGCCATTATCCTCTCCATTCAGCACAGTTCAGTTCACCCACCCTTTTAATTCATGACTCAGTGGGCCTTGTCGGTCCTCTTCTGCCGTCACACTTCTATAATGCTACGGTTGTCCTAGATTCTCCCTCCATTTTCTTTCCTCACACATATTCACATCTCTATCTCCGTACCTGTCCATATCTATCCAGGTATCCCTCATTTCCCCTTACCTCTCCACTTTTTTCTCTTTCAGATAATTCTTGAAACAGACCCACGGTCGAAACGTCAGTGTTTCCACTCTATTCTCCATTTTCAGCGTGCATTTGATACTAACTTTGTTTTCAGCCCACACACTGACATCACCTTTTTTCTCCCCTCCTGACTGTTCACTGTAACTGGAGTGATGGTATTTCTGGTCACTTCATTACGGTATAGGTAAATTCTGTTGTGTACCCAACAGTTGTATTGCTACTTGATAGACACCATTTCTGGGTCTCTTGTCTACAATTGTTCCGATTTCCTTTATTGCAGGCTCCACTCTCCTCGTTTTGTAGGATTTGATCTTTTTTGTAACTGGATTGTTTCTTCTGCTGTAATTGCCCGGGTCATACCTGAAAATAAGCACGTACTTGTGTAGTGTACATACCTAGTCAATAAGAACAAACAATTCTGGCAGTTCCTCAGCAAGGACAGTCTGCTCCAGCGCAGTCCGGGACAGATCATTTTCCACCCAGACATACTCCTAGGGCTGGGGTAGCTCCGTTCAGAAATTAATTAGTTATGAAAACATTGGCACTACAACATATCACTGGGCACCTCAAGTTAACTAAGCAATTAGGCAGGACAGGGGGTGCATTATGATGCGATAATGGCCCACCTCAGGTCAGTTGAAAACAAGGCAAAGCCAAGTGCTTCCACCAGAGAAGGGCTGTTCGCACACCATAACATATCCACTGGTGCACTTTGCTGCAGTTATGAAATGGGTCCTTTTTAGTAAATTGGGTGTATTTTTAAACATTTTTGTTGATCTGCTTTCAGCTAGGCTGTTGTGCTGGGATAACAGCCCACCTGAAAGTACCTCTTGGCCAATCAACAGCCAGCATTCTTCTACCCGTTTTATAAACTGGCACAAGAATCGAAGCTGGGCACTTGAGAACCAGATGCAGCTCAACAGCAGTTGCTGGGCTCTCGTAGATGGCACTACAAGGCTGGCCTGCCAGCGTAACAGTAGCACTACCACTTGCGATGCCAGTGGCCAGAGTTCAGTAGAGAGTTTGGATCAGAGGGACAGTTGGGGGAGGGGGTAGGACTGAATGTCCAGAGGACTGGTCTCCTCCTCCGGGGGCTGGGGAAGGCACCCAGGACTGACTCCAAGGCAGATAGGGTGCATGGACACAGATGTGGGGTGTGCAGACATGCGTGGTGTATGCCATGGCGTCATTCCTTGCCCACCACTCTGAAGAAAAAAGGGAAAACAGATGCTGGTGGCAGGATGGCACTGGGAGACCAGCAGGACTTGCACCCAACTAGTTGGGCTCATCAGTTCAACTACTGGATCTGGTTCATGGCAGACCCACCAACCCTGCCGGGGGGGGGCAAGCCTGGGGGTACTGACCAGTGGCAGGTCCCAGTGGACATCAGGGTGATAAGGCCAGGGTCTCCTAGCTGAAGAGTGGCCACTGGTAGGGATGGAAAAATAGTAAAAAAAAAAAAAGATGTGGCACTATAGCCAATGCTGGGCACAATATAATAAGTTGCGCACTACTATCAAAGCAGGAATCATTGCACTCAGATTCAGTCATGGGCAGAGCACTGGTTGCCATATAATTTGCCACACAGGGGACTCTGGTTCTGGAACACACCAGGGTCACTCTGCCATCAGGAAAGGGGAAGAGGATTAAGCACCCATATACAGCTGTCCTCCGGGGGCAGTGCATGCTGCTGCTTGGCTACCTTGATACAGAAGCAGCTGCCTCTCAGAGGGACAGGTGCAGAGGCAGAGTGTCATCTTCACACCACACGTCCGTGCCATGGCATATGTGCCAACCTCAGGAATGGTGTGAAAACAAGGTGGAAACTCTCCATCAAGCAGCGTGATGCCTGCTGGCCAAATATAAGCTCCATGCCACCTACCAGTTACTGTCCGTGGATAATGGGGCTGGGCACCAAATTGGGGGCCAGTGGCAACAAAGGAGGCACAAAGGATTTAAAAATAAATAAGCAATCAACGGCAGGGCACTAGTTTACCTGTGGGCCACTGGATATCCACAGAAGGCATGTTCAGCACCAACACCAACACAGGTGCTCTGTAGCAACCTGGAATCCCATCAGTTCACACAGACATTGCCCACTGCAAGCAGCCTGGGTAAATCTCATGGCATTCAGCTGGCCCAGTGGCATGGAGGGTTGAGACACTGGATGCCACACCGGCCACCCGGATTTGAGAACAAGCCGGGGCCACCGGGGGTCGGCAGGGGAGGGAAGGGATCGAGCATCCGGAGGACAGCTCTCCCTTCCCTGGGGAGGGTTCAGCCGCTCTGTAGTGGCACCTGGCGGTAGCTGGGTGCAGCACAGATGCAGCGGAGCTACATGCAATGGGGGAGGAGCTTGGCGGACGGTGGCACATAGTGCCTAGTCGCCACTGCACAACCAAGCTCCTCAGGAGACAAAAAGCACCAAAAAACCTCTGGAGCTCCAGTAAGATGACGGAGACCCCAGTGGTGCCCCCCCTCCATTTCACCAATGCCATCCCAGCACACCCAGGACTCCCCACGGCCAACCCAGCGACAAGGTAGGTACCTTTCATTTCAGAAAATGCCGCCAAAGGAGGACGGGCCTTCCTCCGGAGGGCTGGACCAGGCAAGTCGCTCGGGGGGAGCCTGGGGAAAGCAGGAGTTCAGGGAATGAGGGGCACAGCCATGAGGGTACTCCCGAAGGATGCCCGGGGCCTTGGAGAGAGAAAATAAAGTTTAAATAAAAAAATCTCATGACATTTACTAGGTGTATCTTGATTTTACAGTCAATCTCCAAGCCTCAGGGCCACACTGCAACCTGGAAACCCCTGGTGAGGGAAATGGAGGAGACAGCTGCTGCCATGTCAGCTTAGCAGAATCTGTCAGCTCTCCAGGGAGTGGGACTCAAACGTCTGATGTTCCTAATCAGCACTGACTCACCCACAACTCCCGACTCAACTGCCTCAAACCGGGCAGCAGCCTGTAAAGTAAACAGACTCAAAGCAACTCTCAGCACATTCAGTGTGCCCCCCCCCCCCAAACACTGCTCACGTTTCAGAACGTACCCAGAAGGAACTCACTGATTAACCCTTGGGCACCCATTAGTTAGGTATATTGGAACCCACGGAGATCTCAGAGGGTTACACGGGTACTTACCTGAACTAGCAACTGCACTACACAGACATCCCAGTATTGTATTTAGTTTTTGTTGACCAGGTAAGTGCACTAGACAAATTCTGCCTATTTTCAGGCACGACCCGGGGGAGGGGGATACAGATGAATGCCAACTGACAGTGAACCAGATTAAGCGGTTGTTTTTTTGTTTTTTTTATTTAGTGAATGGTTCATTGTATGATGGAACATGTCCACTTTGTAGCTCTCTGTCTAAACTGGAACGTTGTAAAACCCTGTTTTTGGACAACTTATTTTCTGGTGAAGCCTCGTCTGCCTGCCCTGTACAATGATTTGCATGTTGCTACCCACCATAGCATGTTTCTAGGGACAGAAAAGATTATGGGCTTGAGTCCCACCCCTGCCACCCAGTAAAATGAAAAAAATAGGCTAGGGTAAGTTTTAGGAATTGGGAAGCTTTTATTCGGGGTTAATGAGTAAAGATTTGGAGCTCCAGCTCCTAATATCGCCCCTAGTGACACCCCTGCTACCCACAATGCTTTGCACGGTGTCTGGAACTTGAGAGTTCAGGCATGGTTGGGAGAGACACAGGAACTGAACAATGCAGATATACTAAGAACAGCACAAACCACAACCGTTTCAATTTAGACACGTCTTCTAACATTTTTTAAAGCCCTTCAACAAAATTAAGAAACTGCGGAGGTCCAAATTTGCAAATAGCCTTTAATTTATTTAACCAAATATAATTTACTGACAAAAACTGACATTTTGGCAAGACATTACTCATAGCTCTAAATTGTTTTTTTTTTTTTTTAGATGCAGTCTGTGCAATGAGTCATATTTAAATATTATAACACTATTAACAGCACAACGTGGAACAAAAAATACTTCATTGTACGTTCCAGTCAGAACTGGCCTGAACAGAACTGCAGGGCAATGCAAGGTTAGAAAAGATTCAACTCCAAGGATCACCCGACGGTAAAGCAGCACTGCCATGCCAGCAACTTGGGATTACGAGTGAACTCGGGAGCTGGCACCAGGCAGTTGGAAGGAGTGCTGCCTATGGCAGCATGTCCTAGCTGGGGGGGTGGCACCCTTGGAAGGCCAAGGGAGTTTGCTTTTTCCATCACAGGGACAGCTACATACCATTCACTGTGGGAGGATTAACGGCAAAGGGAGAAGAGCCAGAAGGAAAATGGCAGTCACTAAGGTGGGTGATGCCGGCACACTCTGGGACCTGCAGCATCCACCAAACCTTCACTCCAGATCCTTACTTGCCAAGAGGGCACCCTTCCATTGGCCCTGCAAAGAAGGGGGAGGGGATGAAGTCAAGGGGGGCACACTTGGGGATAGTGGAGCTGCTGATGGGGTCGGGTTGTTGCCAAAAGTCAGAAAGGAGCTGGCTGGTTAGGAGGACAGATACCTTGATAAAAGTTTCACTTTTGACCCATTTTGGCTTCCAGGACCTTCCTTCAAATGTTACCACACATTATAAAATGGGAAGAAAAATTCCTGGGCTCTGACTGGTCAGTGCTGACCTTCAATAGTGATGTTACCCCACCACAACATGTCTATTCAAAAAGCAAAAAAAGGCATTTTAAAAATGTTTTTCACCTTTCTCCCCCCCCCTTTGTTTCTTTAACCGTTACAAGCAAGCCATTTTATAATTGTAGTAATGCACTCCAGGGCATGTGTCATGGGGTTAACATCACTTCTTGAATGTTGGATGCACTCTGCCTGTGGTCTCCTGCTCAACCACCCGAGACGTGACATCACAGCATGACATATGCCCCTTCGTGCATTATTGCTTATATAGTTTAGGACACTCACGATATCGCAAGTGCCTGTGACATCACAGTGAAAAAACAAAGTTTCAACATTTAATTTCATGGTATTTGGCTCTACCACCCCCAACCCCATTCCTTTAGGACTGCAATTTAACAAATAAATGCAGGATCCCTGTCCTCTCGGCCTCATGTACTTTGGTTGCTTGTCTATATTTAACATCATAATCCTGTTTATGACGTCATACTTTCCACAGAAGCAGACTGAAAACAGGGGACTAGATGTTAGGTGTAGAAGATCAGTCAGCACAGATGCAGCCTAGGAGCCAGGGGTACTGTTTTAATATTACTGTGCAAAGTTAATGAATAAGCATCTATAAATCATGTTTTTCAAAATTTAATCAGACATTAGACGCTCAGCCTTTTCCTTTGCTGGGGTTTGTTTTCCCTCTCCCCCCACCCACCATGTGTGAATATAATTCTTGTGAAAGGTGCTGGATTGGAGCAGACTGGATTGACCTAAAGATCCTTTTCTGCTGTCAAAATCTACATTTCTATGATTGACAGCATTAGAAACTGAAGTCCTCGGTTTACCCACGACAGACAGCATGGGCTTTTACAGTGCAAGCTTCCGCACCCTACCCCGCTAGTGTACCTCAACCCTGTCATGGAGGGACCACCACATAGGTGAGAGGCTAGTTCAGACTTCAAGTCCAATCAGTCCTTGGACTCTCATGTGAGACTGCCAACAAGGGTGCCCAATTAATGCCAATTAGTGTTGGTTTTGTGATGTGGACACCTACCCACTGGCAACTGGTCTAAGACCACCACAACTCATTTGACATAGGTCACTGAACAGCCCTCAGGTGATCATGGCTTTCAGCCACTACTGACCTGGGCTGGACTTGAACCAGTGACCTAAAAGGTGGAAGACTCCTTAACCTACTACCAATCCACTGAGCCATCCAGTTCTCTCCTCTGTTGGGGTTGTTCAATAGGTTGAAGAGGGATTAGTCCAGACAAGAAAGTATTCTTCTCAAAGACTAGGCAATTCAGAAGCTGACTAGCCAAAATATCCACTGGAAAGTCACTGGAGTTTAATGACATGGGGGGGGGGGAAGGCGGAGCGATATCTACTGTTGCATGACAAGCAACTCGTTGTCAGCTGTTTGGCTCTAGTAACTAGCATGGGTTTATCATCAACTTGGCAAGTAGGTAGAGCAATCCTTTGACTAAGCATTTCTGTATTTAGCTACAAACAAATTATGTCATTTGATTAAAACCTTCAGGTGACAGACAACATTCTATACTTTGACATTCAGCCTAAATACGAAGGATGAAGTTAAACTAATAGATACCCAAGATAAACCGTGGGACAATTGAGGTTTGGTTTCCAAGCAAAGTTTTAAATATTTTGTTTAAGCAATAGGCCATGACTAGGGGTTATGCTTATGGTCTAATCATCCTCAACAGGTGCAACGTGGCACGAGGCATAGCAGTGCCACATTGCCCTAGAGGATGATTAACTATCTATTAACATAATCCCTGGGAGCGTCTTATTGCTAGTATTAAAAAAAAAAAAAAAAGTCCACTGTGCAACTGCCTAGTTAGGCTGCACTTCGAGTACTGTGTGCAATTTTGGAGACCACACTTAAAAAGGGACACTGCACTCCTGGAGACGGCTCAGAGGAGGGCAACCCAGATGATCTGGGGCATGAGGAAAGGACCTACGGGGAGAGGCTTGAGGAGCTCAAGATGTACACTCTGGAGGAGAGGAGGGATGGGGAGACATGATAGAGGTCTTCAAGTACATAAAGGGGATTAATAAGGGAGGCTCAGACGGGGTGCTCCAAAGGAAAAGGGGGGGCAACCAGAGGACACAGGTGGAAGCTAGGGGGACTCAGGGAGGGGAGAGGAGGAGGAGGTGTTACTTCACCGAGAGGGAGGTGGAGCCATGGAATGCATTGCCCAAGGGACTGGTGGAGGCAGATGCTGTAGAGGGGTTCAAGAGGGGCTGGGACAGGTATAGGGGGAGGGTGAAGCTGAGGAAGTCCAATACAGGGGGGGAATATCTTGGACAGGGGATAGAGAAACCTAAAGGGGTTTGGGGGGGGGGTGGAGACAGCAGACTCTGTGCCCAGTATGGGAGCCAACACGAAAGATAAGGCCTACTCTGCTGGCATTTTAGTATGGTTTAAAGAGTGTTAAACTTTGTTCAGCACATGATTAGGCTCTACATGTATATTAATAAAAGATTAACATAAGGCTGATAGAATGCTTACAGCCAATCAGAAAGTTCCATTTCTCAGACCCTCTGTGTAATATCCAATCACTCCTCCCCCAATTTTGTCATGACCATAAAACCAACATCAGCCACTCAGTGAGGGGTAAAAAAGCTCTTCTGATCACCAAGGATTTCTGTCTACACTTGGTACTGTGTTTTGTTGTCCTTATGAACCAGGCTGCCAGTACCATCAAAAGGGTCCAGATTGTCCGGCACCCATCTGGAGGAGACTGTAGTTGCTGTAGAAGTGAACCCCTCTGCTGCAGGGGGTGGGAAGGTAGCAAAAAGAATATTGTGCTGTGTAAAGTAATAATACTGTGTGGTTAGACCTGCGAGTTTGATGTATTGGAGTCTGGCATGCTTTTTTCCTCCCCTTGCATACTCCCTGTGTAATGGTCCCTCTGTGGAAAAAGGCCATGGCAGGACGTGCATTAGAAAATGGAACAGATATAAAACATCCAGACAATAAGTCATCTGGAAAGCTGTAGCTTCTCTGGGTGGGGGTGCCCCTCTGTACTCGGTGGACCGTCTGTGGCTGCAGTTTGTACTTTGAAGGCTGGCCAGGATGTCTCGCAGTTTGCACTACAATAAGGCCAACTCCTGTTCTACACACTGGCTGCTACATTCACCATGCTGTTGGCTACCAAGGCCACTTACAGCACTGCATGCATAGCAAAATGGGAAAACTAAGACCAGTTGACTAACCAGCATTATATAGACAGTAATCCTCAGACTTCTACTCAGAGAGGCATAACCACAACAGACTCCAAGGCGGGGTCTGTACACCACATGTGGTTGTGTGCAACAATGCAACATACCAGTAAAAGAGTTCCCCACTGGCTGGGAGATTTTCTGTGATTAAATTTCCTTCTTTATAGACTGCATCCCCATCAGTCCCACACCAAACCAGGCTACCACAATTGCCGCCTTCCAACAAAAGGGAGGGTGGGTGTGTAGCTGCCTTTACAGCTGACACCAGTCCTACTCTTAGGCTGGCCAGCCGGGGGTGGGGCACACACTGGGTTACCTGCACACCACTGACTCCACAGTGTAGGATTTTGGGGCTTGGGGCTTGCACAAGAACCTCAATCTGGTGATCACCCAATGCACTGCTGCCACATTTGTAATAATTAAGTTAGGTCCTACATACCAGTAAGGAGTTTGGGGTGGGTGTGGGATATGTAGGCAAGGGCCAAGCCAGAACCATGTCAGGAGTGTGTGTGGCCTACCTAGGTGTGGGTGGAGCAAGATCCATGATGTGGGAAGGTGGGTGTGGCTAGGTGGTGTGGGAGTAGCCAGATCCATGACATGGGTTGAGTGGATGAGGCATATGTATGGAAGGGTATATGCAAGTGTAGACAGCATAAGTCATGGTGTAGGGACAGTGGCTGTGGCACAGGATAGTGTAGGTGAGAGCCTGACCCATTATGTAGGGAGAAACAGGGTGGCATATATTAGGTGTGCATGAAGGTTGAATGAGGCAGGTATGGATGGTACAAGAACCAAGGCGTAAGGAGGGTGCTGTGGCACAGATGTGGGTGTGACCTGACCCATTATGTAGGGAGGAGAGGGCGACATATGTAGGAGTGGACAGAGCCAGAGTTATGCTGTAGGGAGGATGTGAGTAGCCAGACTCTTGTGGGAGTGTTAGGGTGGCTTCTGGGTGGTTTCCCAGGGTGGGAGGGGACCACCCTGACTTTTCCTACCAATACGTTTCAAGAGGTCCCCTTTTCATATGATGCATAACATGAAACCAGGATCACTGTCCCCCTACACTTCATTTGCTCAAGCTGCTTGTCTATGCCAGACAGTCTACTAATGATCACATTCTGTTGCTGTGGAAGTGATTGTGATGTCACAAGCAAAAAGATTTTGCACCCAAGGGAAGACAAGCTGCCAAAATGGATGAAGTCTAGAGGACTGTGATCTTGTTTTAATATTTAAGGTGTAGGAAGCTGCAGGAATAACTCACATTCTGAAAGCGCATAGAAAGAGCTTTCAAACAAGGTATTTGGCTTACCGGTCTGTGCCAGCAGTGCTGAGATATTTATATTCAAATCATCCATAAATTAAATCAAGGCAGCAACCATTCCATAGAATCCTAAAACAGAAGAGTGATGTCACCGAGGTGAAAGCTGTATGTTGCTACTTGGAGCCTGACCATCAGGGACACCACTCTGTCCATCAGGGACACCACTCTGTCCATCAGGGACACCACTTTGCCTCAGACTCCATGAAATGCCTGCTCCCTTAATGTAACTGACAGATTTAGATATTTATACTTCTGGGCTGCTGACAGTGACAGGTAAGCCCTGTACCTCATCTGAAAGATCTTTTCAAGGGCTTTCACAATTACAGCGACCCCGGAAGTGCTTTCTTCCCCTTTAACATGCTATCATTATAAAGAAAATGGGGAGCCAAACAACAAGATGGTATCAGACAAAATTGGGTACAAATTGAACATTGTTTCCTTCGAAGCGGCAAGGGCTCTCCAGCCCCCCTAACATCTCAAACAGATGGCACCAGTAAGTAGAACCCACAGCTTTCAGGGACAGTTAACAATCGTGCTCCAAAGATTTTTGATTGGGCACATATATAGTCTGTAAACAATACAATGTAAAAACAACAACAGTTTTTGTCCTAGTCATCGATTTAAACTTAATTATCAATATTTTAAACATCTTTTTGGTTGCCTTTTTTAATACAAGAGTGTGCATCTCAGTGACTCTAAATAAGACCCGCCCCCACACCCCAATGGCCAGTCATTTACGTCAGAGACTATTACGATTCTCACCATTTGTGTGGCTATTCAGAGAGTGAACAAAACACATGCTCCACTCTTGTTTTGCCATCAAGTTGCCTTTTTTTTTTACTTTTTCCCCCTCTTAGTATCCCAAAATGGTTTCAAATCCCTATATAAGCATGGAAAAACTGCCATCCTTTGTGAAAAGGAGAGGATTAAACGGATCAGTGACAACATTTTGAGGATTTATGTGGACAGTTCGGGGAAGGGGGCGGATTTTGTGAAGCACTTAATTTTTTTTTTTTTTTTTTTTTAAATCATGATTGCGAACCAATGACCAACATCAGTCTTCCATGAAAGAATCCAGTCAGTACCCGAAGTTAGCATGAGAGCATTACTACTGTATTTGGGCGGAGGAGGTGGACAAAATTCAGAAGCCTGTAATTCCTTTGGGGAGACTCAAAGAAGAAAAATTCTGAAATGTTCCCATTCTGAAGGAAATAAATTGTCTCAATGCAAGCCCAACATTGGAATATTTCCACTTTTGAAATTGCACTTCAGTGATTCAACATTCAGACAATGGTTTCATGTAACGTCACATCCTTGTTAAATAAGGTTCAGCTGCATGTATGGAGGCCCGAAGCAACTCCAAAGAAATTCCCATTGAAAATAATGAGAATAAAAAAGTTCCATAGACTAAACAAGGTTTAATCTCCGACATCAGTGTCCCGGTCACCAATCAACCAGAGAATATGGAAGCTAAGCGCGAGGAAGCCGGTTCCCAGGAGGTCACCCAGTGCAGTCAAGTACGGGATGGAGAAGTTGTCCGGGTTCATCCCTCGTCCCCACATCCAGTGGATCATCCAGTCAGCAATATAGAGAAGGATTACCACCTGGAATGGAAAAAATGAAGCAGTCAGGCAAAGAGAAAAGAAACTATTTCTAATTTTACCTTATATAATGGGTATACAATTGAGGTTAGGCTGACTTGCTGTATAGTTCCCTGGTTCGTCCTTGGGCCCACTCTTATGGAGGGGCAACACATGCACCACCCTCCAATCCCTGGGTATGCATCCAGTTTCCAGAGAGGTGTTGAATAGGTCTGCCAACAGCCAACTCAGTACTCTAGGTTAATTTCCCTTGTCACTAGTACACCCAAGGTCCCAACTATAGACCAGTCAGCAGAACCTCAACCGTGGGGAAAAAATAAAACTTGATGGAAAGCTATTCAAACAATTCAAAAGCTGAGGAAGATGGTGCAGAACACAAAATCAAATTCTGCTCCTTACCAATCATAGTAGCGAAATTGGGTGGCCTCATAAATCGGAATAGTTCTAACCCTACTGAGGAAGCTGCATGGCTGAGGGCCCTTGGTGAATGTAAAGACATGGACAAACCAATATACAGAAATGGGGCAGAATAAACGCTCATCAAAAGATCCTGTCAACTTTGAGGAATTTTTAATTATACCCCCCACCCCACACACATCAACAACAACTCTGGGGGTTTCCACAGCATCCTAGCAACAGCAAAATGAATGAAATATGCCCTACAACATTTATCAGAACTGTCTCTATAGGACTATTATCAGTCAGTCTGTCGTCTGCATAAAGGCATCAAAGTATTCTTAAAGGGAAATGCACCTAAATATGTAACACTGGAAGCAACTGCATTCTTGACACAGTTTATACCGTCTGCATGTGTCTTTTGTTGATGTCTATCACATAAACCGTGAAAATCTGCTCAATAAAATACTTTTGGAAAAAAAATTCCAAAGTACATGCAGAATGACAAAGACTTAAAAGAACCAAAAGTCACCAAGTACAGACTTGTGCTAAAGCCCCTTGAATAATGCCAAAAGCTGCAACTGTGGGGGCTAATTTTCTCGTTGACATCCTATGTATTCTTAGGTGGACATAAAATAAAATATAGAATTATTCTAACAATGCTTCCAATGCATCAGTGCTGGTAAACATCCTTGAAAACTTTTTGGGTGCATCAGAAAAATGGGAATTTGAAACACCTGGGAATGTCTTTCAAGCACCAGTATTTGTCAGCAGAAATTATAGGTTTTGTAGCAAAATTGCATTTCTGACATCTACATTCATCCTATGTATATTTTATTTTCTCAGATATATTTAAGACAGCTTTTATAGCCAATTTTGTAATTAATAACTCAAGTCATTAAAGTTGGCTTCCGTTAGCAATTTTAAAACCTATCTTCCATTATGGTTACTTGTTGAATGCACATATTAGATTCATACTGCAGATCTATTAGGAAGGTGCTGCTACAGTACATGATTTTAAATGTAAGACAGCATGGCACTGAACATGACACAGGAGGCAGTATAGCATAGTGGTTAAGGGCACTGAGCTGCAAACCTAGAGACCTGGGTTTGAATCCCATCAGCCCCCACTTGTGTACTGTGGGACCCGGAACAAGTCACTTAACTTCCTCAGGCTCAAAGGTTGCACCTGGAAACAAGCTCCAGTTTAGTGTGCCTTTCCTGGTTAATTTTTTTTTTTTTTTTTTTTTGAGAATAACATTGCTAACCCCCCCCCCAAAAAAAAGGTGGCCAACACTGCTGCCTTAACCTCTGTGCTCCAGTCCACCTAGCAGCACATGGGGGAAAAAAAAGCAGAACCCCACCACAAAGGAGATGTTGCATCTCTGCCAGATCATCCGGAGTAAATAAATTGTGTAAAACAAAGGTAAAAGGACTGGATAAGGTTTTAATCAGCAGAGACATTTTCAGCCTGTTCATAGCAGTTAAACTAGAGGACATACCCTATGCTTAAGAAGGGTCGTAGTACGGCTAAAAATCTGTTCCGTAAATTTGGCACGACGATAGGTTTAAAGACACCCCGTGGTACAAAAGCAAGCGGTCATTAATCCACTAGATACGCACGCTGCTGCAGAAAAATGAGTTACCAGCAGGTGAAACAAATTACCAACAATATAATGAGCCCACACACCCAATACATATGCACTTCCAACATCACAGCATTTCTCAAAGAAACCTCGCACTGATCTGACAAACTCAGTTTCATGACTAATGAAATGGCAAAATTAACTGTTCAGCTACAGTTCTCAAGATATACGCTTCTACAAAGTAAAGCAGGAGGACAAGAGGCACTCTGGGTCACCTTGGAGACGGGGAATGGCATCACAATCCGCACAGGGGTTGTATACAGACCCCCATCTCAAGGGGAGGAAATGGACAAGAAAATGTATTTAGCTTTTGGTAACCGGGTAAGTACACTAGACAAGTAATATGCCTATTTTCAGGAACGACCCAGGAGATTACGACAATGGGGTACAGAGAGGTACAGAAAAACACACAGTACATCATTACAGTACAACACCACGTGAGAATTCATTGGGAAGCATCATCAAAGAGAAAACAGGTCATATAAAAAAGCAGTTCAGTTTAGCACAGATTACATTAGAGTAGGTGGTCATGCCAATTAATATGAAAAAAACTCAGTCAGTGCTCGGGGTACATAACATAGTGTAAGGACAAGCAAGATATGACAGGAGGTTCCCTCGAGAGCGACCTAGGGTCCAGTGGACGGATGCCACTGCACTAGGGGGGCCTGGGGCAATCACACACCGAGGCAAGTTTCAGGACTCCCCACAAGGATTTGCGGAAGCACTGATGTGAGGAGGCTAAGCGAACGTACTCAGGAAGGGAGTTCCAGAGTCTAGGAGCACACACGGCGAAGTCCCTGTCACCCATTTGGGTCCGGGAAGGGGGAACTTTAGCATCCCGGGGCCTGGGACCTAAGTTGATATGGAGATAGGTCAGCTGGAGGAAGAAGCAGGGCCAGCCCGGAGGGTTCGGATCTCAGCACTTTGCTACAGGCACCCTAGCCCAAAGTCTAGGTACTTGGCTGGGAGAGCCAGTGGAGCTTTTCGTATAGCTCACAGTGGTGAGTGAATCGAGGGGTGGCCAGGGCAGAGCAACAGACGTTGTACGTCGTGTGCCACCTCATGAGGTGTGTTTTAGGAGAGCGGACAAATAGATGCATTCCATAACTAAGGGAATGAAGGAGGACTCCTCTCGCCAGAGCCAGTCGGTCCGCAGGGGTGAGGTATCTGGCTCTGTAGGCCACTCCCAGTTTACTATTTGTTGCTCTACAGACATTAAGAATGTGACATCCCAGATCAAGTTGTGGGTCAAGTGTCACCCCAAGGTACTTGACTGAGAGCACTGTTGGGAGGGAAGTACTATCTGGACTGATTACATCCAGCGGTGTTGGGCGGGCTTTGAGTTTGGCAGCTGAGCCAAAAAGCATGGCCTGAATCTTTTTCAGGTTCAATCCTAGTTTGTACTTGGTTACCCAGGCCAGGACATTGTTGAAGCCCTCGGACAAGTGCTTGTTGAGAGTGGCAATGTCCCTGGAGTGAGATATAATAACCAGGTCATCTGCATACAGTGTGGCTTGGCAGTTGGTTGCTGCCTCTGGGAGTCGACTGATGAAGAGGGAGAAGAGAAGGGGGCCCAGGACCGAGCCCTGGGGGACGCCAGAGGTAACCAGTAAGGGTTCAGATAGAACTTTGAAACAGGTCCTCTGTGTTCTTCCATTCAGGTAGCCAGATAGCCATGTCAAAGCGGGGGGGGAGGAGGCCGAGCGCCCTCAGCTGAGTACAAAGCAGCTTGTGATCGACAAGGTCGAATGCCTTGGACAGGTCAATAAATATGGCTCCAGAGAGTTTGCCCTGGTCCATGGCGGCCCTGATGCTTGCTGAGACAGAGACCAGGGCTGTGGTGGTACTATGCCCTACGGAATCCGTGCTGGGCGAGGGACAGGAGTTCATTCACCTGTATGTACTCCGAGAGCTGCTCCGCCACTACCTTTTCGAGGAGCTTACTGAGGGAGGATAGGATCGTAATAGGACGATAGTTGTCCGGGATTTTGGGATTTCCTTGTTTCAAGACAGGGACTACCCTCGCCAGATTTCTGGGATGACTCCCTTTGTAAGCGATAGGTTAAAGATATGAGCTACTGGGGGAGCAATATGGGAGGCACCTAGTTTTAGTAGCTTTGGTTCCAGGCTGTCAAGGCCTGGGCTGGAGTACTGGGAGAGGCCTGAGAGAAGCCTCGTCATGTCCTTGACTGACACAGCTCTGAGTTAGAACTTTTGATGAGGGGGGTGATCCTCCTGCCCAGTAGGTAGGGAGGTGGAGGAAGTACCCCCGTCTGGTGGGAAGAGTGCGGAGTAGGCCGATAGGTCTGAAAAATGAGAGTTTAAGGAGTTGGCAATGGTGAGTGGGCTGTTGCAGGATACCCCTCCAATTAACATATCGGAAACCCCCAGATGTGAGGATCCGCAGACTAGGGATTTTATGTTGCTCCAGAACCGCCTAGGGTCACTGGCAGAGCTGAGTAGAGCAGACTTGCAGAAGCTGCCTTTTGCAATTCTGATGGCCTTTTAGCATTTGTTTCTTCGGTGCCTATATTGCTGGAATAGTGTGACATCAAGGGAACCTTTGAAGTGGGACCAGCACTTGTCGCTGGCCCTCATTAGAGCTAGGAGACTCCCGTGCAACCAGGGGGTAGCCGACCCCCTCACCCTCCGAGTGACCTTCGGGGCGTGCTTGTCTTGTAGTGCACTGAAGGTGGCAAGAAAGTGGGTAGCTGCCTCTGAAGGGTCAGTGGCTCTAAATACCCCAGCCCAGTCAGTTAGGCTTAGGTCTGCAAGACACGCCACAGGATCAAACCTGGAGAAGTTTCGGATTTGTAGGATTTTATGTGGAATTTTGGGGGAGGGAATTTTCCAGACACAGAAAATCATGGAATGGTCAGAGATGGAATCTGATAGTATACCCGCTGAGGAGATCCTATTAGGACGGTTTGAGAGGATCCAGTCCAGCAGGGAGTTTGAGGATCCGTTACTCGACCGCCTGGTTGGTTCCTGTACAAGTTAAGTCAGGGCAAGATTGGCAAGTAGAGGTTCAAACTGTTTCACATTTCCACCGGTCCAGTTAAGGTTAACATCCCCCAGGATAATGACTTTGTTGTCCCCAATGTAGGGGCCAACGGAGTCCAGGAGGTGGTCAGCCCTGGGAGACCGCCCTTAGGGGATTGTATGCAAGCTACATGCAATTTCTTTGCATTCCTGGCACGGCAGTACATGTAGTAGCTCGCATGGGAAGAGGGGGATGGCTGATGAATAACTGGGGAGACCTTTAGGTGGTCCCTGTGATAGATCATAATGCCACCCCCTCTTATTCCCGGGTCTGTCCTGTCGAATTAACTCATACCCTGAAGTACACAAGCCGAGTCCGAGACTGAGGGTTTGAGCCAGGTCTCAGTCACTCCAAGGACATCTGGTTTGTATAGGGTGACCCACGACACTAGTTCGTCTCGATTAGGAAGCAGACTCCTAATGTTGAGATGCGCTATTTTGAGACCCTTGCCCAGTCCCCATAGAGGAAATGGGGGCCGCCGGGTTTGTTGGGCCAGGGTTCGTTTCAATATCTCCGGCCAGAAGTATTATGAGGGGGGGCCAGGAGAGATATCGTCTCAGAGCAGTCAGACCAGAAGAAGGTATGCGGACTCGGCATCTCTTTACCCTGGTGTAGCGCATTAGACACCTAAGGTCAAGACACTAGGTGAGGGAATGGAAGGTTTTAGAAGACACTGCTAGTGCATTTGAGAACAAGAAGTCAAACGCTTTATAGTAGGGAGACTTCTCCCAGCAGTCTCCTGTAGAGAGTGAGGGCGTGGTGACCACTTGGAGCAGTGCGAGTCCCAGTATGAGTCCACCTAGCACCAGGAATCTGTAGGAGGAGGGCTGCGTGCCCTTTTCCTTCGCCATGGGGTGCACCCTTCCATTCGGGGGGAGGAGTGGGTGCCTGGGGCACATTCTTAACCAACCCGGTCCGGTGGTGTTGACCAGCTGAGGGGTAGGGGCCTGGGCCTGATTCACACTAATATTCTATGCCCAGCTAGGTGCTAGGATACAGTAAGGGCTTGAGGGGAACGGGGGAGATGGTCTAGGTACAATTTATCAGAAAAACACTGGTGAAACAGGTAGCTGTCTAAGCACAATTATAACCTCGAGGTACAAAACAACCATTGGTGACAGCGAGGAAATAAGGAACAATTTATCAGTAAAAGCACTGGTTGCAACAAATAGCAGTCTAAGCACAGTTATGACCTTGAGGTACAGAACAACTTGTTGCTGACCGTGAGGAAATAATATGCAATTAGTGGCTTGACTAGGCAGTTATAGCAAAAATAGCTATTCAGAGTCAGGAGTGAGTAGTGTAGTCAATAGGTACCAGGGATAATTGTTAGGTGGCAAGTCCACTGTAAAGATTTTCAGACTGCTCTGGTTGGGTGAGAAAATACAGAAACGCAGTGAGCAGCTCGAGTTTAGGGCAGACGCACCACAGAGCAGGATTAGTACCTCCCACCTTAGCCGATAGGCTTAGCCAAGCCCTGAGGGCAGAGCCTACAGATCAAGGACATTCTCAAAATGGCTGAAAAAAGGGGAGATACTGTTGATGGGGGACCTGAATATGCCAGATGTTAACTGGATGACATGTACTGCAGCCACATCCAAGAGCAGGGTCATTCTCAATGCCCTGCAGGGGGCAGGCCTTAGACAGCTAGTGTTGAAACCCACTCGGGAGGGAGCAATACTAGACCTGGTACTCAAATGGAGAGAGGATCACAAATTTAGAAGTCAGTAGACATCTGGGAACAAGCGACCACTGCACAGTGTGCTTCACAATAAGCAACCATGGAGACGAGCCATACAAAAACAAGCATACTGGACTTTAGAAGGGCTAACTTTGGCAAAATGGGTGAATACCTGAGGAATACACTAGCAAATGGCCAAAAAGGAGGGTGGAAGAACAATGGAGAAAAACAAAACTGCCATCATAGAGGCAACAAGCCTTGTGTGAAACAGATAAAGAAAAACAAAGGGAGTAAAACACTATGGTTCTCAAAAGAGGTGGCAGGAAGGTTAAGGAGAAAAGGCTGCATTCAAAAGTATAAGGAATCACAGAAGGAGGAACGACAGGAACTGTATCAATTAAAGCAGAAAGAAGTAGGGAAGGCAGTCAGAATAGCAAAAGCCCAAACCAAGGAAAAAATAGCCAACTCAGTTAAGAAGGGGGATAAAACCTTTTATAGGTACAGTACATTAGGGAGCATAGAAAGGTTAAGGGAGGAATAGTGAAGATTAATAAGGGAGAGGGGAGGTGGGCAGAGGGAGACAGTGAAAAGGCAGAGTTACTGAATGAATGCTTTTGCTCAGTATTCACAAAAGAAGATGAGGAGGAGTTACCTAAACCAGACAATAGAAGCACTCTGGGTAGGGGGGTTGACACCAGTCCATTTACGGAAGAAAGAGTCCTGAAATAACTCCTAAAACTCAAGGTGGACAAAGCAATGGAGCCTGACAGGATTCACCCCAGAATCCTAAAAGAACTAAGGGAGGACCTAGTGACACCACTGACCACACTTAACAAATCATGGGAGGATGGGGTGGTACCTGAGGACTGGAGGAGGGCAGATGTGATTCCCCTTCACAAAAGTGGGAGCAAGGCAGAAGCAGAAAACTACAGACCTGTCAGTTTGACCTCAGTGGTAGGGAAAATGATGGAATCATTTCTGAAAGAATGAATTGTTGAGTACCTAGAGGCCAGTGGGGCACAAGACCAAAAGCAGCATGGATTTACAGCAGGAAGGTCACGTCAGACAAATCTAAGATTTTTGACTGGGTGACCAAAGTAATAGACCAGGGAGTGGCTGTGGATATAGCCTACCTAGACTTTAGCAAGGCATTTGACACAGTCCCGCACAAAACATTGATAATCAAGTTAGCCAGCCTGGAGTGGGTCCCAGGGTGGTAGCCTGGGTAGCAAACTGGCTGTACAACAGGACACAGAAGGTAATAGGGAATGGAACACATTCTGAAGAAAGGGGGGTCACTAGTGGAGTACCTCAGGGCTCAGTACTAGGTCCAGTCCTCTAACATCTTTATAGGTGACATTGCAGAGGGTCTGGAGGGAAAGGTATGCCTCTTTGCAGATGACACAAAGATCTATAACAGAGTTGATACACCGGGGGGGGGGGGTATAAAGGATGAGAAGGGACTTGGCAAGGTTGGAGGAATGGTCAGACATATGGCAACTTAGACAACGCAAAGAAGTGCAAAGTAATGCACCTGGGAAACAAAAACCCCGGAGAAGAGTACACAATAGCAGGGGAGGTACTAACAACAAAAATGGAAAGGGACCTGGGGGTAGTCATATCAGATTATCTAAGGTGGGTAAGCAATGTGAGAAGTCAGTAAGGAGAACCAGGGGATACTGGAATGCATAGGAAGGGCATTACAAGTAGAAAAGGAAGTGGTTATCCCTCTGTACAGACAGTTGGTGAGATCCCATCTGGAGTACTGTGTGCAGTTTGGAGACCCCATCACAAGGACATAGACAGGATGGAAGCAGTCCAGAGGAGGGCAACTAAAATGGTGCAGGGTCTGCATCAGAAACCATATGAAGAGAGAGAGAGAGCTGTGAATATGTATACCCTTGATGAAAGGAGGCGGGGGGACATGATAGAAATGTTCAAGTACCTCAAGGGAATCAAAGTTCAGGAGGGTAGCATCTTTCAGAAAAAGGTGTAAAAACAAGAGGGCACAATTTAAAGATAGAGGGGGGACGGTTCAGGGGTAACGTGAGGAAATTTTTTTTCACGGAGAGAGTGGTGGACGCATGGAACCGCCTTCCCGGAGAGGCTGTGGGGTCTAAAACAGTGGAGGAATTCAAACATGCATGGGATAGACATAAGGCAATTATAGTGGGGGGGGTGGCAGGAAGTAGGCTGTTGGTTAACTAAAATCTGCAGCTTATACAGTAGGTAGGGAAATGGGCAGACTGGGTGGGCCAAGTGGTCCTTATCTGCTATCAAAGTCTATGTTTGTGTTTCTATGTCATGAATATAAAAACATCCCTACTTAAATAACCGCAACCAAATCAACAAATATACGTTGATGACTGACATTAAGTCTGAAAATGTTGCATGACATATGCTGTAGCACAATTATTACAGTACTGCAAACATAGGAAAATATGTCACTTTGACTATTATTAAAAGACCAAATGTTGTGCAAACTATATTACTATAACTACAGTGATAAGACCCCGATAAATATTAATTTACTCCTTTATGCGTTGTACATCTCTTTTCTCTCAACACTACTAACACCAGATACCACACCAACATCCATATTACAAGTGCATTAATGACCTTGACAGGAGGTCATTTCCCAGGAATTAATGCAAGGTTGGGTGGTGGGAAGCCCTCGGCCTGCGGCCTTGGACGCCTCCCCCAAACCATGCATTAATTCCTGGGAAATGACCTCCTGTCTCAGTCATTAATGCTTACATAGAGTTCTGCAAGTTAACTGACACAGGGGCAGCCTGGAATGTCAGACTGTTGACTGGGAGGATTGAGCATCCCAGAGAACTCATTCTCCTCTGCGGATGGTAGGGGACAGTCTGCAGCATGACACAGTTGGCAGTGCTGTAGGCAGAGCAGCAAGGGAAGGGAGATGCAGACTGGGCATGTCAATATGCCCTCTGTGCACAACCCTCAAGCCCTGGCTGCTGGCGTTCTGTGGGGAGAGGGATGGAAAACAGAAAAATACAAGGGGGGGTGGGAGTCCCACAGTAGGACATCCAGAACTCTCTCTGGTCTTACTCCTCCATTTGAATCCTATGACACTGGATTCCAGAGGGGTTTAGGGTGGCCCCTGAAGTAACTGCCATGGGGTTAGGCCACTTCAGGACAGGCAAGGTGGAGGTCTGCTTTGAAGGGGGTGTGTGACCAAGAAGGTAAGGTCTTCCATGGGATAATTAAAAGAAAAAATCAGGAAAAACAAAAAAGGGTGGGGAAGCTAGATTTTGGGGTGATGTAAGGAAGCATTTTTCAACCGCTGAGTAGGTAAACCTGCAGAATAAGCTAAGGAAGTGAAGCAAGTGAGAGAATGTAGAATATTTTATTTATGTAAAGTTGGTAACGGAAAGGTACACGGAGCAGAGACTCGTTTCAAGTGCGACCCAGGAATAAAACACAAGTGGGGGGGGGGGGGAAACACACACAGATGGTATAAGACACAACAGAAATATATGTCACACATAGACAAGGGTAAGTGCAAGTACAAGCAGATTACAAAATGGATAATACAGAGTAAAACAGTAGTTACATAAAAGAAAACACATCTTAACTCTTACTAACAGAGCCTTGCTGGAGGAGTGTGACTTTACTCATACTGGATCAGTTCTTCCTGGAGAACATTACAAGATACCAAACTTAATTCACTGGGGGATGGGGTGGGTCACGAGGAACATATCTCGTTAAAGAATTGGTATGTATGCTCAAGGGGAAAAATGGTGTCTCACTTGGCCCTGGGTTTGCAGCAGTTTCATTCTCCACTGCACCAAAATCCGTACAATTTACATGACAGGGTGTGCAGTTATGAAGGAATAACACATGCCACGGGTGGTTAAGCACGAGGTGTAGCCAAGTGCCACTACCCTGTTCAGGTGGGGAATGCGGTAGTCAGAAAAATAAACAGTCATGTGATGTGTTTCAACCAATGAGGTTATAGGGTTTTCATGGCCCTTTTTATAAAATATGTGTTTCAGTGTTTGGTGAAATGCCTCAGCTGCTCTTTAAGCATCTGGATTTAAAGGATGAAGAAACTCAGCCAGTAAGGAAGTTACTGGACTAGCAGGATCGGCTTAAGTTGGGGGGGAGGGTACATTCAAAATGGCAACAAGTTCTGGATCATTTAACTTGCATAAATACATAGCTGTTCTACAGACAGTGAGAGACTTCTGGTACATCCACTACCCAGTTTTACCTTGGCCCTCTCCCCTGGTTAGGCCTCTAGCAGATCAGTCATCCTTTAGTTCCAGCTGGACCAACTCTCCCTCCCAATTAGTTCCACCCCTCTTCCCATCATTCAACAGTCTTGTGTGTCTATCCCATGCCACTCTCTCTTGGAAACAGTTGCCGACTAAATATGAAACACAAGACACGGATCACCCAGTCAAAACGAAGACACTGACAAGCTTCTCTGGTAGATTATTCCACTTTTCCACCACCCTCTCCGTGGAGTAGTATTTCTTCACGTCCCTCCTAAAATTTCCATCTGACCAGCTTATAGTTGTTGCCCCTCGTGATGGACTCCTCACTAAGCTTACTGGCTGTCCACCCGATTTATACCCTTCAACTACTTTAGAGTTTTGAACAAGTCTCCCCCGCTCGCCTGGCCTCCAGCGAATACATATTGAGATCAGTCAGCTGTGCTCGTGAGTCCTCCCCTGCTGGCTGTGAATCACTTTGTGATGCCCCCTTTGGGCTGACTCCAGGCGTTCTTTTCAGAGGAGGGTTCCAGAACTGAAAACAGTATACCAGGTGCAATCTCATCAAGGAGCGGTCTTGTACAAGGGCAGGATCACATCCTTCTGTCTGCTTGAGAAGATCCCAACTATGCACCCAGCATCCAGCTAACATTTCCATATGCCTTGTTACACTGGGCTGAGGTTTTGAGGCAGTCACTAATTATAACCCCCTGATCCTTCTCTGCTGATGTCTGTGCCAGTCAAACCCTCCCATTCAATATTCAGTCCTTGGATTCACCCTCTTCAAGTTCATAACCTTGAACTTCTTCACACCGAATCTGTTGCCAAATCCTGGACCACCTCTCCAATATCCCCTGTTCTCTTTTTGATTTCCTTCTACCCTTTTCAGTATCCACCCAACCACATATTTGTGTCGTCTGTATATTGACGACTTCCCCTGGATCCCTTCTCCAGTGTCACAAATGAACACAATTTAGAGTACCTAGCCCAGGACCAACACCTGTAGGACCTCACTTATAACCCCACAGAAAAAGCAGCATAGAATTTGTTGGCAGAATAGGACTGCTTGGCCCACCGAGTCTGCCCAGATGGTCCCTGCCTAGTGTTTCTCTATAGACCCTAACTGTAGAGTGTTAGGACCTTGGACTATGTAGCATACAGTACCAACCTGGGTTGAGTTCTCCCCCTGCACCCAATTCCAATTTCTTTACCAGCCTTTTGTGGAGCTCTGGGTCAAAGACCTTGCTGACGTCCAGGTACACGATGTATAGCTCTTGGCCCTTGTCCAGCACATGCATCACAGTGTGTGGCGATGGTGGTGTGGAACCAGAATCTTCAGAGAGGACATCCTCTGTACAAAGCCATGCTGCCTGCTGTCTGGGAGTCCATGAGACTCCAGAAAATTGAGACGCTGCTTCTTGATGGTCTGAAAGAGCTTCACGCCAATGAGTCAGGCTAACCACTCAATACTGCAATTCCCTGGATTCCCCCCTCCCTACTCCTGTGCAGGGGTACAATGTCTGCTACCCTCCAGTCCTTGAGAACTACACCTGTTTCGATCAAACAGCTGAATAGGTTTGTCAGGGGATGACAAGTCCCGGAATACTCGTGAGTATAAACTGCCTGGTCCCAGGGAATTATCTGCCTGCAAATCTTTCAGCCCACTGAGCACCCTTTTCTTCTGCGATTCTACCCATTTCCAGATGTGTTCCCCACCCTACACTCTCAGAGACTCTGCATCTTGACTGAAGACCACGCAGAAATATTCATTTAGAATATCAGATTTCTGCCCATCCTACATGTCTCTCCCTTTCTCAACCCCTCTATTCCACCTTTGTTTCTTCTTCTCTCCCCAATTTAACTTAAATAAGGCCTTAACATTTACCTCAACTCCCTTCCACAATACAGAGCTTCGCATCTACCTTGGCTCTTCTCACCGCTTTGCTAGCCTCCTTTGTTTTAATATGGTAGAGCTCCCTGCCCCCAAATCGCCACCCCAACCTCCTGGAGAAACATATAAGCCTCTTGTGCCTCTTACCCACTTCTCTGACACAACCTTTTCAATTCAATTTAATTTTATTTGTATAGCGCTATTCACCATAGATCATAGCGCTCAGTTAAAACATAAATATATTAAAACATAATCAGGTACAGTTCAGTACAGCCAGCCATCCTGCAACAAAATTAATCTAGGAAAGCCAGGCTAAACAATTGTGCATTTAATGCACTTTTGAAGCTCTAATGTCAGGCACTTGCGTATCCAATGAGTTAGACAGTTCCACAAGATAGGGGCCACGAATGAAAAGACTTGGGCCGTAGATGTCTTCAACCAAACCCTGGGAACCTCCAAGCCAAAGCCCAGAGGGAGAACCAGCCGCCAGCCCCTCTACCCTGCGACCCAAATCCACCACTAGAACCTCGGTCTTATCCGGATTCAACCTCAACCTGTTGGTATTCATCCAATCCTAGATCCTGTCCGGGATCTCGGTGGGACAGCTGTTAATCACCAAGACCGCACTCTCCTGCTCAGGCACAATGGACATGTAGAGTTTGGTATCCGCATAGCAGTGAAAACCCAACCCATACCGCCTTACAAAGTCTCCCAATGGTAGCATATACACCGTGAACATCATATGCGACAGCACAGAACCCTGCGGGACCCCACACGGCAGAGAGTGAGTCAGAACTAAATCCCGGACACCACCCTCTGGGATCTGCTGGTGAGGAAAGAATGGAACCATCTGAGGACTGTACCAGACAGGCCACAGATCATCCGCAGGTGATCCAGCAGCACCACATAGTCCACGGTGTCAAATGCTGCAGAGAGATCAAGAAGAACCAAGATGGAACGGGACTTCCGATCCCTTCGCTATCAGATTATTGAGCATCCGAACAAGGGCAGTCTCTGTGCTGTCTCTTCTGAAATCCAGACTGGAGGGGATCATAGATATCATGGATGGCAAGATGATTCTCCAGCTGCAGCGCCACAGCCCTCTCAATAACCTTCCCTACAAAGGGGAGATTAGAGACCGGCCTGTTGGCAGGACAATCCAGGTTAAGAGAAGATTTTTTAAGGATGGGGGGTCACCACTGCCTCCTTCAGGGAGTCTGGAAAAATCACCCGTCTCTAATGAACACCAGACAACCTCCGCTAGGGCCAGGATGAGGACTTCAACAACCCCACAAGGAGGCAGGTTGGGCCCGGATCCAAACTACAGTAGGTCAGCCGCATACCCTGGACAATCTGCATGACATCCACAATTGCCAACCGGTTGAAGTCGGACCATTCAAACAGAGGCACTAATGTCCCACCGACCACCGACACTCCCATTGGAGGTAGCCAGCTGAATCTCTGACCTGATGCCAGCCACCTTATCAGCAAAGAAATCGAGCAAACTCTCACTTTCTGTGAAAACACTCTCAAACTACAGACAGGCGGAATTGCACAATCTGTCCACAGTTCTGAAGAGCCAAGCAGGTAGATTCTGTGCTGCGGTTATCTCCCTGGACAGGAACTCTGCCTTCTTACGGGAGATGGCCGATTGATATTCCCAAAAATGGTCCATCAATCTAAGTTTGTCAGCATCAAGGCCCAATTTTTGCCAGCAAAGCTCCAACCTTCGCCCCACTCGCTGCAGCTCCCTCAAGGTCCCATCAAACCAAGGGGACTGAGGGCGAACACTGATAGGAGCAAAGGAATCCAGAGCCTCAGTCACAGCGCTATTATAGGCTTGAAGCAGATTGTCTGGACCCATGCTTGCATTCGATAGTCCCCATAGATCCAGCACCGTCAGACCATCTGGGGTAAAACCCTTCAAAGGACAGTACCGGACCATCTCCATAGGGACAGGCCTATTGGGGGGAGCTCGGAAGTTGAATCTTATTGTGTGATGGTCCGAACATCCAACTGCCTCCATCATCATATCGCAGATCTCCATTTCCAGTAGAAAGACAAGGTCCAATGAGTGACCACAATTGTGAGTCGTAGAGGTAACCACCTGTGTGAGGCTCAACAAATTCATAAGTCAGATAAAGTCCTGACCAAATAGCGAGAGTTCATCATTGATCCAGGCACTGAAGTCACCGAGCACCATCAATCTGGGGGACTCCCAAACTATGTCGACAATGAAGGCCGCTACTTCCTGCAAGAATTGCATCCCACCCCCAGGTGGACAGTAGATTAGAAGAATCTTTCATCCCACACCTGTGACCACGGTACACTCAAAGGATTGGGTCTCTAACTGGCACCTTCACAAGATCCAATTCTGGTTCTAAAACGAGACTGCTATACCCCAACCCCTGCGATCCAACCTCAGGCGGTAAATCCGAGAATCCGGCTGGAATGACAGACTCCAAAATGGGGCCAGAGTTTCCATCCAGCCAGGTCTCAGTGATGCAAGCCAGGTCCATTGACCAGACAAGATCTGCAATAATGGCCGTCTTTTTATTTATTTATTTATTTTTTAATGGACCTGGCATTGCATAACACCACTCGAGTTGTATGGGACACCAAGGCCAGCCTAAAATTGTTACAGCTAAAGTTTCCTCTTCAATATGCTCCCACATGCTCTCTGCCCATTCCAGCTGTGGATACTCGCATGCCTTTATCTTGGTTCCCCATCCTTCCTCCCAAAGTCTGCCCTCAAAGTCCAGGATCACTGTCTGGGTCAGGTGCCTCTGTGATCTCAGAGTTATGTCCAACTACACCATGTTGTGTTTGTTAGACCCTAGTGGCTCTTCCACAGTTACCCCCCTGATACCTCCTCAGTTCATCAGAAATAGGTAGAGTGTAGAGAGATATATATATATACACATACATACATATACATATATACACACACACACACACACACACACACACACACACAATTCTGCTTGCAGCTTTTAAGAAAGCTATAACAAGTTTCTGGCTGCAGCCAAACTCTCACATGAACTCAATGGGAGGATACTGTCAGACATAAACTAGAAAAATTCACGAATGTAAATCCTACTGTTCTCCATTGCCTTCCTGTTCATACATAGTGACTGCTGTACTAATTTCGACCCTGGGTCGACCCTGAAAAAGGGACTGTAATTGTCTCAGTGGACTTCCCGGTCACCAAAATCCAAATAAAATAAGATTAATAGCCCAATTTCAAAATCCAACTCCCCACTTTACAGAACAGGTGGAACCCCCCCCCCCCATTTAATTTACATTATTCTATTTATTTATTGAAATGTTTTACCAGGAAGGCACACTGAACAACAAGTTGCTCCTGGAGGTGGGGGTGGGGGGTGGATAAAAAACAGTGATTATACATACAGTCTCAGTTAACATACAATATCTGCAGTGTATTAGGATCCTCATGTGTATTTCAATTTTTATTCTATTATCAGTTTCAATGCTGTCATAACCCTATTTATTATACTTCTACCAAACTACATACGTTGAGTTTTGCCACAGTTTTATAGTTCTTATTCTCCCATTTTAAAACTGCACTATATATATTGTATAACTTTTGTAAGGACTATATTTACCCAGATAATGAAAACTCCTTAAGGTGTGATATGGACTGTTCTTGCAGCTGTGTACCGATCGCCTAGAACTAGGCAGAGTATGGTCCCATCCCTAGCCTGTCCTCCACTCAAGACCAGAAGCAGTCCGGGCAGATGTCTACCAATGCCAGATTTCTGGTGCTCCTCTCCTATTGGGATGCTCCAGTCAGTGGCTGGTATGTTAGTCTCCTAACAGGGTTATTATTTTGATTTTTGGTCACTGCACTAAACAGGCCTACCTTCAGGCATGACCCACTAGGTTACAGTTGGAATTATCCAAAAAACAGTACAAAGAAGGCATGTTTAAAAACTTACAAGTAATAAAACAAAATAATGTACAAGAGTAAGCAGCTGAACAAATGATTCACAAAACAACACAACAAAAGTGAAGCAAAGTACAGATAACGTTAGGATTTCATCATAAACATGACGAACACTGCTCCTCAATTTTAGGGACAGCCAAGACAGCTCGATTAGTAAGACCTTAGTGGGCAATTATTGTCCTGGGGCTGTAACAAGGACAAATGGAACAGGGGCTGCAGGCTTTACAGAATACACTGACAGTAAAATTAAAGCTATCTAACATTAGGTTATGCAGAACAGTGGGGAAGCCACCCCAACTTAGAATACAGGGTGCAGTGGTGTGTGAGGCAGCATGCCGCCAGAGCAAAGTGGCACATTTAGGAGACGTCCCACTTCCCCAAGGGCAGCAGAGGAATTAGCAGATGGGCACATTATACACGAGTTTTGGTAGCAAGAGGCCTCTAGCAGCTGCAAGACAGGCATGCGATATAAGCTCTGGCTGATTCTAAAGGATAACCCAAGCACGGTATTAACAGATTTACAGGTCTTAGACTTGTGAAGGGAGAAATCAAGGGAGGGATCCAGGATAACACCGAATGATACTGGGTCAAGAATAATCGCATCAGTGCAAGCGATCATAGAAACACAGCAACATAGCAGTTGACAGCAGATAAGGACCGCAAGGCCCATCCAGTCTGCCCATTTCTTTTTCTACCTTATAAATGTGCCATCTGCCTTTGCTCTGTCAGTGGCCTATCTATTCATACTCATCTGTATTGCTCCCTTATGCCTATCCCATGCCTGTTTGAAGCCCTGCACTGTATTCATAGCCACCACTTCCTGAGGTAGGCCGTTCCATGCATCCACCACCCTTTCTGTGAAAAAGAATTTCCTCACATTCCCCCTTAATCGGCCTCCCTCTAATCTCATGCTGTGTCGTCTTGTCCTGCTATTTTTCTTATATTGAAAACATGTTAGACTTTTACCTTGTTAATGCCCTTAAGGTGTTTGAATGACTCGATCATATCACCTCTCTCCCTCCTTTGCTCAAGGGTGTACATATTGAGCTCTGTTAATCTGTTCTCATATGTCTTCTGATGCAGTCCCTGCACCATTTTGGTTGCCCTACTCTGGACTGCCTCAGTTTGGTTAATGTCCTCATGAAGGTGTGGCCTCCAGTACTGCACGCAGTACTCCAGATGGGGCCTAACCAGTGTCTTGTAAAGAGGGATTATTACCTCCCTCTTACGACTTGCGATACCCCTACTAATACACCCTAATATCCCCTTAGCCTTACCTACTGCTTTAGAGGTCTGCTTGGATGATTTCAGGTCATCGGTGATGATGATGATGCCAAAGTCTTTCTTTCTTTGTGACTGCCAGCAACTCCCCTCCCAGCCTATAGGTGGCTTCAGGGTTTCTCTTCCCTATGTGCATGATCTTGTACTTCTTTGCATTAAATCCCAGTTGCCACTCTTCTGACCATTTTGCTAGTTTATCCAGATCTCTTCTCATTCTGCCCACCCCATCTGGATCAGCTACTCTGTTGCAGATCATGGTGTCATCTGCAAACAGACAAGCCTTACCCTCTAGTCCATCTGCAATGTCACTAATGATATTGAAGAGGATTGGCCCCATGACTGATCCCTGAGGTACCCCACTTGTGACTTGCATCTCTTCTGACTGTATACCATTTACCACCACTCTCTGTTTTCTGCCCGTCAACCAGTTTGCCACCCAGTTGACCAACTTATGACCCACCCCGAGCCTACCCAGCTTATTTATCAATCTTCTATGTGGAACAGTGTCAAAAGCTTTGCTGAAGTCAAGGTAGGAGACATCAACTGCTCCCCCTTGGTCCACCACTCTGGTTACCCAAAGAAATCTATGAGATTAGTTTGAAAGGACCTTCCTTTTGTAAACCCATGCTGTCTTGGATCCTGTGCCCCTATGGATTCCAGGTGTTGTACTATCCTTTCCTTAAGGAGTGCCTCCATAATCTTGCCCACTACTGAGGTAAGACTGACTGGTCTGTAGTTCCCTGCCTCCTCCCCGCTACCACTCTATACAGGATCGATAGGAAATGGGCAGCCCCCGACTCTGGGAGGAGAACCAAATAGCATGGAGTGAGTTTTGCTAACATTTAACAGTACTTCGTTTGGTAAAAGCCAATTTTATACTGCCTGTAAATCAGAGGTGAGCATGCCATTTAAATCACTGATATAATTTGAGCTTGATGTGAAAACTAGACCATCCACATAAAGATTGGCCAAGTACCTATGGAGGTTGTTGATGTGCAAGGAGAAAAGTAATTGGCCCAAGAGACTCTTGTGGTACGCAGTAGGGGCCAACTCACAGAAGGAGTCACCAAGTTTAACCATTTGATGTCTGTTGCTGCCTACCTCTGTTCCAGTGGTTGCCTTCCTAATATCCTTGTTTAGAGCCCTGACCACCTCTTGTTCGACTAGTGCCTTTACCTTGCTCCTACCATTTGCATTCTCTGATCTCTACTAATTAGTGAAATGTTATGCTTCATGTCCATTTCTTGGGCACCTGGTCAAGTTAACACTTTCATGGGCTTTCTACCCCTGCCTAAATTTTTTTTTCCCCCTCCAACATCCCTCCATCTCCTCTTCCCTTTTTTTGCCCCTCCGTCATTCTATACCACTTTCCTCCTCCCTACCACTTTAAATCATCATCATAGTTATCATCCCACTACCTACCCCACCTCTTCCTCCATACTCTCCGCCATCCCTCCTTCCCCCCAACCTTCTCCCCCTTTATTCCACTTTGACTACATAGCTATTCTTCCCTTTCCCTCCTATTAATCCCCATCCTACCCCCCACCTCTGCTTGCCTTCTCCCTCCCCGCACTTTCCTCCTCCCTCTCCTGTCCCTCTACTGGTACGAGACCTTCCTTCTTACTTTGGCTTGGGCATAATTCAATTAACTGCCTATGTTAGTTAGTCATACAATCCTTTTTAAACAAGCGTCCTCATGTTAAGTTACCATTACCTAGTGAAACGTTAGCCTTTGTTTTGACCCTGTACGTGCTTAGATTGTGTAACTATTGTTAGAATTTATGCCTGGAGACAGTTTTCAATTGTTTCTTGCTGTATCTGTGGAACATATTGTTTGTGTCGTACTGGACGTGGTAGCTATGAGAGCTTTCTGCTCAAAGGTGTTAATCCAAGATCTCAAGATAAAATAAACAAAATAGGGGTCCGGTAGATGACTGCTAAGTGGACAACCCTTCCCCAGTTTGCTGTAAGCTGCACACACAGTAATTCCACCATACCCTTGTCTCCTTATCCTACATCACTCAGATGCCCGTCCCTGACATACAATGCAACCTCACTTCTCTCCCTGTATCCCAGTCCTTCCAGAGTAATGCACTGCTGAATGTTAAATGAAAACGTCAGTTTCAATTCAGGGGTTTTTAAGCACCCTCCATGCCCTCGGGAACCTACCCCTGCTTACCTGTAGAAGAGCAGCGATCATGTAGAAGGTGATAAATATTGGTGTCAGTGTGGTGTGGCCTCCCTGCATGGAACTAATGGTGTAGAGGAAAATAAGGTGCCCAGGCACTACTAATAAAAGCAGCACTCTAGCAGACCGTGAGTTCACATCTGCAAACAAAGAGAGAACAAAACACTCATGTTAACTGTACTGCACACACCAGGGAGGGACAAAGAACAGGTAGGTAAATACTAAATAGGGTAATGTAAACCAGGGAGGAATGCATCTTTTTCAGAGCTTTGGAGGAGGCCACGCATTTTTATGAACGACTGTTTCAGGCTCCCATACCCCCCCCACCTCACTTGTCCCATTTGCCTCTCTCAATTCCTTCAGCTTTGTTTCACAGTCTCATCTCTCCAACACCTGCTGTTTCACCCTACCAACACAATCGACCCCCACCCAAGAGAATTCCCGAAAAGAGACTGGATCCAGCTATGCAGAGGCAGGAGTGAACCCCCTGTACATTAGCATGTGTCAGATTGGGATTGGATGCTAATGTATTCTGCAGTCTGTCCTGGGTGAGAGGGCTAGGTCTGTCCTAAATGCCCCCCCCCCCGGATGCTGGTATCCTGCTGTTTGCTGGAGAGATAATTCCGAGCTGGACACTGGTGACCCACTGCATGTTTCCTGGGTGAGAGGGGGTGGTCATCCGTTTTGACTCCTCTCCTCTCTGGGCTGGATGCTGAGGTTCTGCAGTGTGTCCTAGATGAGAGAAGGAAGAGTTCTGTGAAGGATTCTGCTGAGCTGGTCAGTAATGATCCATTCCATATCCTGCGAGTAAGAGTCCCCCCCCTTCTTTTTTCAATCTTGTGTTTTTCCACCCCGAGTTTGCCTGATGGCACTGCCCAAACCCAGTCAGCGACCTTCTCATGGACCGACCGGTTATCCACCACTTGCACAGGACCCACTGGGTGGGTGGCCAGCCGTGCAAGACCCTGCAGGGAGTGCCAACTAGGAGCAGCCTGGCATCTTTTTCCTCTGCTTTTCTCTTCTGGGCTGAAGCATCAGGATGTGTTCACTAGCATGTCACTCTGCAGCCCTACCCCTTGCTTACATGCATTCCCATTGGGCAGCTGCCTGGTCACTGCCAGGTGGCAGTCCCTACAGTGGGAAATGATGTCCCCCCCCCCCCCGAGAAGGAAAGCTGCCATCGGGTGCTCAATCCTCCCTCATCCTGCCAGTCTGTTCCCTGAACAGACACACAGGAGGGCAGAAATACAACCACTCCTGCACTAAGCCAGCTAGGAAGAAGAGTTCTATTCGAGGGATTCTGCTTGGCTGAACAGTAATGACCTCACTCCATGTCCTGGGCAACAGAAGAAGTTCTACCTAGAGTGACCCCGACCCAATCAGAGTCCACTGCTCCAATCAGAGTTCACCCACACACAAATGCAGCACTCTCCCCCACCCTGTGGCATAGTGGACCCTTCTAAGATCATGCCTCCTCTTCCTGTTAACCCGACTAGATCACACACTCAGAACCTGGACCCAGATGCCCCACAAGATCAGCAAGTGCGAGAAAGTTAAAGCTGTATTTTTATTGGTAACATGTAGGCATTACAAGTAATACTTACAGGGGGCTGCCAATCTTGCATGCGATCTGGGTTCGGGAGCAATCTCGGGATGCCGACTCTCAGGCAACCCAGGCTGGCAGTGCGTCAGCTGGGATAGGTGTCATTGCATTCTGCCACTGCAATGATCCCATGTGATGAGCTGGGGAAACATGCTCCTTTGGGGGGTCAGCTCTGTGCTCATGCCAGAGGCTCTCCAAGCTGCATGCATGGCACTGGGAGGCAGGAAGGGTCTAGGATGAAACAAGTAGAACAATTATGCCCACCGGGAGGGCCACCCCAGTAATATGAGACACTGCACCCTGCCAGCTTCACATACCAGATCCTGATCCGAAGGGAGCCTCCAAGACTGCCCCATAACAGGGGGCAATCCAGGAAGGAAACAATTGGGCAAAGTAAGAGGGTGTCAATTTGGGAGGATTTTCAACTCTTCCAGAGGGTTTACATCCATCTCCCCCAATTGTTTAACCAGGTGAGACACACTAAGCTGAAAGCTTATTTACAGGTGCAACCTGGGAGCACAGGGAAGTTAAGTGACTTGCTCTGGGTTACAGTGTGCAAGTGGGGGCTATGCGATTCAAACCCAGGTCTCTAGATTTGCAGCTCAGAGCTTTAAACCACTGCACTATACTGCCTCCCTGCTGATTGAAGTTGCCACTTCCCTAATCTCCCGGGTTCACAACTCTGATGTCAGTGTAATTAGGACTAGTCTTATTAGTTTAAGCACCTATATCTTTAGGGACATTATATATGTAAAATAGGTAGGAAAAATCTGAAAATCCAGTCTCCTGATTGGATGAAGCACACATAATTGTGCATTGTTCTACAATGACCATACACCTGCAGTTTCTTTTCATTCCTCAGAACCTTCTGGATATTTTGTAAGACAGATAATCTACTACAGGGTGTGTGGCTATGCTCCGATATATGCATGCCTTGGGTAGTTGAATGCACTCAACCTGTGAACTCATGCCTTACAACACACCCAAGGCATGCATATATCAGAGCATGACCACATGTCCTGCAGTGGATTATCTAATAAATACCAGCTCCTGGTTTTCTCCCGGACAGTGCCAGCATGCAAGAACACACATGCACTGGCATGCATCTATGGCATCTGGCAGCTGCCAGTCTCACCATCTAGGGGAGAACTGTCCTTGGGACACTCAGTCCCCCCTCCCCAAGCCAGCCCCCCACCCCCACCCCACGTGACACGTCAAGTCTCTATTCTGGGTTACCGGCATAGCAAGCAGTAGTGGTACTGCTGGACCATTTGGGGCCAGGCTTGGAAAATGTTTAGTGAGATTTTAACCATATTTTACACCAAGGCAGTCAAAATGCTGCATTTTAGCTGGAGGTAAACTACACTATGGTTCAGAAATAGCATGCTATTTGCACAGAATCTTGCCAAGTGGAGAACTCAATAGGGTTGGAGTTAAGACAGCAGTGACAAAACAGTTAATAGTGCACATTAATATCATGTTTTCTTAAATAGTCTTTTGTAAATATATTTTTATCATGCTTTCAAAGAGGACAGTACAGTTTGTTAGCAATACAGGTCATAGTACATTCAGTGTTAGGCAAAACCAGTTAATATGCGGTCACAATCTGTCACCTTTTGTATATCAGCTTTGGTCCCCCCAAAGTACAACACAGAGGGGAATGCGCGTGAACACAGCAGTGGGCACTGGGTGCAGACCATGCCAGTTCCTCACTACCTCTTAACTCTGGAATCTGGTCCATACCCCAGGTGCTGGCGGGCGCCCTGGGAGGCGAACCTGGCAATCATAACTATCCCTCCATATGGTGCTAGAATGTCCCCAAGGGTCTCCCACTGGAGAACACCTGGCAGGGCAACAATATTGTTGCCATATACGAGTTCAGGGAACGAATGTGGGGTCCTCGCTCATGGCATGAAGCAACCAAGCATTCCAATGAGAGTTTAAAAATTTCAGTATAGTCACTGAGGGAGTGCATAATCCTTTTCACATAGTGTATCTGATGAACCAGAGACCGCCACATTGTTACATCTGGGATGGTAGGAGTCAACCAACTTCTTGTTATGGCTTGTTTGGCCACACTGGAGTAGTATGCCCAGGAGATACCAGGAGCTTGGGTCTCTTAAGGCCTCCGGCTAATTACAGTAGGATGTAAAGGAAGGGGGTGAATGGGATTTCCCCATTACACACCTCCCGTACTTCAGAGACTCGTGCTTGAAGGAAAGGCTGCAGACAAGGGCAGGAACCCATCATGTGTACAGGTAGCCCACACTTCATCACAGCCCTTCCAGCATCCTGAACCTTGGTCCATTATTACTGGGGTTTGGAAGGATCTCATGAGTTGCTTCCAGCTGTATTCCCTCTACTGGCGGGAACCAGTGACCCTAGCTGATACCTGGCACACCTGGGACCAGGTCTCAGATTCTATAGGGACTTCAAGTTTCTTGGCCCACTCTGCGGTAATACCAAGGGTGTCAAGCCCTGAGGAAGCCTGCAATGCATGACAGAGGTGAGAAATCATGTGCGGGTTTACTTCTGCTTTAAGAAAGACAATGCAGTAAGTAATAATTGGAGGGTATCTGGCGAGGAGACTCCAAAGGGAAGGGTTGTGATAGTGCTGCAACTGTAAGTACCAGTAGAATTCCAGGCCATGTAGTGATACTGTTTCTGCATTTCTAGAAAGGAGTACCTAGGGGAATAAACAGGGTACAGGTGGAACGCATATTTCAGAGAAAACTCTGCACAAGAACAAGAGGGCATGATACAAGGCTGAAGGGTGAAAGGCTCAGAGGTAATGTTAGGAAGTACTTTTTCATCGAAAGGGTGGTGGAGCCATGTAACAGCCTTCCAGCAGAATGTGCTGGGTGTGAAAATATTACAGGTGTTCAAGAGTGCATGGGATAGACATAAGGGTACCCTGAAGCTGTGCAGAGCTGCAGATCAAAATAGGATTTGGGGCTGCAGCAATGAGTAGGGAAATGGGCAGACTGGGTGGACTGTATGGTCCTTCTCTGCTGACAGATTCTATGTTTCTACGAGTGTACCTCTGAACCCCCCAAAAAACCCAGTAAAGGTACTGGAGTGTTGTTCCCAGTTACAAAAGCCACGGTCCATCAACCTGGGAGCAACATCTTCTAGTTGTGTTATTAGAGTAGAGAGAGAAATGGGGTAAGGTGTAGGGTTTTTTGTATAGAACAGACTTCTCACTCGGTGTCGTAGCCAAGGGGTAAGGGTGCATTGCAAACCTGGCAATACATGCACTGCACAAAAACAGCATTGGGTAATGAGCCCATTTCCATCTCAAGTCACGCAGTACAGCTACTTCCAAGATGGCTATCCAGTATGAAATGCATGTGTGCAGCCCAGTAGTAGCCTAGACGGTGGAGGAGCGCCAAACTGCCTTTTGTTTTGGGTAGGAAGAGTGTTGACAATTTAATTTGTAGTTTACCTGTCCAAATGAATCGCGAGAGTACCCTGTTCCATTCTCTCCAGTTACTGTTGGGAAGAATCAGGGGAAGATTTTGAAAAAGGATGCTCTAGGGAAGAGGGACCATCCTGATCACCATGACCCCCCTACCCCAGAAAGGGAGAGCGGTAGAGTCTCCACGCGCTCAAGGCCTGTGATCATTGCTTGTGTAAATGGGACGTAGTTATCTTAAAAACATTTTTAACATGAGAATATAAAGTACATGTTTGTTACTGTTGATATTTTTAAAGTCATAGGAATTAATTTTATATGTATATTTTTTTTTTTTTTTTAAGAAAAAATGCAAGTTCATTCATATTAGCTGCATTGTTTGTACCGATCAAGGTTGACCTGAATCAAGTCCTCTGGGTTCTGTCTGTTATTTTTACAAATTTGCAGGCTTTTGGCACCGAGGGGCCCCAGTTAGCATGGTAGGGGGAGTTTTCATATGTAGCTGGATCCAGTATCCGATTCCATATCAGATCCTTTTTATGGAATTAGGATTTTGGGCCTTCCAATTCTGAAAATCCAAATACCTAAGGAGGGGACCCACCCCTCCTCCAGGCAGCACCTGACAGATTCCGTGGTTCAAATTCTGAGCAAGCTTAGTACTTACTGTATTTTATTTTTAAGTTGTCCCTGCGGAGTCAGAGACTCCAAGGCTTCAGGCTTGACCCCATGACTATGGATCTTTAAACAAAACACTACGTACCTGAACTAAAGAAGGTACCACAAGGGCTCGGGCACTTCCTGGGGAGGTTCTCTGATTCTTCTCCAGGCAGGCCACACATGTGGAGGAACGTTGAGATTCGACTGGCTTGAACAGCTACAAGATTCCCACCAACACCTAAAAGGCAAGGAAAGAGCCTTAGGGTTAGATTTTCAAATACCTGAAGTCCTCCACTTCAGTCATATCTCCTCGAGACGGCTGCCATCATAACCCCATAGGAACCGAAACATTAACTTTACTCTGTTTTGGGGGCTCAGGCAGTTTGTTTTATTTATTTATACTGATAGGACAATGGGTCAAAATTGACCCGTTTTCATGGGCTATCAGTGTACAAACAATTAAGTACAATATATAAATACATACATCTAACAAATACAAATAAAAAAGAAATATACACATACCAATACATATAGGGTGGGATATTCAGACTGCGCCAGGCTGTGGCGCAAGCCTGGGCGCAGTGCAACTTGGCTGCGCTGGGGCATTGATAGGGTGATAGTCACTGGAGCTGCGCCATGGCACAGCACTGTTGAATATTGCACCCTGGCCACCTGCATTGTGCATGGTGCAGTGGCACTGCACCAGCGCAAGTGGCCAGAGAGGAGCAGGGGGATGCGCTAGCACAAGTTCCGTTGCACTAGGCGCAACAACCACGATATTCAAAAGTGCACATGCAAATGGGGCCATAATGTATGGAAGGTGGAAATGGCCCCATGTGCATGCAGGTGCGCCGATCCCCGGTGACTTTCGCCTGGTGACCTGCCAGGCTGCAGCTGTCAGGTACCGACACCCCCCCGCACATCACGGCAAAGTGCCCCACTGCCCGATCATGGGCATGTGTTTAAGTCAGAACACGTCCAATATCCCTGGTGGTCCAGTGGACCGCTTGCAGCCCGTTCGCGGGCATAAGTCAGTTTAGAACAGTTAACACTATCCCTGGTGGTCCAGTGGACTGCTCGCAGCCCGATCGTGGGCGTCAGTAAGAGATAATGCCACACCAATCCAACCCTGGTGGTCTGATGGTACCCCCCCTCCACCCACACTGACCCCACCGCCTGCTCCCCGGTCAGCTGACTTCATTCCCATATCTGGACTGTGTAGTACTGTACGGGCTGCATGCCCATTGGTTCACACTGTGGACCAATGGGCGTACAGCCCTACCGTACAGTGTCAGTCGGCGGGTGGCGGGGCAACAAGGGAGGGGGATACCACCAGACCACCAGGGTTGGATTGGTGTGGCATTTTCTACCGACGCCTGCAATCGGGCTGCGAGCAGTCCACTGGACCGCTAGGGATAGTGTTAACCGTTCTAAACAGACTTATGCCTGCGATCGGGCTGCAAGTGGTCCACCGGACTACCAGGGATATAGGAAGATTATAATATTCTACATATGCCCGCGATCAGGCTGTGAGCGGTTCACTGGACCACCAGGGATATAGGACTATCCTTTTTCTACGTATGCCCGCGATCGGGCATGGGGGGGGGCGCCACCACAAAGGTGCAGCCAGAGCTTGGGTGGCCACCCACAGGTGGCAGCTGCCGTGTTGCGCCCTGCAATATGGCAGCTCACCTGTGTGCAGCGCAGGTAGGGGTTGCACATGCATGGGCTCAGCACATCCCGGGCTGAATATCGGGATGTGCGGAGTGTGCATGGGCACGCCCCCCTACCTGTGCCGCGCCATTACTGATGCACATTGGGATTTGTGCCAGGCTCAATCCCCATCTGAATATCGCACCGGGGCGCATCAGTGGGATGCGCACGGTGCAACCTTTCTGAATATCCCATATAGATAGACAGATAGATAATCTATCTCTATCTCTATCTCTCTATCTATCTATATCTATACACCAGCGGGCGGCGACCGCTAGGCCGACCAGGGAACCAGGAGGCCGGGAGAGACAGCCAGGAAGGTGCGGGAAAGCTGCGACCAATCGGAAGGCGAGCGCCAGCTGAGCCTTGCTTCCGATTGGTCCTCCTGCTCCATAGATTTCTGCTTTATTTTGCACTGCCGAAACTGGCTGGGGATTGTATTTTATTAATATAAATTCACCCAAAAAGAGCTGTTTTCCTGCTTTGTTTAATCTGTATGGTTTTCTGCTGTATTTTTTAAAATGTTTTAAGTGATTACAGTCTTTTGGTGGGTTTTCTGGTGGGCCAGACGCTAAGGCGCCTGACCCCCCCCAGTCTTTTGTTGTGCAAAATATTTTCGCACCATTTGCAGAATCGTTTGATTACTGCAATTTTGATTTACTGACTGTGCCTTCCTCTGTCTCCCTCCACTCTAGCCGTCCCTGCCCTCGAGCACCCAGTAAGCGCCGGGGCCACGCTCCGCCAGCGGGCGGGCGGCGACCGCAAGGCCGACCAGGGAACCAGGAGGCCGGGAGAGACAGCCAGGAAGGTACGGAAAGCCGCAAAATTTTGCCCACCCCCCTGGGTGTTTCTTTTATACACACCTTCCCGCCGAATCTCCTATCTCCGCCCATAGCAAAATCCTATCCAATAATCTAACAGTACTCCCATTGCCCTCATTACCATTAATTAACCCCTAGTTACCGTTTCATTATGGAAATGCTCCTCTTACTGTTTCTCTCTCTCTCTCTCATTTATTGTATGCCTTGATGATGATGCCATATCAGTCCATACCCTACTGAACAATGCGACTTGTCAGCCTAGCCTCCCTATCGTCTCCTCAAATATGAATTATCATTTCTTCACTATAATCCATGGGGTAACCCCAAAAAAGGGTCACAACCAGTCATGTATTTCTTACGCTCCATGCTCCGCTCTTGGATCTACAGTACCCCCTTATACCTGTCCGCCAAACTAGCACTCTGTGACAAGTTACCATGCCACAAGCCAGATTGGACCACCTCTAAGCATCGGACCCCGAGCAAGAAGATAAAGCCTCTGACTGTTACCTACTCCTATCACTCAAGCCCTCACTAAATTACTATTCTTTTGCTAATCTGTGCTGGTGATGTTGAAATTAATCCAGGACCCCCCACAAGGCTTCGCCTCCCCAGCAGACCTAGCCTCCATTAAAGGTCTAAGCTTCCTTCACATCAATGTTTGCAGCCTCCTAAAAAAGATTTCATTGATACAGGCCTGGGTTGCCCACACCTTGCCAGACTTTCTGGTTATATCTGAGACATGGCTCAAACCTGCAACAAATGACAGGGAGATAAACCTACCCAACTATCAGCTATTCAGATCAGACCGCCTGTCAAGGGGCGGTGGAGTAGCCATTTATGTAAAATCGAATATACCTGCATCTTGCCTTAGTGCAACATCACTGCCAAAAGAATTCGAATGCTTATCACTTAAAATAGCTCTCCCCAACATGGCAGCTTTTCAACTAGTTGGCTGCTATAGGCCCCCCTCTGCCGGCAATAAGCTCCTAATCCATCTGGGAAACATAATCAAACTGGGCCCTGAAGATACCATTATTTTATGTGACCTGAATTTAAACTGGCTCTCCAAAGCAGCTGCACCCCTAATATCTTTTTGTGATACATATGGGTTTACCCAACTAATAGATGAACCGACAAGAATTAATTTAAAAAACAAAAGTAACAGCACCCTACTTGACATTATGCTGGTAAATAAACCCCATCTGTTCTCACACGCTGGAGTACTTTTCAGTGACATAAGTGATCACTGTCTTATAGCAGGGATAAGATCATCAGGCAAGCCTACCAACCCTGCAAAATTCCTCTCAAGAAGGTCTAAAAAAAAAAAAACCCTTAATATTGAAGGATATCTCCACGATCTATGTCACTCTGCACGCTGGCAAGAATTCTACCTTACAGGTTCCGTGGAAACAGCACTTCAGGTGTTAAACAGCATAATCATAGGTGCTCTCAATACTCATGCACCAATCACTAGTGTTAGAACAAAAAGCAAATCTTGCCGCTGGTTTTCTGTCGACCTTAAATCTGCACTGCTTGAAAGAGATAAGCTATGGAAAAGGGCAAGGAAGACCAAGGATCCAAATGACTGGCTGCTGTTCAGAAAAGCCAGAAATAGCTGCACCAAAAAAGTGAGGGATGCCAAGGCTGCCTTCTATACAGCTGAACTTGATGCCTCTTACCTCAACCCAGCCAGATTCTGGGGAACCATCAAGGGGATCCTAGGGCAGGATTCTAGCTGCTCTTTGCCATCCCAAGTGCACCTAAATAAAATTGCTATTACTGACAAACATGAGATTTTAGATGCCTTCAACAATCATTTCACTACGGCTGGCCTTGCTTTTGACTCCTCTCCAGCTAATCTACTGCGATCACAACTCAAATTCCAGTCTACTGAGGGTCAAAAGGCTGATTCTTCATTCTCATTCAAGCCAGTTTCACTGAAACAAGTGGAGGACCTATTGCTACATCTAGACACTAACAAAAGTGCAGGTGCAGACTCTCTGGACCCCTATTTTCTAAAAATTGCAATACATACACTTGCAGTTCCCCTAACACATCTTTTTAATCTATCCCTATCCTCTGGTTCTATTTCTGCACTGTGGAAGACAGCACAAGCGTTTCCCCTCCTTAAATCAGGGGACCCCATGGATCTCAACAACTATAGACCCATATCCATCCTTCCAGTGCTTTCCAAAATGCTAGAAAAATTAGTGAACATCCAACTAAGAGACTACCTCGATGTTAATAATCTCCTAAACCCTGCTCAGTCTGGATTTAGGACCAGGCATAGCACTACTTCTGCACTAGCAAAAGTTACAAACGACTGGCAAACTGAGTTAGACAAAAAAAAACAGTGTCTGTGCTGTATTTCTGGATCTAAGCAAAGCCTTCGATACAGTGGATCATGAACTGTTAATCTCTTCACTGCACTCCATAGGCCTAGATGCAACCTCTCTTAAGTGGCTCAGATGTTATCTCACTGACAGAGTGCAGCAGGTAAAAAAAATGAAGGTGACCTTTCCTCATCAAAACCACTCCTAAGAGGAGTACCTCAAGGATCTATCCTGGGCCCTATCCTTTTTGCCATCTACATTAACAACATTGATTCCAACCTCACAAAAGCCAATGTTCACCTTTTTGCAGATGACACTGTCTTATATGTCAGTAACCCCTCATCATCAAAGGCCTGTAAATTACTACAATCAGAGTTCTCCCTGTTGCAATACCAGCTACTTGAAAAAAACTCCTATTGAATGCTAAGAAGACAAAAGCTATGCTCTTCTCCACCAATTTATATTCTACCACTCTCTCACCAAGCACTCTTCCCCAACTATCTACCATCCTCGGAGAAAACCTTGACCTTGTTGATAAATTCAAATATTTAGGGGTATGGATTGACAACAGACTTGATTACACTCAGCATATTGAGGAGCTCCTGAAAAAACTCCGACAGAGGCTCGGCCTTTTCCTCAAAATAAGCATTATTTAACTAGAGAGTCAAAACAGAGACTTATCCAGGCCTCATTTATGTCACTCATCGACTATGCAGATTTCCTATATGGCCACTGTACTATTTCCTACTTAAATAAACTGGATACCTTGTACCATAGAGCTCTAAGATTCATCACAGATCTTCCTTTCAACACTCACCATTGCCCTCTCTATGCTGCAGTTGGTTGGACATCCTTACACCTCAGGAGGAACAAAAATGCCGCTCTATGGATTTACAAAGCTCTGTCTAACAATCTTCCATCCTATATTTCAGATTCCTTTACATTAGCCACAGCTAGGTCATATGCCCTAAGAAGCAACAGCTTCATCACTTTGAAGATACCAAAAGCCTGCACCAGGCATGGGAGATCTGCACTCAGCTACTCTCTAGCTTTTGCTTGGAATTCTCTGCAGAAGACCCTAAAGCTGACCACCTTCATACCTATAGCATCCTTTAAAAGGTTACACAAGTCTCTTCCCAGAGATATGCAACTGCTTTCACAAGGCCTAGTCCAATCACACCCCTTACCCCACCATTCTTCTTTTCTCTTTTCTATGCAGCATTGTTACACCATTGCCACAACATATTCTGCAACTACTTCACTTACCTTTCCTACTCACCGATTACTAGTTGACTGAGTGCCTATCCAACTACATCCAATCAGACCCACATGTCATCTTCATTTCTTTTTCAGAGGTTACTTCAATGATCCCAACACTTTACCACTTTTCAGTCAAAACTGCCTGATCTAGTCTGCTCTGGAGCTGAATTCACTGGCTACCTTGCTTGTATATATGTTTATATTATTGCATCTGTTCATTTAGAAAGTTTTTCTTGTATATGTCTGTTATTGTACCTTCATGTTGTTTTTTGACCTATCAGGTCCATCTTGTAAATGAGCTTTGCTCAATGATGTCCGCCTGAATAAATAAAGATTTTGATTGATTGATTGATATATATCTCTATAAAATATATATACCTCTATATCTCTGTGTGTGTGTATGTGTATGTATATATATATATATATATATATATATATATATATATATATATATATATACACACACACACACACACACACACACATACACACACACACACACACACACACACACACACACTGTATATTCTCTATATACATTTATATATATCTTTCTTATCATTCAAAACATTTACATTTGTGCTCAGAAAAGAGATGCTCTTTCAACCTATGCCTAAAAGAGCAGAAGGAAATGTTCATACAATCAAAAACAGGCTGTATTGTATTAAAAAAGGTAGGCAACATGTAAGAATGCCTTTTGTCCTAGGGAAGTACAGAGTCTTCGAATGCAAAGAGGAAAAGTATCTGTTGACTGTTTTAACACTAGAGTTCTGTTTATTTTAAGGAAAAAAAAAAAAGAAAAAACAGTCTGGGACTCTTAAGTATCACCTTTTTTGCCACTATACCCATTTGCAATTTATATCTTCAGACTAGAGGAAGCCAACCCACTTGCTCTAAAAGATTACAATGATGGACCATTTGTGGAAATTTTACTACAAATCTAGCAACTGAGTTAAGCAACACTTTCACCTTAGATAGCAACCCCTCCCTTGCAGCATAATAAAACAAAACCCCATAATCAATTCATGGCAGCAAGAAACTTTTGGCCAATAAAATGGTGTGGGATCAGTAAGTAATGGAGATAACCTGTGTAAAGCCCCGAGCCACCGGTGAGTCACCTTCACCACATTAAGTATATGAGGTTCATAGGAGAGACCCTCATACATCAACAAACCAAAATACTTCTATTGTTTATCTTGTTCAAGCAATGTACCAGAGACAGTGTGTAATGACAATAAAGGATCCAAGTTCAATCTTTTTTTTTTGTGTTTGCAAAAACCATAGATTTGGGGTTCTCATTTAAGACCAATCCATGGTATCTAAACCAATTCTGTACCTCCAAAAGAAGTCAGCTAAATCTTTCTGAATTTTTTCAAATTGAGAACCACTTGTGAGGACCACTGCATCATCAGCATATAAAAAAAATTGAGATCTAGTGCATACAGAAGGAAAAGTATTAAGAAAGACTAAACAAAAGGGGACCCAAACTACAGCCTTGGGGAACACCAAGTGAAACCTTAGCAGGAGAAGAAAATTGACCACTTACCCTCGTGACCTGTGTATGATCAGCCAGATCATATCCTAACCAATCCCTTACATCCATAGATATCCCCAGATTAACTAAAGAGGACAACAAAAGGGCATAATCGACCAGAACAAATGCCTTGGTGAGGTCCACGAACGCGGGTCCTGTGAAATGGCCCTTATCAAGGGTCTCATGCACCGTGCTCGTGAACCCCACCAAGGCAGTCGTGGTACTATGTCCTGGCCTAAAGCCATGCTGTACAGATGTTAAGACATTATATTTAGACAAGTACTCCACAATCTGATCAAAAATAACCCTCTCCAGAACTTTTGAAAGTGGAGCCAGTAAAGAAATAGGACGATAATTAGATTTATCAGAAATATCACCAGCTTTAAAGATAGGAACAATAGTAGAATTTTTCCAAATCTTAGGAAAGCTAGACCCACATAAAGAAAAATTAAAAGTAGCTGAGAGAGGAAAACAAAGGAAGTCAGCAGTGGTCCTCACAAGTCGATAATCTATACCATCCTTACCTACGGATGGCCGAGGGTCCATTGAAAAGAGGTATTTTAAAACCTCACCTGGTGACAAAGACTGAAACTAGAACCTTAGAATATTCGGAGCCAAATTCTCCAGAAACACACTGGGTTGAGCCAATAAATTCCCAAATGAATACTTGCAATAATCTGAAAAATGCTCATTAAGTTCCTGTGCTATTTCAGATGGGTCTAATAGTACCATTCTTAGTTTGTAAACATTGAATAGTTGAAGTATGCTTTTCTCCCCCAGTGAGTTCATGTATTAACTTCCAGGTTTCTGTAACATTCCTTCCCTGAAAGTCCTTCTGCCTCTCAAGAAAGTTAATTCCTTTTTAATCATTTAACCGTCCATGGCTTTGCATTTATTTCTTGCCGGTTTATAGAAAACTAGGCTAGTTTGACTACGGGTCCTCCTATAAGCCTTCCAAAGTCTATCTCGAATTCTAATTTGATCCATTAATTCTGATGAAACCCAGGTCTGTTTATTGCCTCTAATCCTAAGATTCTTTAAGGATGCAAATTTATCACAAATTAAATTAAATAAAATAAAATCAAAGTTACCTAACGCTATATCCACATTCTGGCTCTGAGTGACCCTAGACCAATCTATATTAGCAACTGCCTGCCTAAATCCAACCAAGGCAAGTGTCTGTATATTACATGAAAAGACACAAAAACAGGAGGAACACATTTTTCTCTTTGCAGACCAACTACAATAGACTGAGCTGTGGTCACTGACACCATCGGGGAGAACCCCATATTGTATAATTTTATTAGTGTCAGAGACCAGTACTCAGTCCATCAATGATGAAGTTCTGGATTTATAATTGATTCTTGTTGAAACATCTATTATCTGTGTTAGTCCTTGATTAATAACCGTATCTTTGAATTTTATATTATCCTTCCCCAGGCAATTAATATTCACATCGCCCATAATAATAAGCTCTCCATTTCTAGGCAAAGACTCTCGTATATTCTCTAGCAATCGAAGTCCATCCCCCTGAGAACTGGGGGATACATAAATAACCACAATGGACAGCATTTTTTGTTTACCTAAGACAATTGTCAAGGGTAGATAGTCACAGGTGGAAGGTCCTTCGATTGCTACACCTGGCAGTACTTTCAAATAGAAAAGACACCCCCCTACTCTGCTTGATTCTCTATCATGTCTAAGAATCCTATAACCCTCAAAAGCAATTGATTTATCAGAGACCCCATCAGTAAGCCAGGTCTCAGATATCCCAACCACAAACTGATGGCAGGAGATAGTGGCTGAAAACCAGCATTGTTGGAATTAAATGCAATAATGTAGGGGGTGTTTTTTTTTTTTGGTGTGGGATACCCATAGGTGCCGGAACCCGGGGAGGCAGAAGGGGCGGTAGCCACTCCACTTTTTATTTCTGTATGGCAAAAACTAGTATAGAAACAGTGCCCTTTGTACCCTCATAAGTGCCCCTTTGATTCTCAGCCCCCTCAGCTTTTACCATCTTCCGGCACCCTTGGGGATACCAAAAATAAACTTAAAGAGGAAGTCTTTCATAGTTTATAGATAAATTTTACTTACTGCAACCTGACCATGGGTTCCTCACCCTCTCCTGTAGTCCCGACTGTGTTTTCAACAAAAATCGCCATTTAAAAAGTATTATTTTATGTTAAAATACTCTCCTGCTCGTTCACCCTCCATTTTGTGGTTAGGACGACTAGCGAGTGTCGTCATCACCGCAACACCTGAGACTGAAATGCATTCCCATGCACAACACATGCCATGTACTTTGGTTCCCACCAGTGCAGGGGAAACATTTTAGTGACGTGCAGGTACTGTTGACAGCAAACACATTAGTTTACTGCTATCTGAACCCAATACATGTAATTACTCACTGCTACTGTACTGCACTTTCTCAGAGAAGACTGTTTTTTTTTTTTAAATTACCCAACAATAACATATATAGACACTGACACATGCACACACATAATAAACTGCGGACATCCATTTATATCAATTGCACAAACCACAGTCATTAATAGCGCAATTCGAGACATCAATATAAAGTCTGTGACAATCGGGTGTGTAATATAATAGTAAATATGCAAATACAGACTTCTAAGTACTGTTATTTAATAAATACTTATTTTCTGTACAATTGCCAATAATTTGGGTGCAGCGCTTACTTATGCAGGAACAGTTTGTCAGTGCTGCACAAATGGGACTTCCACCGCGCTATTGCGGCGATGACGTGAAACGAGTGGCAAGCGCACTACTGCACATGCGCGAGTCTAAAGATGGCGAGGGCATCACATCGGAGCATAAGAAAAAAATAATTTTACGAGTGAAAATACTTTTTCTAGAATGAAGCAGGAGTGGAGGGCACCAACTAATTACTGACTACACTTCACCAGGTGAGAGAATATGCAGGCACTGATGTGAAAGCTTGTTTTCTGCAATTATTACAGGAGTGGTTTGATGATGGTATCACACACAGTGGGGGGAAAATGACAATGCCCCGTAGTTTATTTTATAAAACTGCTGGTCCACAAATCAGGACCACAGATGCCAGTTTTGCCTTTTTTATGCTCCATCAGTCCACTTTAAGCTAGTGTACATGTATTTGGAAAAGCCACCAGCCTGAAAGATACAGAAACAAAACAAAACACATGAAATGCTTCTAACTTGACTGGCACGCATGCCATATTACACGTACAGTTAATATGGATGGAACCCAGTTAATACGACATTTAAAATGAGGGTCAGTCCAGGTAAATTAAACACAAGCTGCTTCCAAGTACAATTTGCGTGTGTCAGTTATACCCGGAGGGGTATGGCTGGATGGGGATGGCTACCCCAAACAGAACACCAGAACATGAGCTCTGCTGCACTGCATCCATACAAAGTAGCAGAAGCAACTTTCACAGAGCAAACACGTGCTGCTAACATAGAAAGGGACTATATGCCCCAGGGCTTCACCATGGATTCTGCTACTTTGTATCAGCACTAAATAACACTGTAGCACATAGCCAATTTTGTGGCCAGTACGTTTGTCCCCAGTGCAGTGGAGTTTGTGTTCTGGTCTTTTTTTTCCTGTCAAGCAATTTCATGGAAGCATTAAGCCACGATGGAGGTGGGCTCTAATGCTGGATTGATGCGCGGGGTGCCAAGCCGAGGGCTACCACCGACCCCATGCATCAATCGCATTAGAGCCCACCGGACGGAGTGGCTTAATGCACTTGTAACATGGGCCACTCTGGAGAAGTCGCCAGCAGCCCATTTTAGCCGGTGACACTTTCATAACACGGGGAGTCGGGGTGATCATTTAACTTTTGCGGTGCACTTACGAATCCTGTGAGACAACGGCATTACGATGCTGATGCACTGAACACAGTGTGCACCTGTACTAATCGCGACCAGAGCGGCTCGCAGGCTGGTGCAGCAGTTGTCCCGATGTGCGCGGCTGTTTCTCCGGTGTACTGCTTGGAGGTCTCCGGTAAGCGCCTCCGTCGCCGCGCTGTGCGCGCGCTCACAAATTTGCAAGCGGGCTCCCTCACTTCCCGTTCCCTCTCTCAGGCTCCTCCGATGATACACCGCTTGCCTGCATGGAGTCTCACTGTGCGGCTGTGTAACCTATCCCTCCTGTGTGCGCCTGCTTCTCCCCCCTTCCGTCTGCCTCCACATCATCGCACTCTTCGGCTACCACGCTTCCCTCGTTCACCCACTCCTCCATCGCCACCCCATCTGCCAAACAAAAGCAGACCACCCTGTCTTGTACCGCCTGTCACCCTTCCCAGCTACAGAGTCATGCCACAGTGTGCCACGGGTTCTCGTACCCCCCGTCTCAGTTTCCTACCTCGGACTGCTAGTGGGCTCCCGGACCGCCCTCCTCCTCTCCCCTCTCCTTCCCACAGGACCCAGTGCTGCTAGGCTGGGGGTCTGGCTGGTAATGGTACTGCCAAAGCGGGCACGGCATATACGCTGGGTTAATGCTCGCTTCGGCTGCCGTCTCGTGACCCTCCTACGCCCATCGGAGCGCGAGATCACAGGCACACTATTAATGCCATGTTACAAGTTCTGGTTAATTAACACACTATCCAGTAATTATTATCAAAACCACAAAAATGCTAATTTTATATAGATACACCAGTTAGTCAGGAACTCATTTATAATGGATAACAGTAACAGAACTGGTTCAACTTGAAAAAGTTACAGGATTGGTCCCCTCTGACATTCTCATTCCATCAGAGGATAGAAATAATCAGGATGACTATCCTCCCCAGACTCCTCTATCTTATCCAAAATATCCCTTTCTTCCCCTCAAGCTACTATCTCAAGTCATGGGACAAGATTATATCCAACTTCATATGGTGCAATGGGCGCCCGAGAATTCGTTTGGCACAGGGCGGTCTGGGCCTTCTCGATTTTAGATTATACTCAATAGCTGCATTTCTTCACATAATTTTAATGTGGATCACTGACAAATATAACTACCTGAAAAACCCTCGAATTTCACGTTAATGATGTATATGATATTAAGATTTTTTCATCTGATGGACGGTCCCTGCAATCGAAAAGTATTTCAAACATTACAGCTCATACATATGGACTCTGGAGGAGAATGCGTAGGACGAAATTCATGCGTCCCATATTTGAATACTGCAAACTGATTTCAGAAGAAGAGTCCTTTCCCCTCCATATCATCGGACATCTCCTTCAAAAGATGGAGACAGCTGGGCCTGTCCCATTTCTTTCAATTTTTATCACCCAAACGGATTCTCCCCTTTGAATCATTTAGGTCCAAATTCAGTCTCTGCAGCTTTGACCAGTTTCGATATTTCCAGGTAAGAAATCACATCCTTAGTACTAGAACTATCCAACCAATATTACCATCTTGGATCCCAGGTTAATTACTATTCTTTACTGAGGCCATACGGGGAAGCTGAGTGGACACTTTATAGGAAATCTTTATAAGGCCTTGAGGGAAAAATCTCCAGAAACCAGACTATTCTTGCAGAATGGAATAAGGATCTCGACCTGGAGATCTTGGCCGAGGTTTGGGGAGCTGCCTCCCTTTCAGCTATTAAAGTAATGTCGTCCTCTTGTTGGTGCGAGATCGCCTGGAAGCGTCACTCATGGTATTTTCGATCCCCAGCTATTCTCAGTAAATACCTGCCAAAAAACTACTGAAAGTGTTGGAGAAACTGTGGGTGTCATTATGCCCCTCTGGGACACATCCTGTGGCAGTGCCCTCATTTAATGCCCTTTTGGCTTGCACTTCAGGCTGAACTCATGCAGTGCATGGGGGAGCCAATAGAACTAACAGCAGAACAGGTGCTCTTGGCCATCTATACTGACCACTCTCCTCCCTCGAACCGAACTCTCCTAGCTGCCAAAAAAGCGCTTACCAAGCGTTGGATGACAAACTCCATACCGACTATCACAGATTGGATATCTATAATGAAACAAGTATACTATACAGAAACTCCTAATGCCAAAATTCAAAATAAAGGGCCAAACTATATGAGAAGATGGCAACAATGGTCCTTATAACAGGCATCAGCCGACCCGGACTTTGCCCATGACTTGAGGCTGACAGGACTAGACAGGATTTTGGTCAGTCCTCCCACGTGACAACTAAAATCTGGGACGGGGTAGAATTATAACACTATCTTAAAAGTAGACCCTGATATTCTGGATCAGTCTAGATGGAGACCACTGATACACAACCCTGGGGTCCTTATTATTGACTGATGTACACTGTGGTTCCCAAATCTATATTTCCCTTGTTTTTACAATTCACTCACATTGATCAATCCCCTGAACTGTAATACCGTAACTGAAAAGATGTATAGATTGTTGTCTTGATTAACATATGTACTGTGTGTCTGAAAATTGTTAATAAAAACTAAATTATAAAAAAGAAAGTTACAGGATACAGAAATATAATACATTTTTAGCACAATTTCATCATCGTTAAAATTACATCTATCCATCACATGGAGAAAGGCACCCTATTCCCACAGTTAATGTTTAGGAGCTACGGGGGAGGGAGGCTCTGTGCCAATTAATTTTGGCACCAGAACTACTGAGGCTAATTTCAGAGCTAGGTGGCAGATCCCCATGGACTCCCCTGAACTTCCAACACTGTATAATGACTGCGAGGTGACCGAAGTGAAAAGAGTTGTGATGGGTCTCGGTACAGGGCCCAGTGGACCGGTGTCTAAACCATCAGTGGGTGCACTTCTCAGCAGGCTGTACAGGCCTTACAGTATCTCCTATTCCATGACTGAATCATTTTTTTTTTTTTCTTTCCCCATTTATTTGCACTACTATTAATTCTGGTTTACAGTCCATTTTGCTCCCTTCCCCCACAAAGCACCTGAAAAACTTGTCTCAGTTACCCTCTTCCTGGAAAACTCAAAGTAAACAGGAGGCCAGTGACTGAATGGGCATGGAATATGAACTACCCTCCCTTATCTGCTAGAAATGGTCTCTCCATGACAAGGATAAGGCACACTGTTTGCGCTGTGTGTGAGTGTCTGTGCCTCTCTGCGCCTCTGTCTGTATGTGTGTCACACACACACACACACACACACACACACACACACACACACACACACACACACACTTGCAATGCCATATTCATCATGTGGATAAACGGACATTTGGCTGCCAGTGCTGTTTGTCAAGTACTTTACATGAAGAAAACTACATCCCCCGTCCATCTACCTGTGAAGGGGCCTATATATTCAGCAAGGCTGGAAAATACAGGTTACTCACCTGTAACAGGAGTTCTAGGAATGGTATATGTTGTTCATCCACACTTATGGACAGGTATCCTTGCCGCTTTAAATCTTGCCGGAAGGTCTTCAAGCTGGCTCCTCCCACCCACCCGGGTGGTAAAACTCGACTCCGCCCATGGCGCCAGATCTGGCCGCTGGAAGCTCAGGGTTGTACCTAAGCCAGGGAGGTCGGGTAGGATGAACAACATATACCATTCCTAGAACTCTGTTACAGGTGAGTAACCTGTATTTCTAGGGACATGGATATGTTGTTCATCCACACTTACTGGCAGACTCCTAGCAGTTCTCCGGGGAGGAGGCAAGGCGACACCCGACTTTAGGAATAGAGACTGGAGAACAGAGGCCCCAAACCAGCATCCCCGCGTGACTCAAGGTCGGTGGTAATGGGTGATGAAGGTGTGTGCTGACTTCCAGGTAGCAGCCCTGCAGATTTCCTGGATAGGGACGTCCCTGGAAGCAGCCACCGATGCAGCAGTATGGCGGGTAGAATGAGCTCTTATCCCTCTGGGAGGCTCCATGCCCGCCAACTTATAGCAGAGATCTATGCAGGAGGTGACCCACCTGCCTATCGTCCGCTTGGCTGCAGGTCCGCCAGGTGTGGCTTCAGCGTAGGTGACAAACAGCTGGCGAACCTCTCCCCGAACTTCAGCCGCGCGCTCCTTATAGTAAGCGAGCGCCCTTCTAGGGTCCAGAGTATGGAGCCTATATTCGGCCTCCGAGGCATGACTGGGGTAGAACACCGGCAGAGTCAACACCTGGTTAAGGTGAAACTCCGACACCACCTTCGGAAGGAATTTCGGGTGGGGGCGCAGGACAACCTTGTCCCTGTGGAAGACCAGGTAAGGAGACTCGATGCAGAGCACCTGGAGCTCTCCCATCCCTTTGGCTGGCGTGATAGCCACCAAGAAGGCGGTCTTCCACGACAGGTGAGAGAGTTCACACCTGTGCATTGGTTGAATGCTTGCCCATGAGCTTTGCCAGTACCAGCAGTAGATCCCGGAGGTGGAGGTTCTTGCACGGAGGAAATGTGATCAAGGCCTTTGAAAGCGCCAGACCACCTTCTCCTGCGCCACCGACTGCTTCCCGGCCCGCGCCCGGTAAGCAGAGATGGCTGCCAGGTGCACCTTAAGGGTCGTCGACCTAAGCCCTTGCTGAGAAAGGGACCAAAGGTAGTCCAATATGCTCGCCAAGGAACAGGAGGAAGGGTCCAGGCCCTTGCCCTGGCACCAAATGGAAAATCTCTTCCATTTGAAGGCGTGGCATTTTCTGGTCGACTCCTTACGGGACGCCTCAACTACGTTGAGGACCTCGTCGGAAAGACCCAAGGCCTGGAACTCTAGCCGCTCAGGAACCAGGCCGTCAGGTGCAGGGATTGAAGGTCCGGATGGAATACCTTCCCCTGATTGACTGAGAGCAGGTCCAGGCGAGCTGGAAGCTGCCTCGGGAGCCTGGAGCTGAGGCTGAGGAGATCTGGGTACCAGTACTGGTGGGGCCAGTCTGGGGCTATCAGAATCACCTGCGCCTTGTCCCTCCTTGCTTTGAGAAGCACCTTGTGCATCAAGGGGAACGGGGGAAAGGCGTAGAAGAGGCCCGGGGTCCACGGCCTCGAGAAGGCATCCCCCTGCAGCGATCCCTGCTGAGGGGGGTGGGCATGGAACAGCCTCAGCTTCGCATTCTCCCTGGAGGCAAACAGGTCCACCTGAGGTGTGCCCCAATGGGAGAATAGATCTTGTACTACCTCCGGCAGGAGAGACCACTTGTGGGCCGCAGCCCCTATCCGGCTTAGGGCATCGGCCAGGGTGTTGGAGGCTCCTGCCACATGAATGGCTAGGAGATCCGCCTCCAGGCTGCGCACGAGTGACCAGAAGCGGAGAGCTTCCTTGCATAAAAGCATGGAGCGCGTCCCGCCCTGGCGGTTTAGATAGTACATGGTCGTGGTGTTGTCCGTCTGGACCCGGACCACTTGACCCCGAAGAAACGGAGCAAAGGCAGTGAGAGCTAGGTGGACCGCTCGGAGCTCCAGCAGGTTGATGTGGCATTGGGACTCCTGTGGGGACCAGAGGCCGTGCGCTCAGTGTTCCCCCAGATGGGCACCCCAACCCATCAGAGCGGCATCGGTCGATAGAGAGACCATCGGCTCGGGGCGGACAAATGGGATGCCCTCCTGCAGATGAACTGGAACGGTCCACCACTGGAGAGCGTTCCACATCCCCTGGGTCATCGTCACTAGCTGGTCCAATGGATTGCAGTGTTGGGACCACTGGCTAGCCAGCCCCCACTTAAGGGGGCGCATGTTCCAGCGGGCCCAACGGACCACGCTGGTACAGGCTGCCATGAGACCCAGGAGGTGCAGGAAGTCCCGGGCAGGGCGCAAAAGGAGGAAAGAACCTTGGCCCTGTCCGCCGGGAGCCGTGCTCTGGCTCGAAGAGAGTCGAGCTCTGCCCCGAAGAAAAGAATCACCTGCTTCGGCTCGAGTTCCGACTTGGCCTCGTTGATGAGGAGGCCGACCTGAGAGCAAACCTGGAGGGCCAGATCTCTGGACCGCTCCACCTCCTGTCTGGAGGGGGCTGCTATCAGCCAATCATCCAGGTAAGGGTAAACCCGGACCCCTCGGCGCCGCAGGAATGCTGTCACCACTGCCATGCATTTGGTGAAGACCCTGGGAGCTGGAGATAAGCCGAAGGGCATGGCTAGGAACTCGAAAAAAAGGGATCCCTCCACTTGAAAGCGAAGGAACCTGTGATGTGACGGACGGATAGGACGTGAAAGAACGCATCCTGTAGGTCCAGAGAGCAGAACCACATGCCATGTTCCAAGGATGGTATTATCTGAGCCAGAGTGACCATCCTGAAGGTTCGAGACCTTAGGAACTTGTTTAGGTCGTGTAGGTCGAGAATGGGGCGCCAGCCCCCTGTCCGTTTCGGAACCAGGAAGTACCTGGACATGAACCCCGGGTTTGAGGGAGGGTCCGCCACCTCTCATCACCTCGAGGAGGAGAAGAGCGATGTCGGCTCAGCGAGCTGACAGCGAGGCTTCAGACCCCGAGGTGCGATGGCTCTGAAGGGTGGGGCCTGCTCGAACTCCAGAGGCAGGGCCCTTCCCCACCACCTCCAACATCCACCGGTCTGTGGTGATAACAGACCAGGCGGAAAGAAAGTGGTGGAGCCGCCCCCCTACGGGGGGCACCTGGGGTGAGGCGACGGGGTTCGGGGCGACACCCCTCAACCCGTCACTGGGCAGGCTTGAAGGAAGGACCGGCCAAGGGACCTCCAGGACCTTTACCTCCCTGCTTCCTGGAGGAAGAAGCCAAGGGCTTGGGTTTGGGATGCCAAGCTCGAGCCTGCTGGCCCTGACGTTGCTGGGCCGGACGTGCCGCGGGCGCAGAGGGACGAAAGGGCTTAGGCTGCGGCCTGCGGCCTTTGTCCTTCTGTGCGGATGAGACAGAGTCCAAGGTAGCATTGGACTTCTCGATCCTCTGCAGGTGACCTTCCACCCCAGGGATGAAGAGGTCGGTCCCCAGGAAGGGGACATCCGCCAGCTTGTGCTGGGTATCCGAAGTGAAGGTGGATATCCTCAGCCATGCCCGATGGCGCATAGCCACTGCGGCCGCTACTGACCTGGCACATGAGTCTCCAATGTCCAGAGCAGTCTGAAGTTACTGTTTGGCCACTGCCCTGCCCTGGTCCCGCACCTGGCTGACCGTGGTCTGTAGGTCCGCCGGAAGATGAGGAACTACCTCGTCCAGGGAGCCCAACAGGGCATGAGAGAAATGTGCCATGAGTACAGCCGAACTGGCCCGATGAAGGCCGAGGGAGGACGCAGTGTAGACTTTGCGCCCGGCATAGTCCAATTTCTTGGACTCCTTGTCGGGAGGTTTGTCCATGTCCCTAGCGTTCCCGGCGCGCCAGAAAACGCTGTCGGTAACTAGCCCCTCGGCTGAGGAGGTGTTCCAAAAAACCGGACAAGGAACCGGTAGGGACCGCATACTTCCTGGCCAAGGGCGCAGGACAGGAAGCAGGGCACTGCCAGAGCTCCAAGGCCGGGCCCACTATGGCCTCGGCCACTGGAAAAGCCTCTGTAAGGGAATCCCCTCGGTCCAGTATCTCCGTGAGGGGCTACCTGGCCCACTTAGACACAGGTTCGAGCTTCATCCCGGTAGACTCAGAGAGGAGCCGAAGCAATCCCAGATAAGACGAAGGGCTATCGTCCATCGACTGACCTCCAGGGAACTCCAAGTCTACTCGCCTGGAGAAAAGGGAGGAATCGCCGTCGGTCTCTGAAGAGTCCGCAAACAGCTGCCTTGGGCCTGAGCCACCCTCCACCTGCCGAGGTCTATCGGGAGTGAGGGTAACAGACAGCCTATGGGGCAGTCCCTGAGCCGACCGAGAGTTCTTGAGCGGAGCCCCAAATAACGGCTGTGGAGGCGGAGGTTCCACCGGAATCGGTGGAGCAGCTGGTTTTGGCCAAACAACCGGCCTGGGAACAGGCTCCTCGGGTAAGACGAGGGGTTGTTTCTGCCGCTCCGGTGACAGCCACTTAATGGCCGGCGTCGGCTTGTTCCCAGTCAGAAGGAGCTGTTGCCACATGAGTTCCTCATATCGTCGACGTAACTTACGGGCGTTTCCCCGTCCGAGGAGGAGGGACGAGACGAGCGCCGTGCCGCTTACCGCGGTGCCGAGACAGAGACCGCCTATGACGGCGGGATCGGCTGGACCGCGAAGACGTCCGAGACAGAGACCGAGAACCTCAGCTTTTCCAAGGACGGTGCGGGGAGGGGACAGGTGGAACCGGCTCCCCCCTCAGCTCGGAGGGTTCACCCGAGGGCTCCGGAACTGGAGGCACTGGCAAGCCCACGGGATCCTCAACTCCCACCGGGGGAACCAGTGAGAGAAGATTTTCGGCAGCGGTTGACAACCCGTCCAGCGGGTGGAAAGATCTCGACTGCGTCGACGGGAGTCTCGGTCAACTGACCTGGCAGGGGACACCGTGAGACCAGTGGCGAAGCATCGACCAAGTCGATGGCCGACAACTCGGGAGAGGGACCTTTCCGCTCCCAAGGCGTCGACAGAGGGACTACCCTTGTCTTTCTTCTTGGACGAGAAGAAGGTCCAGCAGAGCGTTGGTCCCTCTCCTCTAGTGGAGAGGGACAGACAAAGCTCCTTAAAGGAAGCTGTATAAGAGGAACCCAGGGAGAACGGGATAAATGCCGCGGTCGAGGAAGATGCGGCCTGCGCCGCCTCCTCTTCGAGGGTGATCATCTGCTTTAGCTGATCCGCCGAGCCCGCCACCGCGGAAACCGCCGACCGGGCCTCCTGACTTCACCGGAGGAAGATGTTTCTCAGGGCGCCCCAGTTGTAAACTGGCAGCACGGTCTTCGAGGACGTAGGCTGAGAAGGAAGAGCACAGGTCGCAAGCCTGCGGGTCGTGCTCAAGGCCTAAACAGTAGACACACATGGAGTGCGGATCCGTCCGAGACATCTTCTGCCCGCAAGGGCATCTCTGAAAACCGGGAGTCGATTTGTCCATCGCAGCCGCGAGGGATAGAAGACCGAAGTCTAGAATGCAAAACTTTTAAATTCGGTAAACCGAAGAATTAGGAACCAGTCTTATACGCAGAGCGTTAAGGAGGGAACCTGAGCTTCCAAGCGGTAAGGAAGATCTGGCGTCATGGGGCGGAGCCGAGAGTTTTACCACCTGGGTGGGTGGGAGGAGCCAGCTTGAAGACCTTCCGGCAAGATTTAAAGCGGCAAGGATACCTGCCAATAAGTGTGGATGAACAACATATCCATGTCCCTAGAAATACTTTTATCTACCAACTGAGGGTTCTTGTGTAATGGCACTCACTCAAGATGGCTAATGAAGATTTCAGTCACACTGTGGTGTACAACAGCAGGGGCAGGGGCATTAGCATTAGCTTGGTGTTTCTCCCAAGAAGTCCACGTGGCCCCTGTCAAAGCAACCAGAGCGCAGAATGATCACCCTGTATAGGACATTTGTCCCCACCTGCCATCTTTAGGCTCCTCCAATGCCATAATCCATACAGCAACCTCTCTGTATAGGGGACTTTGAGGAGTAACTACCAGTTTCCTCCTACAGCTACTACTCACTCTCTTCCTCTCTCCTAAGTGGTCAGCTTGAACAATGTCATAATGCAGGCACTTTGGGTGGGAGAGGTGCTGACATGCATGTGAGGTGCCAGAGAAACAGACAATAACAGAAAAAGACCAAGGTTCCATCAAGTCTGCCCAAAGTCCAATGAAGAGCAACTTTCAAAGCCCCCGTGCCATTCAGTTTGGAATAAATAGCCAGGACATTTTAACACTAATGAACAAAAAGCAGAGATAGTGCGTTTACTGTATCAAAGCACTAAGTATACAGATTAAAACAGGAAGCTAACTCAGCAGGAAAAACACCTTACATTGCCAAATCTGCACACAGTGAACAGTTGGTGGGGAGTATGCTGCCAGTAATTAATAGTAACTTTCAGAAGGAGTCAGCTGTTCCTAGTTTTTCTCTTCTGTTTTGCCAATTGGGAGATTCTCTACCCGACATTACTAGGTCTCCTGTAGGGATCATTTTACCTGTAGGCAGACAGTTCTGTTCCTCCCCATACCATCATCAGCACTTTAACATCACTAGTAACCAAGACTCCAATCTCCTGCTGCTTGATCGGTAACTTGTTACATACATTACCAAATCAGACAGCAGGGACTGTGATGCAAACAACGAGTGAGGTCACATGCTGCTGATGTAGTGGGAGGAACAGAACTTAATGTCTGCATCCAAGTAAAGCACTGCTTTTCACATCACACCCAACAGCGATAGGTAGAAAACCATCAAATGAGCACGCAGAAAGAGAAAAAACACAAAATAAGAAGCAATAAGGGACAGCTTCTAAAAATTACTAAAATAATCTGCCTGTTTTTTAGTGCTACTAGCTCTTCATTTCACATAGAAAATGCTCGAGTTGATGCTTTCAGATGCAATACAAGGTCTGCCACTACAGGGAGTGATGCATACACTACTGAAGTAAAATGACAGCTACAGAAAGTGGTGTTTCACGCAAACGGAGACCTACAACAGAAATAGGGGTTTACTGTATGGTAAATTGGTATCCTGTTTGCTGTTGACATGTCCCGGTGTGATGTCTCTCTATGGAGAGGCACAAAATCAGACGTGTGCCCCCGTTTGGTGCTGTGCAACATGGGTAACCCACACACACCCCCCCACACCCCTACCTCATCATGAAAGAATCTAGGCCGACTTTGCTTTTAAGCTGGACTGCATGGTGCCAGAAGTTCTCAAACAGCATGCAGCAGGTGGAACATAAACATCAAACCTTACCGTAAGGACGAAAGAGCTTACCATTGATAACTGGTGTAAAAACCGCCATCCCTGCAAAGTTGGGATCCGATACAGTTTTATCCAATATCAGGCCGCCTATGCTGAAAAAGAGAAAAAAGGTCCATCGTCAGTATTCTGAGGGAACTTGGCACGAAAGGGAGTTAAAACACACATTTCCCAAGCAGTACTTTTTTTTTTAAATATAAAAACGATTATTTTGTCCACCCAGCCTGATAAACAGGGTCACCCTAGCCGCACCGCACCTTTCCCAGAGGGCAAGTGACTGCAACCAGTCTATGCCATGCTTTGGCAGTCCAGCAGGGGTGTGTGAGAATGTTGGATGTCCCATGTCCCGCCTCCCTCCGTAGTTGTTCAACACTTCACCTATACAATGCGGCTGACCTCCAGGTGACCCCAGTATAAGAATCCATAGCTTGCACATGGATCTTCTGCCAGGTGGCCTCACCAACACATTTTAAAGACAGGCAAAGAGCATATGTCCAGGGCCTGTGCAGAGAACAGAAGCCAAGCTTCAGACTAGTGAGATCATTTTTCAGTAGAGAAACTGACTATTGTTCAGTGACAATGTGCAGATTAATTATGCTCCCAGCTAGCCAGTCCTCCCTAATATACAGGTTGTCTTCATACCAATTATAATTAAGTAGGATAAGATCTCAAATGCGATATTGAATTTTCTGATGTTAGGATTATCTGTTAGGATTACCCTATTGTTGGATATAGCGAGATTCAGATTTTGAAATCTTAAAAATCAATATCCTAATCGTAAAGCAGAATACCGTAAATGAATGGATTAAAGGAAAACATTGGTTATGTTGTAAAGTCCAGCAGCTGTTGCAGAAATGTCTGATTAGGTTGATCCCCGAACTTTGTTTCTCTCCTACTTATGGGGAACTCTCTCCAGCTACCTCTGGCCAATCGCTACCTGTCACTTGCGACTGTCCCTCGTTTCCGCAGCCCCAGGTCTGAAACCTCCAAGGAAGGGCCGCCCTATCCTCCCAGGGTGCTCCATCTCACAGGGCTGAGCCTCTGGGCCAGGAAGTGGAGGGACGGAGAGAGAGCCGACCAGCGTTGGGAGTGTGGATCGGGGAAGCGCCTTTGCCTATACCCTGTGGGAGGGTTTTTTCTGGCTTCCCTACCCTATTGGCTCAGGTCGTGCAATGCATACCAGCGTGGACACGCACATTCCCATGCGTGCCTACAAGGTCGCTGCTAAACCCAATCCCCGCCAACTCCTTATCTCTGGCTGCTGTGCTCCCAGCCATCTCTAGGAGTCTCCAGAGCCAGAGACAGATCCCCCCTCCCTCCCAGGACAGGAGAGCAGTCCTCTGGATGCTCAATCATGTCCCTTCCCTGCCAGGCCCCAGCTTCCTGAGCTCACTCCCGAACCCAGGTCACTGGTGTGGCATCCAGCGCCTCAACCCTCAGCACCACTGGGCCGGCCTAATTAAGGCTTTTAGCAACAAAATTAGCTGTAAAGAATTGCACCCATTGTCATGTTGGCCAACTCGCCTGTGGCCATCTCCCTATTCGTCTCTCCTCCTCCTCCCCTGTCCTCAAGAGCCCTCGCTGAACACTCTCCTTTCACTGGCACCTGCTTATGCTAGGTCCTTCACCTACCGCTCTAACTACTTCCCACCTCCAACTATTTATTTTTTCTTCTCAGCCAACTAGCCAGACTCACTGCTCTTTCATTCAGTAACCAACGGTTATGAACTTGCACAAACTGTATTCAGTTTCTTATGTAATTATTTGTAAAATGCCTAGTGTTTGTATTTTCTCCCTAGCCCTCGGGTCACACCTGGAAACGAGCCTTGGCTCAGTGCACCCCTCCCGGTCACTGACTTTCAATAAATAAATAAATCTCACACAGACCAGGCAGATTTCGGGGTACTGGTTATGCTAAAAAGAGAGCTACCAACTCTGCCATTAGTTGGAAGCCCTCATCAGCATAGCCAGTACGCCGAAAGCCACCTGGTCTGTGAGAGATGGTTGTGGGCGAGTCAGCCAATGCGACGGTCACACAGTTCTTTACAAATGAAAGAAAACATCTAAAAAAGGTACTTTTTTTTTTAAATTCAAATTTATTAACAATATTTAGGTACATTCTTATAATCATGTTTGTTAATTCAAACATAATATTTCTTTCTATACATTTCATAGTTTTTTTTTTTTTTATACAGTAAGTCTCAGTCCATTCAAATCACTTATATTTATTAAATTAATATAGTCCTTCACGGGGTGAGCTTCAGCCCACCTCAGACTCTTCCTGCTTTCCTGTGAGTCTCCCTCAAACATTGAACGGGTACCTGCCCTCTCCCCCCAACCCAGACGGGCCCCCCAGCCGACTCCAGGATCTCCCTCAGACTGTTCCATATCAGCAAGTACTATGCATTGATCAATTATTCCTTTCCTGTCTTGTGGTTCGCCACAACTCCCACCTAGTCCACCTTCTCAGGTGTACCGAGGTTCTATTATTAATTCTGTATGTGAGTTCCTCCAAATCTGCTATAGTGTTCACTATCGTTATCCACTCCATGATAGTGGGGGGGCTGGGAGAGAGCCACTTCTTCGTTATGGCCTTGTGTGCAGCCGTTGTTAGGATGGACCACAGATACAATGAGTCGGGACCTCGTATCTCTGTGGGCGGTAGGCCCAGGACCATTGCGGGCCACTCCAGCTGGCTTTGCACTGGGAATATTTCTGAAATAGCTCCCGTGATGTCCCTCCAGTAATTCCTCACAGGCCCAAAAAATATGTAAGTGATCTGCTTCTAGTTGTGCATATCCTCTCCAGCACCTGGTAGGTACCGTTGGATTTCTTTTGTTAATTATTTTGGGAGTTAAGAAATAGCGGACCTTCACTCTCCATAAAAATTCTTGCCAGTATGGTGATTGAGTTGTCCGATTAGTAAGGGAGAATATTCGCTCCCACTCAGACTCACCTAACCTCTGGATGGTTTCCTGGGCCCACTTGATCTTAATTTTAGTTAATGGGTCTTCCTTTAATGTCATCAGGGCCTTGTAAAGTAGGGAGATCATTCCTTTTTGGTTAGTTGCCGTTATTCCCTTCTGTATGGTCTCTAATAGGTGCTGAGCCCTGTCTGGGTCTGCGTCCTTTTTCTTTAGGGCAAGGATGTAATTTCTAGCTTGTAAGTATCTAAAATGATCTGAGTTCTGCAAATTATATTTACTTTTAAGGGAGGCAAAGTCCAACACAATTTCCCCTTGGCAGAACTGGGAGAGGAACCTAAGACCTTTCGCGTCCCAGGCTAGGAACCTTCTATCCAGTTGTCCTGGCTTAAAATCTGGGTCCTCAGTTAGTCTCCTCAGTGGCCATAGGGAGTTTTTGATTTTGAATTTTTGCCATACTCTATGAAGCGCCCTAGTTGTGTCTGACTAAAGTCAGTTGTAGGGAGGGGTCTTCGTTTATACTGTGTGTCAAGAGGGCGTGGTCTAGGGATTTAGACCCCTTTCCTGCCTCCTCTCCCCTCTCCATGAGTTTCCAACCCCTGAAAGCATTGGGGTTAGACCAAAGCATGGCATTTTTTTATTTGGGTCGCCAAGAAATAGTCCTCGAGGTCTGGAAGGGACTGCCCTCCCCTCCCCCGGTGCGCTTGGAGTATCCTTAAATTAATCCTGGGTTTCTTGGAGTTCCACACAAATTTAACTATCATTTTATTCCATATCTGAAAAGTCGCTTTGCATATGTAGAGGGGAATACATTGAAATAGATATAGGAATTTTGGGAGTACATTCATCCTCAGAGTCTGTATCTTAGAATACATTGGGAAATTTAGTAATGACCAGCGTTCAAAGTCTTTTTGCAGTGTAGTTATTAAGGGCAGGTAATTTGCCACGAACAGCTGAGAGAGTTGTTTCGTGATGTGGGTCCCTAAATATTTCAGCTTGTTAGCCTTCCAATTTAGCGGGAAGAGGGCGGAGAGCTCAGGGCTAGGCTTATAATAAAAGGTGAGGACCTCCGTTTTGTTTTTGTTAAGAGAATAGCCTGCATGTCTACCAAATTCCTGCAGCATTGACCAGACTTTTTTTATGGATCGGTTAGGTTGTGTGAGGCTAAGAAGGACATCATCTGCATACAGAGAAATTTTTTTCTGAAGGTCACCCACCTGCACTCCCGAGATCTCCTCCGCCCTCCTCACTGCCTCCGCCAGTGGCTCTATATAGAGGGCAAACAACAGCGGCGACAGTGGGCATCCTTGACGAGTGCCTCTTCCTAGATCAAACCTGTCTGAAATGCCTCCGTTCACTCTAACATAAGCCTGTGGTTTATAATAAATCGCGCGGACATTTATGAATGGGAGAGGGAAGCCTCTGTGTTCTAAGACGGCAAATAGGAAGCTCCAAGAGACTTTGTCAAAAGCTTTTTCAGCGTCTAAGCTCATCAAGCACGCTGGTGTTTTGGATCTATGGATAGTGTCTATTAAGTTTATTGCCGCTCTGACGCTGTCTGGAGCTTGACGACCCAAGACAAAGCCAGTTTGGTCCATGTGTATTAGTTTAGGTAGTATAAGGTTTAACCTCGATGCAATTATTGCTGTAAATATCTTGTAGTCGGTGTTTAGTAGGGAAATGGGGAGGTAAGATTCACAGTATACCGGATCCTTACCTGCTTTGTGGATCACCGAAATAGTGGCATATTGCCATGAGGGGGGGAACGGTTCCTCTCCTGTCCATACCGCCGCAAATACCTCCGAGAGGATAGGGGCAATCTCGTTCTCAAATGTCTTATAGAATTCTGCACCGAATCTGTCGGGGCCTGGGCATTTAGCCGTTTTTAAATTTTTTATTGTGTGTTTAAGTTCTAATGTAGTAATTGGGTTGATGAGGGCTTTCGCATCAGAAGAGGAGAGAGGGAGGAGAGAGACAGTCTCTAAATATCTCTTTTTCTCTTGGGGGGAGGTAGTCTCTTGAGGCGAGTATAGTTTGACATAGTAGGCCCTAAAGGCTCTCATTATTTGTTCGGCTTGAGTGGTTTCTTTGCTGTTATCTTGGGATTTTATTTTAGTAATGGTCGCCTTCGCTGTGTTTTGCCTGAGTCTAAAAGCTAAAATTTTAGTCCCCCTAGGGCCACCCTCGTAGTATTTTTGTTTAAGATAAAACAGGGCTTTTTCTACTTCTGAGTTTTGTATTTTTTGGAGGTGGTGCCTGTTTTTCTTAATTTTTTCCTCCCTATCTGGGTCCCACTTAATTTTCTGTTGCCTTTCCCAATCTTGAATTTGGGAAGTTAACTCTTGCTGCTTTTGCGCTGTGATCCTTTTTTTATGTGTGGCAATCTGTATAAGTTTGCCTCGCACCATCGCCTTCAAGGAGTCCCACAATATCTGTGGAGACATCCCTGGCGTGTTATTTTCTTCTAATGATTTTTTGAGAAATTGTTTGAGTTCCTCTACTGTTTCTTTATTTTGGAGGAGAGAGGTGTTTAGCCTCCACAAGGTTTTTTTCTTGGGAAGACCCAAGTTTATCTCCACAAATAGCGGGGGAGTGGTCTGACAAAACTGAAGTTCCCACCCACATCGAGGAGAAGAGGGGAAGGTCTCTTGTAAAAGCGAAGAACATGTCTAGCCTTGAGTATATGTGGAATCTCTGGGAGTAATATGTGAACTCCCTAGAAGCCGGATACCTCTCCCTCCATACATCCACTAGACCTAGCTGCCGGGTGAGCATCGTGAAAGCTTTGGCCTTACTTAATTCCGGTCTGGGTATTTGAGATGTGGTATCCATCCCTCTATTTAGGATTATATTCCAATCCCCGCCCATAACTGCTATGCCCTCTGCCCTCTCTGCAACAAGTTGCAGAAGGGCAGACTAAGAGGAGACCAGAGAACCCAGCGGAACATACACATTGATCAGAGTGACCACCCGGTCTTGTAATGTTCCTATCACTAGGATGTACCTTGCCGGCGGATCTCGAATCACCTCCCGCACCTGCAGAGGAAATTTGGCTGAGAGAAGGCGCCACCTCTTTCTCCCACTCGACAAGAAGAGTGAAATACATGGGGAAAGCTGGACATCTTAGTTTCTGAGCTTCCAGAGGAGTAAGTCGTCTCTTGCAGGAAGGCCACTCACACCCTGGGCCCCCAAGTATCTCTGCAATCTCTTCCTTTAATAGGGCTTGAGCAACCGTTTATGTTGAAGGAGACTATCTTTGTACAGTGATTACTCATAACTACAATTTTCCTGAACCTTGCTTACTAGCCACTGAGACACTGAGAATATACTAGAATAATTTAGATCATTGTATGTACCTTGTCTTAATGTAAACCAGAAAACTCATAACATAACAGCTGTTTCATCAACTTTAACATGAATTGCTTAAACCAATTAAATCTTTGCTTTGGCCTTATCCAGTTTCTAGCCTTAAGCAACATGAATGTAATAACGCCGTGGCTACCAAACTCTTGAGCCATGAGTCTCTACCTTCTTGTAGTGGGCTTCCAGGTGTGATTGAGTATAAAGACTCAACAGAGGATATAGTGTCCTGTCCGGACCTGTAGGGGAGCTCGGTAGTGATGAGGTTCCCCTTGGCCATATCACATGATCTTTATTGTGGCCTCCTCTTGTGGGTCACCTCTCTGGAATGTCCTCATGTCAAGCATTTGATCCCACCCTCTCTTACTCCTTTCCTTCTCCCACCCCCAGTCCCAAAGGGGCTGGAGGGGAAGAGGACCTTAAGCTATGAAATCCTCTCGGATAGTGAAGTGAGGGGTTTTAATCTTGTCAGGTATAACCAGACATTTCCTGCTTCCCCGGGAGTTCGGTATATAATCCGTTCCACCCTGTGTCCACCCATTCTCCCATCATGCACCATGGTCCCCCCTTTCAAGGGGTCCGGGCAAACTTCAATTCAAAAGAATACCTTTTGTCCGGGTGTATCCGGGCATCTCCAATTTCCCCGGTGACTCAATATATTAACCTTTCCACCCTCTGTCTATCAATCCTCCCACCATGCTCCGTGATCCCTTTTTTAAAGAATTCGGGCAGACTCCGATTAAGAACAAACCTTTCATTGCTCCCTATGTTCCGGTTACAAAAATTGCCAACCCTTTCTCGTCGAGGTACCAGAGCCCTGCCCTTCTGCTGGTAGGACGAACATACAACTCACCATCAGCTAGACCATGCAGTTTACTTTAGTCTCTACTGAGTATCAGGGCTCTCTCTCTCCCCTCCCTTTGATAATCAGGCCTCCTGTGAGTAGGAAGCCCCCCTCCCCTTTTGCTCGGCCTCCACCGGGCATAGCCTCGAGTCCTACAATTCGAGATCCGGCTTTCACTGACAGGTCTCTGAGAGTCGAGACGGATCCTGATGTAATATGTAGGATAAAGCCCTAGGGATCAGGGATCCCTTGTTCAGGTATCTGGCGTCCCCCCCCCGATCCGTCCAGTCCCAGATCCCGAGCCAGGTATCCTGCCCTTGAAGTAAGTTCTCCATTGAACTATTTAGTCACCAAACGGTTTTCAGTTCTGAGTCCGTTAATACATGTTTTGAGTCGGTATCCTAGGCTGCGATCTTGGGGGTGGGGAGGAAGACCCATTAAAAGTAAGATCTTCCGCGTGCCACCACCAAGCATAACATGAAGTCAGATCCATCTCCGAAAGCCCAGCACCTCGCCCCTACCCGGACGAGCAACACTAAGTCGTCTGAAGTTCCCAAACGTGGAGCATCCAGATCTAACGACCGGGAAGTCACCCAATCAAGGGGGAGAACACGAGATCCGGGTCTCGGCTAATGGAGAGGAGCTGGAGCCTTGGGTGCGGATATATGGGTTCGCGCTTCCCAACAGATATTGTGGTCATTCGTTTCATCGCAGACCAGATGGCAGCATGTCTCAGACCCGCAACAAAAGGGAAGGAACGTGTCTAAACTACTAGGTACAAGTTTATACAGCGCGGGGCATCGCGAAGTCAGGACCCAATAGCCCTAGGCATTAAGACCACGGTGGGGGGAAGGGTGCATCCAGGCAGCATGCAGACTTCCTGAGTCTCGGTGGTGCAGGCCATGTTTAAGCTGTCGTGGATGGCTATTCTAAAAGCCAACACCAAGTCGGTCCCCAACTGCAGATCACATCCCAGGCAGGTAAGCAGCTCTAAGTCGCTATGTGCCCCTCCCTTCGATCCCCCCTCCCCCCCCCCAGGGAACCCAGGACCTCGAACCGGCTGCACTTACTATACGTAACTGAGGTCAGGTAAACTGGAAAAAAAAAAAAGTCTCAAAAGTAGGTTTTTTGCTCCGATGACTCCAATAATAACTACCAGTACCTGCTCACAATAGAATACAGCTCAGTCAGATACAGTCCTGTCTCGAGGAACGGGGAGTCCCAGTGCGGGTCATCAGGGGATAGGAATAAGAAAAAAGGAGGTTTCTAGTTGCCCTTCAGTGGTTGAGGTTCATCTGAGGGTATGTAGTTGTTCTGTGTCCGATGATTCTTCTTCCTCTGTCTGGTGTTTCGGGTCTGTAAGTGTATCGCAGCTTTATTTACTGAGGCCGATTTGCCGTATCTGCGGATCATCTGAGCGATGTCTGCTCGAAGTGTTGTTTGGGGATTGCGCTGCGTGGAGCCTGTCTTCATTGTTCCTTTTTGGGCTATGGCCCAAGCCGAGGTTATCAAATCCTTCTCAAGCTTTTCTTTTGTCAACGGAGTATGGATACCAAGACTCTCAAGGTATGGGGAAGCTGCTAAAAGGTCCTTAAAGACTTTATTTCCTTGCTGGGTGAGCACTTTGATTTTGGCTGGATGCAGAATCTGTGCTTTAATGCCTTTGAGTCTCAGTTGTTTGATTATGGGCCAAAGGGTCTTCCGTGCTTCTTGGACATCGGTTGTATGATCATTATCGTATATTATTTTGTGGCCTTGATATGTGATGGTTTTTTGCTGCCAGGCCCTTCGTAAAATATCTTCTTTTCTCCTGTAGGGCGTCATCCTTACAATGAACGAGCGGGGCCTCGCCTCTGGATTTCTCGGCCGGGGTACTAGCGATCGGTGGGCCCGGTCTATTTCTATATCCAGCTCTTTTGGGAGCTTAAGTGAGCTCCGTAGGAGGCTCTGAATGAAGGCAATATTATCCGTTTCTTTCTCCTCCAGGCCCTCCGGAACTCCGTAGATTCGAATATTTTGTCTCCTGCTCCTCCCTTCAAGGTAGTCTAGTCGGCGGTTGATCTCTCGTTCTCTGGCCAGGAGGTACATCATCAGGCGATCTTGTCTGTCTGTCTGCTCCATGGTCTGTGTTAAACCGAGCTCTAGCTGTTTTGCCTTGCAGTCGATCTGGTTTAAATCCAATCGGAGTTCGGTCAATGTATGATCTATCTTTGCCACGGTGCAGGCCGTCTGTTTGATCATTTCAACTATGTTTTCTTGTGGAAGGTCGTGTTGTGGAGAGGCCTGGTGTAGGCCTGAAGGCGAGCCCCGCGGCTCTGGGAGAGCCTCAATGTCCGCTTGAATCATCTCCCTCAACTTTTGCATGGGAGTGCCCAGAGGCTTCCCCGGCTTGTTCCTCTTCTGTTTGGCTGGAGAAGCCATTCTTTGAGAGCCAATTTGATCAGATTATCTTTAGAGGGATCGGAGAGCCCCTCGACTAAGGCGCCATTCCAGTCAGTGACGTCACCGGAAGTCATCTAAAAAAAGGTACTTGAAAAATTATTTTTGTTGTTTAAAGCTCTAATCGGGCGTTTCTGCAGCAGTCACTGCACTTTACAGCATAACCAGTTTCCCTTTAATGTAAAATCACAACACAATCAAAAGACAAAACTTGCAGTAGAAAGACAATTAGAATTTTAATACCCAAATCCATTTTGAAATCGGATTTTTGGGTTAGGATTTGAGCTACTGAGACCCAGCATCCTTAAAAAAAAAAAAAAAAAAAGGACCCAAAAACAGATAGTTTACATAAACAGATGTCTGATCATCCTCGAAACTATTAAAAGAATGTGTTTATTTTTTAGACAGAACCACTAGTATCTTCTGATCATTTCCAAAAATAATCTTATGTGATTCTTATGCTTGAAAGAGTCTAGAAAGCTGTAACATTTGAACTGATCATAAAAATTTTTTTTTTTTATTTTAATGAAAGCTTGGAGTCGTCAACATGTACAGACCCTATTCCTCTGTTGCTACATGCACACACGTCGATACAATGTATTGTTAAAAATGGCAGCACTTTAATGAATTATTTTATGTTCTTTACGGATATGAAACGTGTTGTAATATAGATATGGTTGCTGTAGCAATATCTCAATGATATCTACTTGGCAGACTCCAAGCTTTCACTTAAAAATAAATAAATAAATGAGGTCTGTAGCTCCAATGGTTACAAAGTGACCACATGTTAAAGAAAATATCTTTTGAAAGGTGTTACATTTCTAGTCCTAACAGTTGGGAGTATTTTTTTTTTTTTTATGAAAGTTTGGAGTCCAACCATTAAGAAATGCTGTTGATTAGATCTTTATCATGTAACAGTAGTACAGTATTTAAGTCATCTATATAAAGCCAGTTCTTAAGCTATACTTGATCACGAAAGTGTTTTTTTTTTTTTTTTTTTTTAAATAAAATATTGTTGTAGATATACTTTTTCCAGAATGACAAAGTATATCGATGTACTTTAATGTCACCATGGAAAATTTCATGACGGTTTTAAAACAACTTTTAAAAATTATTTATTGCACTTTCACAGTTTTGGTATTTGTCCCCATAATTTAACTAGTATCTATATATCTATATCTATAATGCCCATAAACATGTGGCGAACATTCCGGCCCCCTCCCAGGACTAATACTACCTCGCTTTCACAGGTAGTGCCTGCGAAAGCATTGGAAGATATCGCGAGACTAGGGATGTCATGGTATCAAGGTTTCATCGTATATCATGGTATTAGAAGCCACAGGATCGATACAATGGTTGAGTTCCAATACAATGATAACAGTGGCTCACTGTATACTGCGGTTTTCAGATGACAGGATTTTTTTTTTTGTTGTTGTTAAGGAACTGTGTCTTGTGCTGCACCTATCCCTGACTCAAGAGTTTGAGGAGACATTTCATACAAAAATGACTGGCATAATACTGTAGTATTCATGATGACCACAGCATTGCACATCATAATCAGTAACATCCCTATACGAGACTGCACCTAACTTGAAAATGAAGGAGACCCAAAAATCTTGCCTTGTACCCAGTTTATTCTTTCCCAGGAAAAGTGGACTAGAAGCGATTTTCCAGTTCCCTACAAAAAAAACACCGACAGTTTGCATTAGCGGGACTTTAAAGAGCAGGTTCCCACTGTCAGCGTTGCTACTGCACCCCAGCCCGTTAGATTCCTTAACTGACTAAAATTGAGCTAGGGACCGTATTAGTTGATCGATCACTTTGATATAATAAAATCCCAACACTAAAGGGTATAAATATACTAGAAAATACCAGCCCCATAGAACTGAATGGGGCGCCCTCACGCAGCCTTAGTTTTGTGACATCACAAAACAGTGCTGCATGGGCAGACGTGGGGGATAGTTTTACTAACTGGGAAGTCTGTCTTTTTCAGCAGCATTACAATTTCCAAAATTGCAAGGGATACAACTTTCTGAACTGACGGACTTTTTCTGCCAAATGTCAGTAGCTTGATTCCAGTCAGGTAAGGAACTGAATGGGCTGGGGCAGGCAGCTAATAGGAAGTTGCTCTAATCTCATGGACCCCTCCCCCCCATTTTATTTATTTATTTATTATTTTAAAGTATTATATTCTTTATAACTAAAGACGTTTGCATACAAACAGCCTCTTTGCCCGTTAGACCTTCTGTCCCTGCCTTAAGGTCATAACAGCCTGCTGTGACATCACAACCTGTTGGCACAGAAATGCCTGTAAAGACAAGCAGCAGGGACAGATAAATTGTAAAGGGCTAAAAGCCTTTTTTTTGGGGCCGTCTCAGCGCCAAGTCTCAGCCCCTGTCGTCCCTTGCTCTCATATCAGCTGTTCTCCTGGTGCTTACCCCCCCAGGGTAGGGCCGCTGCACTGGCCAAGGTGCCACGGACACAGTTCGGGTTAGTGTGAGCCAGCCTGAGAGCGATAGAGGGGCGGTGAGGCAGCGTCATGGAGGCGCTGAGATGGAATTTTTTCTGATGTTTACTCCCTCTGGAGCCAGGTGCGTGCAAAGATGCCAGCCAAGCTCCCGTGCGTGCTCTCCTTGAAGCGTCTGTACTCTGCTCCCCCCACATTCACGCACGTCATCTTGCTCCCAAGCCTCCGTCAGAGGGCACTCAGGTGCCGATGCAGCAGTTCCCCCCTCCCCGGAGAAGGAGAGCAATCCATTGGATGCTCAATCCTTCCCTGCCCCTGCCAACCCCCGGCAGCCCATGCCCGTTCCCGAACACTGGTCGCCAGCATGGTGTCCAGTGCCTCAACCCTCAGCGCCACTGGGCCGGCACTAAAAGCGCTTGTTTTATGGAAAGGTCTTCAGTAATGAAAGATGTCCTGAAATTTATATTTTTGCAGAATTTTGTGTAGCTAAACTCTGCTGATACCAGCTGTGATTTTTTTCCTTCCTGGAAATCAAAAAATCACATTAAATTTACTGCTCAGTGAAACTGTGTGAAATTTTCAGTAACCTTTTTGGGCTGTGGGCAGAAAAGAGACATTTGAGAGAGCATTTTGGATTTAGTCAATATACCTGGACTATAAAATTTCATAGTTGGCGGTTTAATCATTCTAAGCCCAAACTTCAGCCGGCCTCAAAGGACCTCAAGGTGTGGCCACCGGGACTCACCGGTGGCCTTGCCCTTTGTGTTACCCCAAAATCCCCCAATAAATCAATCAGTCAAATCTTTATTTATCCAGGCGAACATCATTGAGCACAGCTCATTTGCAAGATTGACCTGGTAAGGTCAAGGTTCAATTTACATAGCTACATACAAGCATACAATATTCATACACTCAAAGATACTACGTAGAAATTTCAGTATACACACTGTCTAAGCATACATTCTAATCATACTATGCAATAGTTCAATTGTAGAGTAATTAGGGACGAGTGGAAGGGGGGGCGGGAAGTGGAGTGCCTAGCTGGTGGGGAGGAGGAAGGTGGTAGGTGCTTATAATGAGGAACGGATAACTATGGCCTCTGAGAGGGCCGGGGGTCGGCACTGGTGGGTTTGTATAACAGGGGTATAGGGCTAAGATGTATGACAGGGAATAAGGGGAGGCGGATGGAAGGAGGAGTGCATGGAGTGCGATGGGTGGTGACTCTTGATAAAGGTGTATACTTTCCATGAGTTGGCTATCTGGAGAGGGGGATGGATAAGATTAGGAATACTCTACAGTTTGTGGAAACAATTACATTTTTCTTGGATAAGCCTCGAGTACAGATGTTTAAAGGATGTAACTGACATCTAACTGTTCACTTTCAGGGTCTTCTGCATCATGTTCCATAAGGTAGATAAGACATACTGTAGCTGATAGCAGTTCTCCCATGTCCAGTACTGAATTTGGGCACTTTAAGCATGATGAAGTTAAGGCTTCTTAGGGCATATTTACTTGATGTGACTTGTGTGAAGCAGTCTGAGACATAATTTGGTAGCATATTGGATATTGCTCTGTAAGTCCATAATGTGGCATTCCTGTTTCTTCTAAATTGGAGTGAGGTCCATCCAACTGCTGCGTAGAGCGAGCAGTGGAGAGTGCTGAGAGGAAGATCTGTAATAAACCTCAAGGCTCTATGGTAAAGTGTGTCCAGTTTGCTCAGATAAGAGTTAGGGCAACGACCACATAGGAAATCTGCAGTCTAATACTGATAGAAATGTGGCCTGGACCAACTTCTTTTTAGAATCCCCTGCTAGAAAGTGCTTTATTCTGTAAAAAAAAAAGTCCAAGCCTCTGGCGAAGTTTTTTTTAGCAGATCTTCCAGATGATCTAAGTAGTCAAGTCTACTGTCTACCCAGACCCCCAGGTATTTGAATGCTGTAACACCAAACACTCCGATACACACACACACACACACACACACACACACACACACACACACACAATGTAATGAATCAAGTCCCTGATGTATTTCCATTTGAAATGCATTTACTAGATTTTTTTAAAAAGTAAGAAAATGTCCATCCCATTGCATTTTTAATTGGGGCTCTAAAGAGCTCTGTAGCTCCCTGGAATTGTGCTGATGGCTTCATGTGGCCACATTTGAGAAAGTTCTAGCTCCTGTTCCAGCTTGTCACAAATGCATATATGGTTTGCATACTCTGCTGTATGTAATAAATAATGCAGAGGTATTAAACAGCCCCTTGTTGTAACTGATTAATAACAGTTATCCTCATCTCTATAATGAAAGGCACTGTGTGCAATATACAGTATGCTTATGAAGGAATTTGGGCTAGTTAGACTTTTAGACGAAAAGAACGTGCCAGTAGGCATCTCAAATAATATGCAAAGATTAACAAACCACAGACCTGGTTTTCATCCTTATTAGAACCCTGTATGCCATAGCAAATGACATAACCTAGGATGCAAGATTGACCAGCCAAATGGGGACAATGGTTTGGGTCATGGATGTCCAAATAAGGAAAGGGCAAGAACCATGATAGAAATGCATGGACGCAAGGGCTACGGTAAAAGCACGCTGGCTATAATGGCAGGTATGAACAAAATTACACATAACCCCCATAATGCAAGGCATCATGGGTAATATATGTACTGCTCTATAAATTACTTTTGGGGGGGGCTCACCATGATGAGCAAAAAAAAAAAAAAACAGGCTCACATGTCCCGTGAAGAAAGTAAAAACAGGAATATGCTGTAGGACAATGGGCTATATTTGCCGGAAAATATTGGGTTACAAAATAATAGGCAGCAGCGCCAAACATTGCTCATTCAACATTTTGCACTCTTAGGGCCAGATATTCAAAACTTTGCGCTGGGCAAAAACCATTTGCGCAGGTTTAGCGCGGGATTAGCGCAGGTTTGCCATATTCAAAAGGCCAAATAGCGCGGGCAAACTGCATTAGCGCTGGGCAAAATTATAATGTATGCAATGGGCAAACTGACATGAATACAGGCGCAATGCTATATTCAGCGACTAGCGCCGCGCTAAGTGGTTTTGCGACTTAGCGCGACACTTATTGTGATTGCACATTACCGCCCAGGAAAAGCTGGTCTTAATCCTGGGCAATCAGCTTTATGCGACATTATGGCTTTTGTGCGTGTTTGGCTGGTTTAGCGGGTTTTATGCGACCCTAACAAATAAATATGACATAGATAAAGCCAAACATAGAGGAAGCATGTTGTTAACTGATGGCATCACAATGATGCCATAATCTGTCACCAGTCCCAGCCGTGCCAGGCAGTAAGTGGTGACCCTGCCACCAGTGGACAGCATGGCAGTGTGGCCATACAGCACACACTGTGGACCACACTTCCGTGGACACCAGCAGATGCCAGCACACATGCAGCACTGCGGGCATGGAGGATGTTGAGGGAGCATGTATGGGTGGCGAGGCTGTGCTACAGACCAGGTGTGGCCACAAGGCTGGGACACATCATGCAGTGTACATGGGTCAGTATTGGGAATACCCCAACACCAGTGTGCCTTTCGGATAATATATGCCCCCCCCCGGCCACATACCTCACAGCTGTACAACTGCCATAGCACACAAAGTCAGAAATGTACATGTCACTGTGAGCATCTGTGGGTCACACAACAGCGTAACAGTAATGTCCAGTGTCAGAAAACATCCATGGTTGGGCGCTCACTGTGTATAGTGCAGTCATCATCACTGCCCTACACACCATAGGCATTGCTGTGTCCATGCACTACTGGCCCTGCCTGCTGTAGTTTCTGCTGTGCACTGTAGCATGCCCTACAATGTGACAGTTGCATGCAGCACCACCACCACCTGTGCCTATGGTGTCCTGTCCCCTGGGGTATAATATGCTATGCTATGCTGTACTGTTTACATGTAGCCTGCAGCTATCATCGTGCACTGCCAGACTGACCTACAGGTGGAGCTGCGGTTGGACCTGGTCAGCCCCTGTACTTCCAGACTGACCTACAGGTGGCTCTGTGGGACTCTGCAGTAACGCTGGGCAAACTGCATGCAAATCAGGGTATAATGAGATACTAATCCGGTTGTTTGCCCAGAGACTATGTAAGTAGGCTCATTTGCATGGCACTTTTGAATATGGCACATTTTAGCCCCGGCAAACGCGGTTTGTTCGGCTAACTGCTTAGCTCCGCGCTAATGCCGCGCTAATGTGTTAGCGCGGCGCTAACGGTACGGGGAATATTATACAGTTTTGATCACTGTTCTTTCACATCTGCTGCTTCCTGCAGCTGTACTGTGTCCATGCATTTGCTGGCACACACATTGGCCACGTAGTTCATCTGTACTTGCCCTCATGTTGCTGTGTACTGTGTTGTTGTTGTGGGTTGCACTTCCTGGTTGCTTTATTCAGTGCTGTCTTATTCCAGGGCTATTTTTGCCCTGCACTCCCAGCCCAGTTTGCATGGCCTCATTACCATGCCATATTCGGAAGCTGTTTGCCCTGGGCTATTCCTTTTGAATATAGTGTGCTCTGTGCTCAGGGCTAAGTTTGCCCGCTGGGGCAGTGCTAATTTTGCCCCGGGGCAAAGTTTTGAATATCTGGCCCTTAATGTTTTGCATAGTTAAGCGTTTTGCCAAGAGTCAAGCACTTAAGTGTACACCGTTTATGCTCTCTGATGCCCATTTTTTTTTTTTTTTTAAACTATTTATGGATAAATAGTCCATTTTGTCCAGGACAGTTCTGTGTGTTGACTTTCTTCACAGTAGACATGAGCCTGGTTTTTGCTTGTAATTGAACTTTTTCGTACCAGAGCTCCATTGCTGGACTTGGAGCAGCATTCCAGTGTGGGGCTCACCATGACCCAAATAACTATTACCATTGGGCTGGCTGACCCCACATTCTCAGCTGAGGCAACGGCTATAGCAGACAGAGGGAGCTGAACATGGACAGAATACAGGTCTGTGACTCGCTGTTTCCAGCTTCTGCAGATTGCATGCGAGGCCTTTTGTCAAAAGTTTTTATTTAGAAAACAAAAAACAGTCTCAATTAGTACAATGTATTTAATTACAACAATAAAACAAACTTTGGCACCTTACTGTCTTATATAAAGCTTAGTCAGCCGAAGTTCCCCATTTGTGATTTGCATCTACTACCCATGATGCTTTGCACCATGGGGGCATGTGCAAATCTGTCTTGCTACTTGGCTTTATAGTCAAATGGCTTCTGGTGTAATCTGTACTTAAGTGCTTTTGCATTGACGTTCTTGTCCTTTAAGTGTTTTAGACACATTTCAGATTATAAAATCACACAATATCTGTATTTAGCTTCCTATTTTTCATAACTGTGCACATTAATATTCTAGACTGCGGGATATTCATGTGATGCTCCTGGGCCAATCACAGCACTTCCTTCAGTTGTGCGTGAGACTTATTTCTGCAAGACTGTCTCACAGGCTGTGCTGTAGTAATGGCATTCTTGCTGGCTGCTCGCATCATCAACAGTTGAAAGAAAAAGCAATTAAGAAAAATTTGCACAATCTAAAATTTTACAGGTCTGATTGGAGGGCCTCATAGATACAACAGTGTCGCCTTGTGTGTCCTCAGAATCCAGAACTCTCATTCTAAGAACACATAAGTAGAGACACATATCCATAAGAGGACCTCAAACTAGGCTCAAAACAGGATCACTGTTCATTCATCTGCTGTAGCAGCTTGTCTGAATCCATCATAATCCTCAGCTTGTGACGTCATAATGGTTTCCATAGCAACAGACAATCACAAGCAGAGAACTTGACAGCCTGTGATAAGCAGTTAGAGCAGATGGAATGTAGGGGACAATGGTCTCATTTTTATGTTAATATACATAGTTAAACAACGAGGGAAGCAAGCAGACTGCTTGGCACTGTGCAAGGTTGCTACATGTAGCAACCCAGGTTCGCAATGTGCCAGAGACACAGGAGGCCTGGTGGTGGTGGTGGTGGTGGGGGGGAGGAGAGAGGCTGAGCACCTTTCAAGACTCTCGTCTCCTCACAGAGGGAGGTTGACCATTCTCTGATGGAGTAATAGAGACTGGTCTGGTAGGGGGAGTGAAGGGATGCTAGTTTCAGTGAGACACATGCCTGTTGAGCATATCACATGTTAACACCAATGTCCTGGGAAGAAGGAAAAGCAAGAGCAATACCAGTGCTGGCCACCAGATGTTTTATTATGGCAACAGCTATACCAGTGCTGGCAGGGCGTGGCCTAGCTGAGGAGCAAGATGGAGGTGTTTTAGGAGAGCTCCAGCTCAATCCACTGGAAATCAGTTCCAGCCTGCGCATTATAACCCCAAAATCTAAAAACAACAAAAACAAAACAAAACAAACAAAAAAAAAAACAAAACACTAGCCTACTGCTCCGATGCCTCCTCAACCTAAATCTGGCAAAAAGCAGGCAAAACGAAAGTTTTTTTTTTATTTTTATTTTTATTTTTTTTTTACTTTCTATTTCTCCTCCTTCCCCCACCATGGAGCTGCGCTTCTTCGGGAGACTCCTAAGTGCCCCCCGTGACTGGCCTACCTGAATCAACGGAGGTTCCCCAATGGAGCCGTAGCTCTACCCCCCAGGCGCGGGTACAGGGTGAGGCCCAGAACCCCAAAATCTTCAAGTTTCATCGGGTCCCCTGGTGGTCAGGCAGGCCATCACAATTAGGGCTGGCACTGGAGCTCTGTCTACCCGCGCTCCGGTGGTGCTTTTTCCAGCTTTCTGTGCTGTGTGCCCCGACGTCAAGGCGTTACATGCCGATGTCCACCACACAGCTCCCCCATTGGTCTAGACTACCAGCTTGCTGTACCTCGGACCTCCGCCCGAGGTCAGACAAGCCGCGGATTTTGTCCCTCCCTCCCTCCCCCGGAGAAGAGGCAGTCCCTGGGACGCTCAAGCCTTCTCCCCCGGTCGGCCCTCCAGCGACCAGAGTACACTCCCGAACCCAGGTCGCCGGTGTCGCGAGCAGAAATCCAACCACTGTGCCGATGGGCCGGCAGCAAAACGAAAGTTTAATCAGCAATCCAGTGTGACTGTGTCTCTGCGGCCTGCTGAACCAGCTGGGAACTCCTCCATCCAGGCCCAAGCTGTGCAGGAAACCAACGGAGGTGCTGAATCTACAGGCATGGATACTGGGTACCAGGATTTAGAAAGACATAAGAGACTTGAAATACGACCTGGGTACCAGAATGCAATCAGGATTCAACAATACAAATACAACACTTACAGTAAATGGTAAATGCGACGTCTGAGACTAGAAGCCCATGCAACTCTGATAACTGAAGCCGAATCCAGAATTAGCACACAGGAGGACACCACAACCCAGCTCTCTGTTGATCTCCAAAATGCTCTTAAAGATATCGAGCTACATAAACAAATTATGGATGACCATGAAAACAGATAGAGATGGTGTAACATTAGGATGGTGGGTCTTCCGGAGGGCCTGGAGGGGACAGACTGCTTATCCTACATGAAAGAGTGGCTTAAAATCAGGGCCCCTGGTGTTCTGCGGCAGAATTTTCTGATTTCTGCGGCAGGGCTCCTTGACTTCGGCGGCAGCATTTTCTGATTTCTGCGGCATGATTTATTCATTTCTCTGGCAGAATGCAGTCCTGTAATTGGCTAAATATGATGTGATGTCATCGATGACATATGCTGAGCATAGAGGAGGGGCTTCAGGATAAACGCGGTGGGAAAGAAAGCCTGACACTATGGAAAAACAGTATATTTATATGTAAATTCACCAAACACAATGAATTCTGCGGCACTATATATATTCTGCGGCATGATGCAAATTCTGTGGCAAATTCCGCAACCGCAGAAGCGCAGAATTCCTGGGGCCTTGCTTAAAATACATCTAGCCCTTCCACCAGAAATAACACTAGAAATTCAAAGGGCTCACCATTCCCCAGGGCAGAAACCATCTCCAGAACAAAGGCCGAGACACCAGTTAGTAAAATTCCTCTGGTTCCAGGACCGCCAAGCTATCTTAACAGCGGACTGAAAGAGCAACCCTATAGTGATGCAAGGCACCTGGGTGAGCATATTCTCAGACTTCCAGACCTATACAGCTACGGAGACAAGCCTTCACGGGGGTTAAAAAGAAGCTCCACAATCTGAACTGTCCCTTCACAATTGCCTATCCCGCGCGACTCATAGTACAACATCCAGGAAGCAGGCAAAGAGCCTTTACTGATCCTAAGACCGCGATGAACTATGTAAAAGACTTGCGAGCTTCTGAAAGGGCCAACTGAGGGTAGCAGCCTGCAGAATGACTTACGGTAACCAGTAGAAGGAAGTGAACTTGTGGCCTCAGAATACCCAGGGTAGAGGGTTTTTTGGGGAAGGGGATCATCTCGGCCTGCAACTCTGCAGTTTGGAGGCCTATTAGGGCAGGGCATGAGTGGATTTCTGCATCAACCCACCCTCTTCACCTGGAGGGACACCAACACTGGACTGAGGAGTCCCCTTGTGCAGGGTCTCCTGGCTTACTAGTGCTGTTTGACTTTTTTTGTGATTGCGAATTCACTATAATTGGGAGTTTGTTTTCTTTATACAACCCCTATGTTAGCTTTGGCTGTTTAGACTTGTTCTAAGAAACTAAATGTTACTTGTTGGGGTGGGGGCGGGAGAAGAGCAAAGTTTGTGGGACAGATTAAAATTGTTATCTGCATAAGTTAAAGAAATGTATGCCTCATGGGGGAGAAATCAGGCTGGTACATGTTCTAATCACAGCCATATAAGCATCTCATCTCAGAGATAAATATATTTATTAAATGTTGGGGACATTATGATGTCAAAGGTAGAGCTATGGAGGCAATCTGCAGGAAGCATTTAAGAGCCAGGAAGACCTGGGGTATCTGCGCCACTCTAGGCGCAGGGAAGCCTCCTGTCGGCATTGCCCTGTCACAAATAGTCGGAGGGATGTAGGGGCTGTGGGGGACCACAAACCTCTCAAAGTATACAGCCATCCGCGACCGGCAGAGATCACCGGGCGTGGGCCCCTCCCCTGCCTATGCAAGTTTAAATAGACAGCAGGATGGTTTAATACATCCAGGACTTCAGGGATAAAAATAGTGGATTGGGCAGCTCAATCCACGGAAAGTAGAGGGTGGCAGTAAGATTTTACTTTATAGCGGGGGGTGCAGAGAAGTAAGGCAGGAGGTAGCAGGGAGGAGGAGTGTAAGGATCTACTTAGCTATGGGGGGGGACATATTAAAAAAGAGAATATAAGGGTAGTGAAAAGGGAAAGGGGGAGGGGTGGAGGAAAAGGGGCAAACAAGAAGATGTGCAAAGGGGGTATGTTATAGTTAAAAGTTATGGACTGTACAGACTTTGGTTTGACTTCACAGAAAGTTTAAGATTTTATCTAGCAGGTGCAGTTCAGCATATTGTGAGACAAGTCAAATGGCAGAATTAACAGTAATATCATGGAATGTCAATGGATTAAAAACCATGGTTAAACAGAAGAGGGTGTGGTCCCATATCAGGAAGGAGAGGGGTGATGTAGCTCTATTGCAAGAAATTCATCTTACTAAAGAAGAGGCGGGCAAACTAGCCCAATTGTGAGATGGGGTACTCTTGGCGACACCCTTTACATCAAGGGCTTGGGGGGGGGGTCATTTGGATCTGACCTGGTCTCCCACACAAAAGTACATAATTGGGTTGCTGACCCCAAGGAAGATATGCAATAATGGAAATTGACAGGGAGAAACTATACACCATAGCCTCAATCTATGGCCCTAATTTTGACTCCCCAGACTTCTTCACCCATCTAGGAATAACCCTGGCCCCTTCTCCAGGCAATATAGTGCTTGGGGGGGGGGGGGAGAGACTAATACCTATTTAGACCCTACTCTAGATCATTCGGGGCAAAAGAAAAAAACATACCCCGAGAGTGTTGTGTCCTTGAGGGCTATGTTAGAAGGGAGAGCACTGGAGGAAGTCTGGAGATATAACCACCCCGGGGATAAAGAATATTCCTTCTATTCCCACTCCCATCGACTTTACACCCGACTCGACTATGTGTGTCCGCCCCCTTGATTACAGAGGCTACATGAGCAGAGTATGGCCTCATATTGATCTCAGACCATGCTCCTTTAAAAATGTGCATGACATCTGGACCACAAGTACCCGTAGGGAACTCCTGGAGAATGGACCCGATTACAATTCTGGATGGCCAATATTAGGCATATGAATGAGAAAATTAAGCTCTTTATCGAACTAAATGCAGGGCAGGGGACCCATATAACCTATGTTTGGGATGCTCTAAAAGCTTTCATTAGGGGAGAGAATCTCCTACCCTGCCTATAAAAAAAAAAAAAAAAAAAAAAAGGCAAGATACCAAAAAAGAAGGGGCTCTTTTACAGGAGATCCAGATGATAAAGAAGCAGGCTATGATTGGCCCCCAACCGTTCAGAGTTAAACAACTTAAATCCCCAAAGGGCACCCTAAACCAGTTAGAATACAGGAAGCTGGAAAGAGACCTCTTACTTACCAAATCCTACACTCGCTTTGAAGGGGACAAGGCGGGAAAATGGCTGGCGGGGCTGGTCAAGCACAAGAATGCAGAAAGGGCTATTCTTAAGATGGCTAACTCAGAGGGTTCCTTCACCTCAGACCAGAAAGAGATTAAGGACGCTTCAGGAGTTTTTCTACTTTATACACCTCTCGGGTGCCCTTAGGAGGAGATCCTGAAAAATTCCGGGGGTGTGTGACCTCAAGGACGACTTGAACTTGGCCATTACTATGGAGGAGATCAAAGAAGCTGTATGGCAGATTCATGAGGGAAAATCACAGGGCCCGGATGGCATACCTGCTGAATTTTACAGGCACACATGGGAATCCCTGGGTCCCTTGCTAACAGAGGTCCTGGTTGCTGCACTGGAGGAGGGACCCCCCCCCCTTCTCAGAGACTGGCAACAATAGTGGTACTCCCTAAAGCGGGAAAATACCTTATGAAATGTGGTTCCTACTGTCTGATCTCCCTCAATGCAGATTACAAAAAATACTTGCTAAGACCCTAGCAGGTAGGTTGGAGAGGGTGCTCCCTACCCTAGTGCACAAGGACCAGGGGGGTTGTGAAGGGACGGCGGGCCAAACATAACCTCCAAAGATCAATAAATGTAATCCACAAGTAGAGTGGGGGGGGGGGGAGGCTCCAGCAGTGGCCTCCTTGCATTAGATACCAAAAAGGCTTTCAACTGGGTTGAATGGCCCTTTATGTTTGCGGTACTCCAGAAATTTGGCTTGGGAGAACCCTTCCTCACCTAGTATAAAGCCCTATATGCTAACCCACAGGCCCAGGTGTTAACACAACCTCCACCCCATGTGTGTTAACCAGAGGAACCAGACAGGGTTGCCCCCTCTCGCCCCTGCCCTACGTCCTGACTATGGAGGCCCTGACATCCCTTATTCGAGGAGACCCTGCGATACAAGGCTGTATGGTGGAAGGAACAAATCAGGTCATATCCCTATTCACAGATGACATTCTCCTATTCCTAGATGACCCTGGGGAGTCCCTATCAGCCCTGGGTAATATTCCAAGGCTACAGACCACCATCAGGACATAAAATAAACAGACAAGAGTGAGTGGCTCCCATTAGGCAAACAAACAGAGAGCACCTATCAGGATTATGGGTACCACTGTCCACCCTACCAAACAGATAAAATATCTGGGGATTTTTCTTTCTAGCAAATTATCCCAAATCATACAAAATTAACTATAATCCGCTGGGAAAAAAAAAAAAAAAATTAGGATTGCACCAACTGGAGAGAACTTCCTCTAACCCTGCTAGGCAGAGTAAATATGATTAAATGTATGTGTTGCCATGAGCATTCTATCTCTTCCACTCTATCCCCATCCATCTCCCCAATAAATACATCTGAGCAATAGAGGGAGCCTGTACTCAACTGCTATGGCAAGGAAAAAATTAAAAAATTGAAATAAATTCTATGGGCCCCGGAACACATGGGGGGCCTGATTACTAAATATGTGTATACTACCTGGTTGCACAGTTAGCACACATACAGGACCTTGTGAAGGAGGGAGGGGAGATGCCATCCTTGAGGAACATGGAGCCTACATGAGGATCAAGTCTCTATCATGACTTGTTGGTTGACTCCCTGGGGGAGTAGGGCCCCTCCCAAGATTACGAACCCCTGTTTCAGGGCAACTTGGAAAGCACGGTTGGCTGCCCATGATATACTGGGGAAGACCCGCTATCTTTCCACGGATAAGACCCTGGGGACCATGCTTGGGGGAGAGGGCACTATTTCCAGACATAATGAGACAGGCCTTAAGCAATGGAGAGCTCGGGGATTATTCAAGCTGGGTCAGTTCCTGGAAAGGGGAGGGTACACTAGTTCTCTACTGTGAAGCAGGAATTCAAGATAACCACGGCATACCATTTCCTTTACGCTAGAATCAGGACTAAATGAATAGCCGATCTGGTCACAGGGACAAATAACTGGGAGCCCTCAGCGTACACCCCTAGCGGAGCTTTTTTTTTTTTTTAAATTCTCTAACACCCTGGGATTCAAACCATTAACACGGTGCTATAAAATGTTGCTGGGTGGGCTCCCAGACCCTATGAACAGAATCAAGAGATCTTGGGAAGAGAACTTATACCTGGACACTTACCAGAGGGGACTGTAATATGATCTGCAAAAACATCTTAAAGTGCTTGGTTAACAACCACCTGAGAATAATTCAGTACGATTTCTTCATGCAAAGTTACCATATGCACAAACTGGCATATAGTACTGACCCAGAGAGCTCTCCCTACAGTTATAAATGTTCCATAAAGGAAAGCACTTTCTAGCATATGGCCTGGGAGTGTCCCAAAATCCAGAAGTTCTGGACAGGGGTGGTAGATATTCTATCTAAAATTCTAAAATACCTGCCATGGCTGGACCCGGTCGAGATACTGCTAGGGCTCTCAACACAGGAGACCTGGAGGTCCCTGAGGGGACACAAATTCTGGAAATTGGGGGTAGTGGTGAGGATGAGGGAGTTTGTCTGCACTGAGACTTACACAGCCCCCCCACTATAGCAACATGGATCTCGGCTCTATTGCAAATAATGAAAGTGGAAAGATCACAATACCTAGTCAGGGAACAAAAGGATAAATAGGAAGAAATATGGCTCCCTATGGAACAGGCCCTCCTGCAGGACTGGTTTCCAGCCTTTTGAACTTGAATCGTAAGATAGATCCATTGCCATCCCATACCATACCAAACTTGCCAGGTAAGTGGCTCTGCCGGTGTATATATAGAAGGAAAGCGGCCGATTCACCAACATATACAGTAGGAAAGAGGAAGGCAACTGAGTATAGCAGCTACTTGATCAGTCAGTGTAAACTATACTGCACTTTATTGCTGTTTTGATAATTCCATTGCTGTGGAAGGTCTGTAAATGGAGTTTGTAAAATCTGTAAGCATTTGATCTCTCCTGTGAAGGGAGGAATGAAGGCTGCCTGTTTAAGTCCAAGTTAAAGTGAACAAAAACAAAACAAAAAAAAAATACCAGTGCTGGCTGCCAGATGTTTTATTACAGCAACAGTAATACCAGTGCTGGCCACCAGAGGTGGCAACAGCAGTACCATTTACGTATTTGTTACAACCAATCTACTCTATGTACCATGATATACATGACGTATTACTATGATGTATCCTTGTACCGATTGTGTGATGTTTAGTACTTTGCATCAGGGACCTTGTGAATGAGTGTGCTCAGTGGAAGCGATCCCTACACAATAAACTGAAAACTAAACCAGCGCTGGCTGCCAGATGTTTTATTATGGCAACAGCAATACCAGATGTTTTCCTTTGGTGGCTGTTAAAACATAAGTGGATTTTTGGAGCCTTGTGGCAATGTTAAAGGACTTGTGTTATAATACATACCTTATCCTGTATGTAGAAAACATGACTCACAGGGATATCCCTATAAAAAGAGGGGTCTGGAATAACTCATTTATCCAAGGAATTCCATGGATGAGGCTTCATGCTTTGTTAATAGAGGGGCTCTGAGCACCAGTAACAACAAAAAAAAATCCCAGTCACCAAACATTCCAAAACAAAGCTAAATTTCAAGCTGCAGTTTCTTTAGAAAAGGATATGCAAAGTAAAACATAACTTCCCTTTAGTGTTCTATTTGCAGGCTGGCGCTATGGCATTATGCAATGGGGCAAAAACTGCTCTGGCGCACTACCGAGCCAGGTCCAGGCGCCAAGCATAGTACGTCAGGAGTAGAGGCCGGTGGGGAAGATTCAGAGCCGGCAGGGGAAAGAAAAGAAGGGTGCTCATTGTGCCACTCTCTGTAGCGGCTCCTTGTGGTGGTTGTGTGGTAAAGGTGCATGTGACTACGTGTCATCAGACAGGGTTTTTAGGGACACGAGTACTCGCATCCTTTAAGCGCATTTTGTGTGTCGGGACACTTTCTCCCCCCGGAAGTTCAAGAGAAACTCCTTTCCAGAGCCCCGGAAGTCACGAGAGAGCTGCGCCCCCATGCAGCTCATACTGTAGATTCCGTTCACAGTGTGGTGGGGCGTGCTCCGTTGGCTCTATGGGCAATTTAACTAACTAGGATTAGACCAACACTGTTGCCACCGCCAACCAACAAAGCCCTTTGTTAGTTGAGCAGTGGCTGTAATTTGTTTGAATTCACCCTCTGAAACATAAGTAGTTTAAAATGCCCCCATAGAAACTAATGGAGCACACCTCCCCCATGCTCTACAGAATCTTACAAGCAGTGCAGGCACAGCTCCCACGTATTCAAATGGGGACCTCTGGAAATTTTCCAGGGACTCCCAGTTCTGGGCTGTGGACTCCCACCCCCTTTTTTTTTTAAGCCAGTCCTGGACCCCAAACAAAAATCCTACCGAGCCCTTTCAGGTAAGCCCCCAGCCAGCCGCAGCATGCACAACCTCATGGCCGAAAAGTCACACGGAGGAAGGAGGACAGACCTCATATCCCCCGCCCGTGGCGCACCAGCACAGTGAACTGGCATCCTCAGGCTCTTTCACCAAGTCCCAGGAAGGCCACCAGAATGCACAGGCTAGCAAAGTGAACAGGAAGTGGAGTTCAGAAGACTCTCCTCCATGAGGAATGAAAGCCCCCCAACTAAGCAGGGACAAGCTGGTGGTCCAGATCAATCTCACTAGCAGGCAGAGAGTGGAGAGTCTGGCAGATGGTGGGGGCAGTATTCCAAGGCCTGAAGGAGTGGGATGCCGGTGGGCCTAGAGAAAGATAAACGAATTAAGGAAAAAATATTACTCGGTTTTATTGACTAGCACATTAGACAATCACAATGCCTATTAAATAAGAAGTTTGGTTTGTTCTGCTGTGGTTCAGGAGCGGAGGTCATAATCCTTTGCTTGTGACATCACAACTTGTTGCCATGGCACCAACTGTGATGTCACAGGCAGAGGCTTATGACTTAATTAACAGAATCACTGCAAAACAAACAAAGGCCTTGAACTTTTTTTGTATATTTTTTTTTTTTTTTTTTTTTTATATACCGCGCCCCTCTAGGCCCAGGAAAACATGATTAGTAAGAGAGTGTGGTGTAGTGCTTAAAGCACAGTCTTTGGAATCCAGAGACCCAGGTTCAAATCCCACTACAATGACTTGCTCACTCTGCTTCACTCTTCCCAGCAAAGGTGGGATCCCACTGAAAAAGATGCTGGATTTCAGTTGAGCTATCCCTGGCAAATAAATGGTAAACAAAAAGGTTCCCTACCTGCTAATTGCCATGGCGATGATGACTGGTTCCCAGCCGGTATACAACACTTCCCGGGTCGATGGGTTCCTTATGGCAACGATAATCCACAGGGGTAGCAGGGCCACAAAGAAGGAGCACACCAGGGGGTTTATGTAGGCTTTCCACTCTAATATTAACAAAAAAAAGTCACATTTGCACTTCTCGTAGCTGTGCAGAGCAACCATAGGCCCCTGCTAGTAAATCATCATCATCAATCATCAATCATCAATCATCATCAATAATCTTTTTTTATTTAAATTTCTGCCAGCCCAGAGGTGCTGGGCACTGCACCACGCCGGCGACCCATGTTCAGGAATGCACGTGGGTCAGGAGGGAGGGGATGGATTGAGCATCTGATGGACTGCTCTCCATCTCTGGGGAGGGGGGCAAGACATGGTTGGCACTCGTCTGACCCCTGGCGGAGGCTGGGGTTGATGCAGTGCTGCCGTAGCAGGGCAGATGCTCGGCAGACGCCAGGGAACAAGCGCAAAGCCTGCTGCCGGTGTCCTTGCACACAGAGCGCAAGGGGAGAAAATCTAGGAGGAAAAGACCCTGGTGGCTGGTCATGGCGGCTTGATCGCTGTCCCCCCAATGCTGATACTCCAGAGGTGACACTCAGACCCAACTCTGTCTCGGCAGGCGAGTAGGGGGCTCCCCGCAGCCCCGCCACGGGGGGGGGGGAGCCGTGGGAGGTGCAGAGGGTGAGGGCCTGAAGGAGAAGAAGCATGGGGGATGGCGGCCGGATGAAGAGCTGACCAGGGCCAGAGAAGGAGAGAAAGAGAAGAATTGTTATCCACAGCAAATACAAGTAAATCAACACATCAAACATCAGTCTTTGTCTTAGGAGTAAAACACTGTACTGCTATGTTTAACCACTCACATGGTTCTAACTGGACACACACACACACACACACACACACACACACACCCCCAGTATGTAGTAAAAAAAAAAAAAAAAAACATGGCTAAAGCAACATGGAAGCAGCTGCCACAACAGTGAAGGATCATATAACCATTTTACAACGACACCCAGGTTCAGAACTTTATCTGGTAAACATTGGTTTCCCTTACTACTGCAGGTTTGTACTATTTCCAAACCAAAGTCACCCTCTTATTTCTCTCAGTCAAGATGCAGTGGATTAACAGGTACACTTCCGGCAAATAAAACAGGCAACATATAACACATTTTCAACACGTTCAGGAAAGGTACCCAATATACCACTGCGCAATTTAAACAGCATAACGGCCTTTTCAAACATTTTACGCTAGAACCAGACACAACAGACCTTGTAATATAAACTATATTAACTTGAATTATTAAACAGGCATAGTTATCTATGCTGACTGGTATGAGTCTCAAGCGGACACCCGTCCCAGGCAAAATGTAGCTGAAGTAATGTTTTTATTAAAATATAAAGCTGTGTCAGACAGTCTTTGGGGTGGGGGGTGAGAATCGAGACAGAAGCAGCAATCGGGCCACAGTGTCATCGCCATATTTAGAAGAAACCAATACGCATAAAGTTTATGTGAAGCATGCCTCAGTGTTGGTGCAAAACCTCTTCATTTCATAGTTCTGAGGCGGATAAGTCTCTAAATATGGCTATTACATCCCACTCCAGGTCAACCCCCCACCCCGTGTTCCAAGTATGCACAGCTTTACATCTAATATTGTAAAATATGACTCCTCCCCCTCCTCCTCCTCCTCCTCCTCCTCCTCCATGTAGTGTTCCTATGACTCAAAATCCAGCTTTATTGTATTTAGCAGCACCCCACGTCTTCTTGATCATTAGACATACAATGACCAGTCATCAATATTTTTGGGTGTGAATAGCCGGTTATCATTTGCCATAAAAAAAAAAAATGGCCACTTCTTATGGCAAACAAGTGCCATGAAACTAACTGTGTTCAAGACTTGCTAACTCGCTGTCTTAAGCACAGCAGCCACTCGGAGGATCGTAAGTTTTAGTAATGAAAGTAAGTAAATTATGTAAAGGGTGATAGAGACAGAGAGTGATAAGGTCCGGGCGTGCTGGAAGCTGCTCCAGGGGCCTGTAGCTGAGGAGATCTGGATACCAGAACTGGCGCGGGCAGACTGGGGCTACCAGAATCAACTTCGCTTTGTCCCTTCTCACCTTGATGAGCACTCTGTGGATCAAGGGAAATGGAGGGAAGGCATAGAGGAGGCCTGGGGTCCATGGCCTTGAGAAGGCATTCCCCTGCAGTAAGCCCTGCTGGGGGGGGGGGGAAGAGGTGGGCATGAAACAGCCTCAGCTTGGTGTTGTCCCTGGAGGCAAACAGGTCCACCATCAGTTTTCCCCAGAGGGAGAACAGGCTGTAAGCTACCTCTGGATGGAGAGACCACTCGTGAGATGTCTCACCTAAGAAGCTGAGAGCATCGGCCAGTTGGTTTGAGGCTCCTGCTACATGAATGGCTAGGAGGAGATCTGTCTCCAGACAGCTGACGAGGGTCCAGATGCAGAGCACTTCCTTGCAAACAGACAGGAATGCTTGCTACCCTGTTTGTTGAGGTAGTACATGGTCATGGTATTTTCAGTCTTGACTTGAACCACTTGACCCCGGAGCTCAGGAGCGAAAGCTGACAGTGCTAGTCTGACTGCTTTGAACTCCAATAGGTTGATATGGTATCGGGACTTCTCAGGGGTCCAGAACCCGTGGACCCTTTTGTTCCCATGTGGGCCCCCCAGCCCATGAGAGAGGCATTGGTCGTAAGGACAGCCGTCGGCTCAGGGCTGACAAACTGGATCCCTTCCTGCAACCAGTCTGGGGCGGTCCAACATTGGAGAGCGTCCCACATCTTCCGGGTTACAGTGATCAGCTGGTCAAAATGACCGTGGCACCAAGTCCACTGGGCGGCCAGCTCCCACTGAAAGGGGCGCATGTGCCACTGGGCCCAACGGACCACGGAGGTGCATGCTGCCATGTAACCCAGAAGGTGCAGAAAGTCCCGGGCAGGGCACAATTACACAACCATAAATGACTGGGCAAAGGAGGAGAGAACCTTTGCCCTGTCCGCCGGGAGCCGAGCTCTGGCTTGACTAGAGTCTAGCTCTGCCCCGGTGAAGCACATCACCTGGGAAAGCATGAGTTCCGACTTTGCCTCGTTGATCAAGAGGCCGAGTTGGGAGCAGGTCCAGAGGGCCAGGTCCCTTGACCTCTCCACCTCCTGCTGGGTGGGACCTGCTAACAGCCAATCGTCGGGGTAGAGGTAAATTCGCCCCCCCCCGATGCCCGAGATGGGCTGCCACCACTGCAATGCATTTGGTGAAGACCTATGGGGCCGATGACAGGTCAAACGGCATGGCTCAGAACTCTTAGAGTCCCTTCGGCTCTGAAGCCAAGGAACCGCCAATGAGACAGACAGATTGAGACGTGAAAGAACGCATCCTGGAGATCCAGTAAACAGAACCACATGTTTTGCTTCAAGGATGGTATGATCTGGGACAGAGTGACCATCCGAAAGGTGCGAGACCTGAGATACTGATTCGGGTCGTGCAGATCTAGAATGGGGCGCCAGCCACCCGTCTGCATGGGCTCCAGGAAGTACCTGGAGACAAAGCCTGGGTCTGCTGGGGAATCCACCACTGGAGCTACTGCCTCCTTGAGGAGGAGCTAAGCGATGTCGGAGGGCCGGCCAAGTCTGGGCAGATACTCTTCCTCCTGCGGGGCGCGGGCTCGGCTTGGAGGGTACTGCTCGAATTCTAGAGGCAGTCCCTGACTGACAACCTCCAAGACCCACCCTGTCCATGGTGATAGCGGACGAGGCAGAAACGAAGTGGCGGAGCCGGCTCCCCAGGGCAGGACCCAGAGCTGGTGTGACAGAAGAGGGGGTGGCAGCTCCCGCCTAGTCACTGAGCAGGCTTGGAGGAGGATCCAGGACCTGAACCTCTGCCTCCTTTACGGACCTGGGAGGGTCTAGGCTTGGGCCAGGGGCACCAAGCTTGACCCTGCTGCTGCCCTCCTTGGAAAAAGGGTTTCTGGGCTACAGGGGAAGAGTGCCATAAAAGGCTTCTGCTGCTTCTTACTCGAAGAACCTTTGGCAGAAGGTGGCATTGGACTGCTCAATACGTTGAAGGTGACTAGCCACACCTGAGCTGAAGAGATCGGTACCCAGGAAAGGCACATCAGCTAGTTTGTGCCGAGTCTCTGCTGGTAAAGAGGAGAGCCTCAGCCAAGCTCTGCAGTGAGAGGCAACTGCGGCTGCAAACGAGTTGGCACCAGAATCCCCAATGTCCAGGGCTGTCTGGAGCTGCTCTTTGGCAACAGCCCAGCCCTAGTCCCAGACTTGCTTGACCATGGTCTGCATGTCCGTGGGGAGATGTGGGAGGACTTCATCCAAAGACCCCAAGTGGGCATGAGAGAAGTGTGCCATGATGATGGCTGAACTTGCCTGACGGAGGCCTAAAGACAAGGCCACATAGACCTTCCAAGCAGGATGATCCAAGATTTTGGATTCCTTCTTGGGAGGTCGATCAGTGCCAGCAGAACTGCAAGTACGCCTGAACACAGAGGAGCTCACAAGGCTCTCGGCTGAAGGGTGCTCCGTGAACCCTGCAAGGGACCCCATGGGCACCGCATACTAGCAGGCTATGCGGGCAGATGGAGTTGGACAAGAGGCAGGGCACTGCCAAAGTTCTAAGGCCGGGCCAACTATGGCCTCGGCCACAGGAAAGGCCTCCATCAGGGTATCCCCCTCTCTTGAGGATGTCCATGAGAGGGTACTCTGCCTTTTTCTGGATGGGCTCCAGGGGCATCCCTGTAGACTCAGATGAGGTGAAGAATGCCCTGAAAAGACGAAGGACCTTCCTCCATCTCAATCCCACCAGCAGATTTGTCATTTCCTGGGTGAGAATGTAGGCCAGTCTCATCAGAATCTGGATACAACGGTCAACTGCCCAGGTCACCTTCGACCCGCCAAGGGCAATCCAGGGTAATGGTGACCGAAAGATGCCGGGGAAGCCTGGTGTCTGATCTAGCTTCCTTAGAAGGAGTCCCTCCCACAGGCTGCTCGGGAGGTGGTTCCACCATGATCGGTGGAGAGACTGATTTAGGCCGAACCGGAGATTTCTTTGGCTCCAAACTGACTTAGTCGGCTCCGAACGAGTCTGCTTTGGCCTGGCAGCCGAAAGCCAAGTAATGGCCAGGGTCAGCTTGTGCCCAGTCAAAAATCAGCTGTTGCCACGAGGTCCTCGTAGCGCCAACCAAGTTTCCACCGGAGCCTCTCCTCATCTGAGGAGGATGAGGACGACCGATGGCGTGGCCTCTTTTTAGAGCACTTGTGGCTCTTCCTCGGCCTGTCAATCGAGGGGGTTCTGGACCTTGATCGCGATCGACCAGGCAGATTCGGTCACTTGGGAGACAATGGTGGGACCGGTGATTTCCCAGTGTCGGAGACCACTTCCTCAACAAGATTCCCAGAGGGCTAGGTCTCCTCGTCTGGGAAAACAAGGACCAGAGCCAGAGCAAGAGAGTTGGCGACAAGGGGTCGAGTGGATCAAGGATAATTTCCACCTCATCGATAAACACTTCAGTCGACTGGCCAGACGGCAAAGCCAAAATGCCAGTGGCCAAAGAAGCAATTTCGACAGAGGTTGAGACTGCCGGTTCCTGGGACCGAGATCTCTCCTGATTCCCAAGAACGTCTTCGGAGACTAAGATGATCCCGGGTCCTTTTCCTGATCACGGGACCCCAAGGAGTGTGTGCCTGCAGGACTCTCCCCTAGTTGGGAGAGACTGGCACAACTCTTGGAAAGAGCCAGAGAAAGTGGAGCACAGTTTGAGCGGAAAGAAGCAGCTCTGAGGGGAAGATTCCCTGGCGCGAGCCACTTCCTGCTTGAAGGCTTGCGTACGCTCCAATTGCTCAGCGGATCCCATGGCCGTAGAAACCACCCACCAAGCCTCCTTCGATTTCACCGGAGGGTTACATTTTTCCGGCCTCCCCAACTTCAGGCATGTGAGACAGTCGAAGATGTTAGGGTGAAATGCAAGATTAAAAAAAAAAAAAAATTAATCGCACTTCGAGGTGTCATGGTTGACCCCAAGCAATAGATGCACGCGGTGTGGGGGATCAGTGCATGACATCTGGCCGCATGCACACCAGCGAAATCCGGGGAAGACTTCCATAATCGAAGGAGAATAGTCGCAATCACTAATACGAACAAGGCAAATTCTCGGAATAACCGAATGTTTTGAAGCCAGGGCCTACAGAATACGGGAGCAAGAAGGAGGCAAGCTGAATCTTCCAGCGGAAAGGAAGATATAACGTCACGGGGCAGAGCCGAGGGATATACCACCTGGGGTGGGTGGGAGAAGCCAGCTTTAAGACCTTCCTTAAAGGGAAAAGGACATGCCAAGAAGTGTGGATGAACATCATATCCACGATCCTAGAACAGACATTTCATTTTGCTCAGGAGTCAGAGAGTTAATCTTCCTTGCCACCTCGAGTACTCACGCTCTTTCATGGGGTCCTGCTAAATGAATGAGGAATGTCAGTGGAACACTGTCCATAAGGCTTTTCCTTGGGGGCTTCACCTTGATGCTCCATGGGGGCTGGCTTCAGGTGCAGGTTAACACCCAACCAAGACCCTGTATAGGATCATCCAGAACCACCTTTGAAGCAATGGAAGCCACACATTTGGGGTCATCATCTGGTTTTTAGTTTGAGGCTATTTTACAATATTGTCATTTTCTTTTAAATCACAAAAATGTCTAGAGCTCCATAAACTGAGTATTTTCAAAGGTTCATTTTTGTGTATACTTGGTGAGATAGACAAATACTGTCGCTGGAGATCCTGGTCAAATGGGTGCTACAGGACTGGTATATCTCTGGAATAAACTCCACTCTTGTCTCCACAACTTCTGTCAAGTGACAGGTAGGATGGACTGAATCTAAAGGACATGGGCACTCTTGGTCATTACTTGTGGCTAGCAGTATAGCCTAGCAGTAACAAGCTGTGAGTGAGCTTGGTACATCCAGTAGACCTAGTTCTGATTCTCACAACCACCACTTACATATTGAGCAACTCTGAGCAAGTCACTTAACCTCCCCAGTGCTCCTGGGCTGTCCCTTGGAACAGGCACTTGTGCCTAGTGGGCCTTACCTGGTTACAAAATTAACAGCAACAACAAAAAACAAACAAACAAACAAACAAAAAAAAAAAAACAACTTACTCAGCTCTTCGTAGAGACCCCAGCTGATTCCAGAAAGCAGTGCCAAAGTAATGAGGTCCCCCAGGCTGGCAGCAATTGGCGTGGCCACGTTATCAGGGTTTATTCCGATCTTCCGTGACCCGATGATAACCCCGATCATGATCATGCCTGACATCACAGAAAAAGCAGGGTTACAGACTATGCGCAAAACCACCACTCAACTGTCCCACACTGTACTAGTACCAGTAACCAGGATATAAACATCTTGGAAAGAAACACCTCATTTGCAAAGGTGTCCTGAGGTAGCAGCAAAATTACAATCAAACTACTAAAACAGTACCACTATTTTTCGGATGAGACGTTAAACCGAGGTCCCATCTGCCTGGATTGGTGGTAATTCAGGTGGATGTTAAAGATCCCATGGCACTTATCGAAAAGAGTGGGGGAATTTCCCCGGTGTCCTGGCCAAATTTCCCTCATTCACTAAAAATACCACCAACAGCTTAATCTGGTTCAAGGTCAGTTGGCATTCATCTGTATCTCCCTTCCCTGGGTCGTGCCTGAAATAGGCAGGATTTGCCTAGTGCACTTACCTGGTCAACAAAAACTAAATAAATAATATAAACAAACTGCATCAATTACTAAATAGTAAGGGAGTGAAGCTACTGAGGAGTCCCTTGCGCAGACACAACTGGGCACCCCCTCATCCATTATCCAGACACACCCAGGGCCTCTCCTACCTTATACAGACACAGATGATGTGATGTACATAGAAAGTAGCAATGAATGGCGACCTCAATCCCATCCAACTCACTCCCTTAGTGCCAAGTTGGTAGTTGTATTACTGTCTGTGATCATACATCACCCAGCTGTAATTAAGGCAGCTGGATGAGTAGCCACGCAAAAGTAGCCAAGGACGGGCCAGCCCGGTGGCGCTGAGGGTTGAGGCGCTGGATGCCACACCTTGCGCTACGCCAGCGACCAGAGTTCAAGAGCAAGCTCGGGCACCGGCAGGGGTGGGTTGAGGATCGAGCGCCTGGGGAGGAAGGGCTGGGATGGCCCAGTGTGCCAGCAGCCCCCGGTGGAGACCAGGGGGCACTACAGCATGTAGGGCAGCACTTGATCAGTGTGGCCTACGCAAGGCAGGGTTGCCGTGTGCCACGCATGGGGGGAGAGATCAGAACAAGGAAAACCCCGGTCCATGGGGTAGGCGATGGCATCAGCCCCCATGCCCACAGCTGGGTCCATCCTGTCTGACCTTTCAGGTTCCTCTGCCCGGACCCTCACCCGCAGTCGGAGTCTACGAGTAAGTGCGCCCAAAGAGGAGGGGGGGTCCCACCCCGGAGGGGTTAAGCTGGGGATGCCAGCTGCTGGACGAGGGGGAGGAGGCTCAGATAGGACGACTTCGGTCAGGGTAGGATCTGGCTGGATGCCCGAGAGAGGCCCTGTGTACTGCAACCAGGAGGGAAAAACACACACACACACACACACACACACACACACACACACACACCTCTCAGATGAGATCTTGTATCTCCGATATCTCCATCCAGGGACCTCCTGCTAGCTCTACTCAGAGAAGGAGCTGCTCCTTTAGCTTGGTGTCAAGTCTTGGTTTAGGAATCAAAGGTGTTGGGAGGGCAAATCCAGGGGTAAATCGAGGAACTATACAGCAGGTTAGTGTGTCAAAAAACACAAGGATATGAGTGGAAGCTGGTGGTGGTGGGGTTCGGGGGGTTGGAAAGTAATATTTTACAGATGGTGGTTGAGCCGTGCAACAGCCTACTGGCAGAGGTGGTGGGCACCAAAACCACTAATGATTTCAAACATGGCTAGGACAGAGTCAAGGACTTAGTTACTCAGGGTGGTAGCGGCAAGACATGCGGCAAGGGGAGGGTTGGGGAAGCAAAAAACCCAGTCTAAATAGCAGGTCTCGAATCCTTGGGATAAGACAGCATACAACAGGACAGGCAAATATTTTTTTTCTGTCGACACTGTTTCCAATTTGGAAATCTGAGGCTGCAGTACTAGGCATTGTTCAGCAGGTGGCAGCACAAGGCAGGCCCCGCACAGATGTGTATAATACAGCACGTCAGGAGGCTGAGGCAAATCAGGTGGGTGTGGAGGTTGGCAGCAAGAGAGAGTAGGTCATAATTTCCTCAGAAAACATAAGTTTAATACTATGAGCTTCCAAGAAAAGGGAAAAAAAAAATTAAATCGCAATTTCCAGATATAAAATTGGACAGGCTTGCGCAACTTGGAATACACCGAGCAGAGAAGCTGCCAAGTTGAACTGTGGGAGTTTGTTTTCTACCAGTTTGTTGCATCCCTTTAGCACAAAACAGGGCAGGGCCAACATGCTACTGCCAGTCTACCCACAAAACCCAGCCAGTGCTGGCCATGGCTCTACACCTCTCGACCTTTCACCTGGGGGAGAGGTGAGAAAGAGAACACTCTTCCCCCCCAAAATGTGGGAAACCTCGTCAAATCTTAGTAACAGACAGAAGCTCAGACTGCTGTGGGAACTGGTGTCTCCATGTTCGCACTGGTCACTGAGCAGCACATTTTTCACATTCTTCTTTATAAGTTTTACTTTATGTAGCCACTGAACCCTTGGAAACACTTGGAAAATCTAAGGATTCAGACAATTCAGATTTTATTTTCCATTATCCTTTCCCCTTTATCATGGAGGACAGTTGCATGAAAAACAAGATCACGGTCACCTAAACGTCATCTGCTCTGGCCGCTCGTCTCTACAGGATGTCATCGTCACCAGTTTATGACATTACAATTATCTTAACAGCAACAGATCATGATATCCAACAAAATGGTGATGTCCGGTGTAGACAGAGGTAGTGATCCGGTTCTTCATGCAAATAGCCCTATTAATGAATAAGGGTCACAACAATAGAAAACAAAGAAAAAGAATCTGAAGTGTATATAGGACATTTTTTTGTTGTTAAATAATGTTGTCCCAGTGGCATCAGGGGCTCGTTAGAATCCAAAAATACAGGGCAGCACCCTCTTCATGTGGGACAGAATATTTCTCTTGAGATGAATGGAGGGACTTGTCCCTTGCAATGTGGGCCAGCTGAGAGGCACTGTGTGCTTGCCTCCTGTGGTTGTGTGAGCTAAACACACCAAGTTCAAGTCCACGGATGTAGGACTCAAACCCACAGCCTTCTGTCCTAGAAAAAAGTGAAAATCGATACTCCTGTATTCTACTATTGTAAGTAGTAAAAACATAATGGTTTGCTAACAGTTTCAATCAGGCTCTTTAGTAGAGGAGCGGTGGATCCTCTCTCACAGCCCCGCTTGCATACTGTGTGACCCTGAGCAAGTCACTTAACTTCCTTGCGCTCCCAGGTCGCACCCGGAAACAAGCTTCAGCTTAGTGTGCTTCTCCTGGTTAAACAATTTCCCCTTTCCCTTATTCAACTGGATTGCACAGAGATGTGTACACTTGGGGTGCAAGGGAAACCTGGTTTCTCTAATTTTTCCTCATCAAATACCAGTCACTGCTTCAAACCCCCACCCCGCCATGCTTAAAGTATAAATCTCACCACCACCACCACCGGTCACATTTTGTTCTTACCCAGCACAAGTGAAGCTATAAACGCAGTTGCTACGCTGCTGGCACACAGCAGAACGGCATGCTGGAGATCAAAGTGCCCATCCGGGATCCAGCCAAACACCACAGCGGCGATGGAAGCAAGGAAACCCACTACTGTCGCCTGAACCTATGGAGGGAACAAGACAAACTATTGTGAGGAAAACGAAACTAATGTATATTATAATAGTTACAAGGATGCCTGCTCTTCAACAGGATTATTTTGACTGAAGGGGGTGATTATGTTAGAGCAGGGGTTCTCAAATGGTGAGGCCAGCCTCCCTTGGGAGGCCCCAACCTGTTCCAGTGGAGGCTCAAGCAAGTCTGAAAAAGTACTGTTTTTAAATTTTGAGTTTTATATATTTTGTGTGAAGAGATGGAGCAAACTGGAATTGGACAATAGTGGGTGAATTTTATGTATTTATTCACTAATAGGTGACAAGGGAAGGTGAATGAACCAAGGCTCATTTCAGGTGTACCCAGGGAAGGGTAGGGAGTGAATACATTTCAAAAGGTAACTGCAGAACAATCAAGAAATACACAGTGAACAACAGTGCAAACAAATATGAACAATAAACAAATAATGAGTGGTGGTAATTGATCAATTTGTAGACTGACAGTAGAACAGCCCAAATACAAGGGTTGAGCATAAAAGTGCTAAGAGAAATAGCAGGAAGGAGCAAAGTAATACCAGAGAAGTTGCTTAGGAGCAGGGAAGGAGGGGGAGAGGCAAAGTATGTAGGAAGGTTATTTCATATAGAGAGGAAACCGAGAAAGTAGTCTGACCCATGAAGGTACTGCAACTAAGGGTAACAATGGTTCAAGAATGAAAATAATAGAGCAAGTACAGTAGGCTGGGCTGGGGTACAATAAGCTGAATAATAATTTTGTTTATTTTATTTATTTGTTATTCAGATAACGCCTTTGAACACAGGAGCTCTTTTTCAAAGGTTCCACATTAGTACAAGACAAAGAACTGAATGTGAGTCAAGTACTCAAAGGGGTTTCAATGTGTTCATGGTGTACTGTGCAAAGTACAGTACGTTATTTTTCTTTAGGGAGGCCCAAGATTATTTCAGTTTTTGGGGGAGGCTCAAAATCTTTTCCATGGATTTGGGGAGGCTCATTGTGACAAAGTCTAAGGACTATTGTGTTAGAGGGTTTTTACATTACCCAAAGCCACCATTCAACTAACAAGGGCTATATTTACTGTCCCATTTAATTTTAAAGCCCTGCTAGTGCTGCAAGTTGGATCATGAGCAGGACTCCACGGTATCCTATCAAGATCACGCAGGGAGAGACGTGCGATCAAAATGGCATGCGCGGGGTCAGAGTCTGAAAACCATGCTAGATTAGATTAAACAATCATGTCACATTACACTGTCCACGCGGCGTGCGTTTAGACTGCGTGATTTCACGGGTAACCTGGGCCCCAGCTGCTCTGCGGCAGTTTGTCCCGATTTCTGCGGCAGTATTTTCCAATTTCTATGGCATTATTTATTCATTTCAGAAGCAGAATGCAGTCCTGCCACTGGCTAAAATATAATGTGATGTCATCACATGCAGAGCATAAAGAAGGGGGCTTCAGGAATAAACAAGATGGGGAAGTTGGCTCGGCAATATGGAAGAAATGTATATTTGAATGAAAATTCACCAAGCACACCAAATTCTGTGGCATTATATATAGATTCTGCATCAAGATGTAAAAGCTACGGAACATAACAAGCACAGACTCGGTCCTCCAAAACCAAAAGGACTGTCAGAATACAGGTCTACAAGCAGTACAACAGAAAATTACAGGCGTGCAGTGAGAAGACTGAACTACAGAAAGCAGGACTACTGCAGCTACAGACAGGGTTACCTAGTCTACAGCACTGCCTCCAAGTCCACCCTAGCTGAATTGGACCCTCTCTCACTCCTTCTGCGGTCAGTCACTAACTCACCCCCTCTCACTCTTCAGTCACTCACTGCTCCCTATACTTTTCCTCCCATCAAGCTCGTCACTTTCCTATTGCTCATCTCTAGATTTTGATACCCCCCCTTCCCCCTACCTACCTCGGCAGTCTCCTTTCCAAATTCTCTCCGCTCCTCGGACGCTTCCTCCTTTCTTCTACTCTCTGCTGCAGAACTTCCATAAGCCAATCTTTCTTTTCTGGCCATCTCTCTCACCTCTGGAACAAACCCCTAAACCTTATGTCACTGAAACGAAGGATGCACCACACTCAAAATGAGGGACACACCCTCAAACGTGGATAGAAAAGCTCAGAACCCTATGGAAACCACCGTGTTTACTTGTGCAGAGTTTATTTTTGATTTAGCATCTTAGAATAAGTACGAATTTATACATTAAAGTTTGAATTTACAGCACATTCTCTGTGTGGGCAGTACTTGTGTTTCATGAGGGATGGAGGAGGGACAGAAAAGTTGAGGGGTGAATCGGACAGTTGAAAGGTATGCTCTGGAATGTCCAGAATGCTCTGAAACGTCTAGTTGCTGGTGTGACAGGAGGTAAGGTGCCAGCGCCTTAGCCTTCCACACCACTGGGCCAGCTCTGCACTTGCCATTAACCCCCTCCTCCCCTCACACACTTCCGCTTCATGTCTCACAATCCTTACAGTCCCAGAGCACTTTTCTGTTCAGTTCTGTAATCGCAGCTCAATTTGATTTCACATTTTCGCACTGTTCTGTTACCACAGCTCAGTCTAACTACCATATTCAGTATTTTTGCTCAACTTGCCTTTTTGCTCTTTGTGAGTTTTTTTTGTACAGAAAGTAATGCCGCTGTATATTGTAATTGTGTTTATAAAAAAGGGGTATAAAAAAACTGACCAAAGTGAACTTCATTGGTTAATACACAGTACTTAACTGCTGATCATCTAGAATGTGCAGTTCATAACTAGCCTGTCCTACTCTACCTAACACCCTAACTAAATGAAAGAAAACCTTTTTCCATCAAAATAATTTTTTCCCCTACTTTTAAACACAAAAACTCACAGCAAGACATAGGTTTTTGCCAAATGTATTTCCCGGGCTCTTTCAAAGGCACGCTGCCTTAGTCACAATACTTGCCTAGTCTACCTAACAACAACCCAATTAAAAGAAAATAAAAAAAATTCCGTTATTCTCTCTCCCGCCCTCCCCTCATTTTAAATGCACAATAACTCATTACAGGGAATAAGTTTTTTGGGAAATAATTCTCTTCCCCGGTGCAAAGAAAGTCACTCTGCCATTGGCCTTGGGCCTTCCAATTCACCTGGGGTATGTATTCATTCTCTAGAACACTTGCCCTATTGTGGGTTATTGCTTACTTATGTTATTACCTGCTTCAACTTTTGTTCTCTCCCCCCAGGTCGCAAACAACCCTTGGCTCAATATACCTTGCCCAGTTACCAGATTTTAACTAGATAAAATATATACAGAGACCACAAGATGCTGCAGGAGATGGAATCTTGTCGAGTCTGCAGCATGCAGTGTTCCTCACCTGTATGAGCGCCATGTTCCCCGTGATCATTTGCCACAGTTCTCGTGCAGAGTCCATCTGCCCAATGTTTGCCTGCGAACACAAAAAGTTTATGTTTGAATCGCCATTATTTTGGAAACATGCAAAATAAGTTACAATCTGAAATCTGGCACTTTTAATTGGGAAGGACATCATGAATGATTAGCAAACTGATAGTGAGACAGTCTGGTTTCTTCTACAATGCAACTACAGCACTGCAGAAGCCTGCTGGAATGCTTGGCACCAGAGCAATTTCACTTTTGCGACACCATTATAATATGGACAGAAGGCATCTGTTTGGTCCTTAGCCATGATAAGTCCTGCAATGAACCCACAGCAAATGGGCCAGCCAACTTCATTATCCACATTAGAATCATTACATTTACTTCCTGAACGCTTAGGCTACCAGTAGATTCAGAACACACTGCAATCTTCACTCTCGTTGTACACAACATGTACAGACGTCCTTGGCACAGCAAGGGGTAGCACCTTCAAATGGCATCCCTCCACCACTAAAACCTTCAAATAGGCCCCAGTGAGAACTAAAACTCCCTTACAGTGATTTAACTACTGTCAGATAAACATTGACAAAGACAACAGTTTGTCAGACTTACTGTAATTTCTGTTTGTTCCAACGTTGTCGCTAGGTGGTCACATATGGGGTAAGATACTCCCACTATTTGGGACACACTGGCACAGCTCAAAGCTTTGACATCAGCATGGAATGTTCATGGCATTACAGTTCCATAGCCTCTAATCAGTCCACACCTTTTCCACGCAGTACAAACAAAATTTATTTATTTTAGTTTTAAAATTGGTGACCAGGAAAGGCACACTGAATTGAGATTCATCCCCAGGTGTGAACCGAGAAGGGGGCAGGGGATACAAAACATGCAGCACAGACACAGCCAGCAGTTATATTAGCATGCAATCAGAAAAACAGGATGAGTAGAGGGTGTAAGTGCAGCAGGAATAAGCTAGGCAAACAAATGAGGGCTACTCACCTGTAACTGTAGTTCTAGGAGTGGTATATAGTGTACAGCCACACGTTGTCAGTCTTCCTTTCCCATTAAATCCAGCCAAAACGTCTTCATACTGAGCTCCTTTCACCCACCCAGGTGGTATCCTCAGCACTGCAATGTGATGTCTAATCTTGCACACTGGAAGCAATATCCGTGTGCCAGTTGTCAGGGAAGGTTGGATGGGTTTTGTGTATGTGCACCATATACCATTCCTATGGTTACAGGTGAGTAACCCTCATTTCTGGGGAAGTGGATATGGTGCACTATCCACACATTGGCAGACTCCTAGCAGTTCTCCGGGAGGAGGGCGGGGTACATCCCTACATTGGGGAGGGATTGGAACAGAGGTCCCAGAACCAGCATTCCACTGTGATAAGGTCGATGTGGTATTAGGAAATTAAGGTGTGTGCAGACTTCCAGGTAGCAGCCCTGCAGATTTCCTGGATAGGGACGTCCCTGGAAGCAGCCACCGAGCCAGCAGTATGTCTGGTGGAATAAGCCCTAAGCCCTATGGGAGGCTCCCTACCAGCCAACCTTATAGCAGAGACTAAAAAAAAAAAGTTTAATATGTATACCCTCGAGGAAGGGGGGGGGGGGAGACAGGATAGAAACTTTCAACTACCTCAAAGGAATCAAAGTCCAAGAGAGTAGCATCTGTGAGAAAGAGAGGCTCAAGAACAAGGAGGTACAACTTGAAGATAGAGGGGGGACAACTCAAGGGCAATGTGAGGAAGTATTTTCATGGAGAGGGTGGTGGATGCATGGAGCGGCCTTCCTGCAGAGGTCATGGGGTCAAAAAATGTGGGGGAATTCAAGAATGCACAGGACAGACAAAGCAATTCTAGCGGAAGTTAGGAGGAAGTAGGCTGTTGGTAAAACTAGGATCTGCAGCTTATCCGATGGGTAGAGAAATGGACAGACTGGGTGGGCCAAGCAGTCTTCATCTGCTCTCAAAGTCTATGTTTCTATGTAGAGGTCGATGCAGGAGACTACCTAGCTGCCGGTTTGCCTGGTGCAGCTTCAGCATACGTGACAAAGCTGGTGAACCTCTACCCCAAACTCCAGCCATACGCTCCCCATAATAAGCAAGCACTCGCCTCAGGTCCAACATATGGAGCCTCTGCTTGGCCTCTTGAAGTTGGAGTGAAGTACACCAGGAGACTGATTACCTGGATAAGGTGAAACTCCGAAACAAACTTCGGGAGGAACTTCGGGTTGGGGCAGGGGACAACCTTGTCCCTGTGGAATGCAAAATAAGGAGACTCCACTGAGAGTGCCTGCAGCTCACTGGTCCTTCTAGCAGAGGTGATAGCCATCAAGAAGGTGATGTTCCATGACAGGCGAGATATCACCTGTGCATCAGTTCAAATGGTTTGCCCATGAGCACTGCCAGTACCAGCAACAAATCTCAAGGTGATGGTGGTGCATGCACTGAGGGTCAGAGCCCTCAAAGAAGTACCCTACCACCTTCTCCTGTACCACCATCAGCATACCAGCCCACGCCAGGTATGCAGAGATAGCAGCCAGATGCACCTTGAGGGTAGTCTACCTCAGGCTTAACCGAGTGACCAAAGGTAGTCCAGGATGCTAGCCACAGGCAGGACAGGGGGTCTAGCACCCAGACCTGGCACCAAATGGAAAAGCGCTTCCATTTGAAGGCATAACACTGGTGGGTTGACCCCTTCCAGGAGGCTTCCATAACCCAGAGAATCTCCTCGGAGAGACCCAAGGCCTGGAACTCCAGCCACTCAGGAACCAGGCTGTCGGGTGCTGGGATGAAGGTCTGGGCACAAGACCTTTTTCTTGTGACAGGATAGCAGGTCCAGGCATAGAGGTATGCTGAGAAGATCTAGGTACCAGAACTGGCACGGCCAGTCTGGGGCTACCAGGATCATCTGTGCCTTGTCCCTCACCCGGTGGATGAGAGGAAAGGGAGAGAAGGCGCAAGAGGCCCAGGGGTCCAGGGCCTTGTAAAGGCATCCCCATAAGTGTTCCTCACTGTGGTGGTGGTGGTGGTGGGGGGCACAGAACAGTCAGCTTTGCATTCTCCAGGAGGCGAAAAGGTAGACAGTCTTATGCAGGTGTTAGATGCAGATTGGCATATTGGGCTTTAGAAATTTTACAGTACGAGCCGACATGGGCCAGTATATTGGGTTTCTATTAGTCTGTGTTAGTCTCATTTCAGTGACGCAACCATGTCTCACGTCAGTGCCATCTTGTGGCTAGCTCGAGGTGCCAACTTTCAAACTTGGGGGATCTTTGTTTCCAAAGGTTAAAACATTATGAAAATGGGTTACGTCAATAAAACAAAGGTAAGGAGCACCGTATTTTAAAATGGCACCACTGGCTCTAGCACACCACAATTTCCATTTTTTAAAAATGCAACCCCAAAAGTTACCCATTTAGTGGTCAGATTTCAATCAAGTTCAGGAGCTACTTAAAAAGTGCTGCTGTCCCTCACACAGTGGCACAGAAAGATGGACGAGCTAGAAATTGTGGAACTCTCGTGCCACCAACATTCCGTACCAATAGCATAGCTTTGAGCTATCCAGTTTCCCCAAAGGCTTTGAGTCGTACCCGTTTGTCCCAAGTAAAAGTAAACCATTTATTTATTTAAACTTTTTTTTTTTTCCCCCTTCATTACTGTGATCCTTTTTCTGTAATGTTGATCTTCTCCTACTGTATTCATTAATTTCTTCACTCACTCAGGCAATGGATCCTCAGTTGGTTCTGCTCCCCTTCAGCAGGGTCAAGGTGGAACCTCCCTTAACAGGATATGTGATTATGGCCTGGTCGGGGGCCTGATTTACTAGGGCTGCTAGCCCTTGCTACCAGGGCCCCTACTCCCCCTCCCCATATCTTACGGCAATGTGGGTTATGACATGACTCGTGCCGAGCATGCTGTTTCAACATCTGCATCGATCACCTCCACCAAGTGTTCCTCCAGTCGCACTACCACCTACTGTCACCCAGGAGGCAGTGTTGTGGTGGATGAAACATCCTTCCCCAGAGGAGGGTAGCATCCTTGGGACACTTAATCTTCCCCCGCTGGCTCCCGATTACTCAAGATTGTGCCCCATCCTGGGTCACCAGCACTGCAAGCTTCATCAGTACAGCTGCTTGGACAGGTCGGCTGCTCCTGCTGTTTGATGCTATGCACAAGTCACTATCCTTTGTGACATTATAATCACTTCTACAGCAATAAACCAATGTCACCAGCTGAGGACTACAAGCCGCAAAGGATTGAGCAGCAGAAGCAGATGAACTCCAGGTGACAAGGATCAGAATCCCATGCAAATTAATGAAATAATGAACCAAGGGAAGACGAAGGCAGACAATACACAAGATATACACTTGCCTGCATCCAAATGTTTTTAAAGTTTTCTGAAAAAGTGATGGACTCGCATTAAAGCAGCAGTGCAATGAACATGGGCTAAAATTTGACCCCACCTTTTTTTCTTCCTCATTGATGCCAGATGTCTCAGTTTATTTTGATATGATGAAATGTTCAGTTTCCATTATCATTTGAGAATTTTATGAACGTTTTAAAATAATTATTTCTCAAGGAAAAAAAAAAAAAGATGGCCATCTAATTTTTGCATAGAAATATTGAGGACGGTAAGAACCCAGACAAAAATGCAAATGTACAGTACATAGCGTAGGAAGATGCTAGAAAACCCAAATCAACAGTTCTGCCAATATTTTTTCATAACCATAGCAGAAAATTAGCTTCAACTTTTTTCGTTGCACTGCTCCTTTAAATAAGCTGAAGCAGCATGGGAAAAGCAGGGAGAAGAAGGGCTTGGCTGCTGGCGTGAGGCCTGGAGTATCGAGGGACATGGCTGTGAGGGGAGTCAAGCTGGAGGAGGTTTCCTATTGCTGATTAGTTTAGGGATGGTTTATGTTCTGTGCTGGTTTCATGAGGGGGTTTTCAGGTGTGCAACGAGGGAGGCGGTTACTTGTGCTTATTTAGTGTCTGTTCTCGTGTCAAGATGGTTGTTAGATGCTTTATTAAGGTGCTTGTTACATACTGTATGTTACTGCAGGTGTACTAGGGTGCTTTGTAGAGTGTTAGGTTTTAATGTGCTAGTAAGGTGTTAACACGGTGTAACTTGCTGGTTTGTTTCATAAACGTCAATTGTTTTTTCAAATGTATGCAATTTACTACCATGGTATACGGGGAAATATGGGATGGCTTTCTACAATGACAGCCCAAGCATACAGCAAAATGATGCCGCTAGGAGTCCAACTCCATCAATGTCCATTATCTGGTAGTGCAGCCCATCTTGTTGAAGATTACTGCTTTCATTTTCCATTTCTCGTTGAATCTAGCTTTTTTCTCCCCAGACTGTCACCTCCACCCACCTTCAGGCTGGTGTCCAGCGACCTCCCATCCCTGTCACTCACCTACTGTCCAAGCCAGTGGGGACCTATGTGAAGTAGCCCCCCCCCCAGTAGTTTATCCCTCCAACCAAACACATAAGATGTGCCACCGCTACATCACCTGCTCTGGTGTTGCGGACGTTAATCATTAAAGGCAGAAATACGGCACAACTGAACCAGTGGCTGTGCCAGTGTGGTGGTGCACTGCACCTGCATCCTACCTGGTGGTAGGGTAACAGCACCAGGCTGGGGTTCAATTCCCATCACCACACACATACAATTTGCTACCACAAAGCATTCTGAGGTAATCCAGAGTGGTATGGAGTTGGAGCAGTAAATGCAAGAGAGAAGCTCCAACAAAAAAGTTGTGCTGATTGTGCAGATACACAGATGCAGTTTGATGCGCCTCATTGTAGGAACCAGCCTCAAGTGTTGCTGTCATGCAGGGGGCCCTGGCGACCTAAGGTTTTCTTGTCCTTGTCTCCTAATCCCTCCAACCACCCACTAATGCTGGGCAGCATCCTATCAGGCCCTGCAGTGATTTCACCTGTGAAGAGGGCAAGCTCCCCAGACCACCATAGGGGTCACTGTGGTGTTGGAACCACAGCCTCATCCCTCCCAATCTGGAAGCATGGCAGTGCAACAACAGCCCCCTTATAGGATGCTAGCACACAAGCATGATGCTGTACCAGCTGGGCCATCAGGAGGTCCTAAATTTTCAGATTCTCCTTTTTTTGTATTATATTTTTACCCTCCTGCAACACTCCGGCGTCCGCCTCTCCTTTGGGCCCTTCTAGCCTCTCCACTCCCCGGCCGTCTTCTTCCTGAGCGTTGCCTTCACACCACATATTGCAGCCAGCCCTCCAAGTTATCCTAGAGTCACCCATCTCTAGGCGGGTCCCCCTCCTCCAAGGGGAAACCCTAGCACCTTTTCCTTACTGACTCGGGGGTGCTGCTGTGGAGAAGCAAGCTCCCGGAGGTTCCGGGGGTGTGGAGAATGCGGAGACAGTCATCCGGGAGGCACCAAAGTTGTTTTCCAGCTTTCTTGGTTGTCCCTCCTGCGCCGCTGCATAGTAGTGCCCTCGGTCTCCACCGGAGGTCACTACAGAAGTGGGGCCTCCCACTCAACCCACCCCAGGAGAGGAGAGGAGAGGAAAGCAGTCCTCCAGACGCTCAATCTCTCCTTCCTGGCCAGCCCCCATGACCCAAGTCAGTTCCTGAACCCAGGTCGCCGGCGTGGTTTGGAGGTGTGGTGTCCAGCACCTCAGTCCTCTGCACCACCGGGCCAGCTATTTTCAGATTCTTAGGAAAGTTGCACAAAATTCTTCAAAAGTTTGAATTTCCATTTTTTTTAATACTGAATATAATTTCATTAAAAGAAATACGTGGATTCTTAAAGCTTTGCATCCTCTTTTTAGTGCAGTTGCGTTACTTTCCAGAAGGTGATCTAGCGTTTGGCCTCAAGTTGCATATGTATCTTTTTTGCTACAAAGTGAAGAAACTGCTGTAATGGCACCCAAATGTTAGAACAACCTCACACAAACTCCTGTGCCTATTTTGAGGACCGTGGCTGCAGCAGAACTTTCCAAGATCCTTTGCTTCCTATTCCTGCTCAGTTCATGTTGCTTATTCCCACAATGCTTACATACCCAACCAGGAGGGAAGCAGCTCACTTTTCATGGCATTGGGGACCCCCATGATGGGGTCCTGGAGAATTATCTCTCTGGCCACAGGGGGAAGCAGTATGTCTAGTAAGGCTGCCCAGCGGCACCGCAGCGATAGGAAGGACGTAGTGATAGTTAAGGGGGGGAACCCTCTCCACAAAGATCAAGGTGCTTACAATTCAAAATCTGAATACCTAAAAATATGATAAATTATATACAATAAAAATACAGGTCCTAAAATTCAGATCACACACACACACACACACACACACACACACACACACACACACACACACACTCTATTTGTTAAAAAAAAAGGGTTAATGCACCAGCTAGGGTTCAGATTAAACAGACAAAACTAGGGAAATGTGGCATTGGGCAATACCCCACCCTGCAAGTGGCAAAAGGAAAAAGCATTAAGGTTTTGGCTGTCCAGAGTCTTGCAGAACCAGGCCTGGGGTCTTCCTTAGGGATATCGACCCTAACACGCCCCCATTCCATCAGCAAATAAGCTCAAATGTGCAGAAAATGAGAAGGTGGTGAACATTAAGATTGATCACCCCAAGGAAGACCAAAGCCCCGATTTGGCAAGACTCAGGATAGCCAAAACCGTAATGTTTTTTCCTTTTGCTGCTTGTAGGTTGGGGGTGGGGTGTTAAGTTGGAAATTAACACCACATCTCCCCTAGTTTTTTCTGTTTAATCTGACCCTTAACCAGTGCATTTATGCATTCTTTTTGCAAAGAATTTCCTTACTTTTTGAGACAGTATTGAACACATCCATGTACCACGGGAAGCGCATTAGACGCATACATGCATCTGGCCGTAGATCTATGCCTCCAGAAAAGCAATTTATGTGCTTGGTTGTAATTTTTTCTTTTTTGTGGGGCTTACTTCAAAGGGAAAATATGATGTGTCCCTCTTAACTGCCAGCGCTTGAGTATATATGGGCAAAAATGTGTTTTGTTTTACCCGCAAGTCAGTAAATTTTTTATCAGTTTGCTCAGAAATTTGCTATGGGTGTAGTGGAGGAGTAGATGCACTGTTGGTGCATGTTTGATAATGGTCGGACTTTCATTGTGGATTTGGCACCATGGTGAATACTGCAGATAATTTTGGGGTGCACTGTGTACCCCATGTAGGTTTAGGGGGCGATTATGCGTTACTGCTGTACTACTCATGGACACCTTTTTTGATATATACACATTGTTCAACTCCAATTACTGATGGACTTGTAGCTTGTTAAACTTTAAATGTTCTCATGAGAACTTTCATTGTTTTTAATTTGTGTGTGTTCTATATGGCCCCTCAATGTGTGGTGGGATATTATGTGTTAGTGTTGTAGTACTCATTAAGAACTTTAATTTGATATACAGAAGCCAGCCTGGTGGCGCCGACAGTTGAGGCACTGGACGCCACACCTCGCGCCACGCTGGCGACCAGTGTTCAGGAACAAGCATGGGCAACCGGGAATTGGCAGGGGAGGGAGAGGATCAGCAACTGGAAGACTGCTCTCCTCTCCAGGGGAGGGAGGGAGGTATGGCACTCCCGTCGAATTACTACCCCAAGGTGGAGGCCAACAGGTAGTGCTTGTCAGAGGGGCCAGATGTAGGGAGGGAGCTGCAGGACTTCTGCAGACGTGCATGCGCCTCTATGTGCTCATATCCTGCGTGTGTGCCCCAGCAATGGGGAAGGGAAAAAAATCTGGAAATACCCCTCTGGCTGCAGGATGACAACCGACCTCCCTCCCCTGCAGGCTCCACACCCGGTGACCAGGCAGAGAAGTCCTGGTGATACCGGGGGCAGGGGCAGAAGGAGCATAAAGGACTAATAAATAAATAAATTGATATATAGATTATCCCTTAACTGCAAATATTGACGGAGTTATGGCTTGTTAAAGTTGAAATGTGGAAAAAGTTGAAATGTGGAAAAAAAAATAAAAAATTAAAAATGAGGTACAAATTCTTTCATATGAAGGCAATCTTGCTCTGTATGGCCAATTCTTGTTTTGTAAGGCCATACGAAAAAAAATAGTCTCACGTAAGATGATTTTTTAAATGTGTAAACCACACATTTCTTGGTCATTTTTCCAAAGAATAACTGCAGGATCCACCTAATTGGGTCCTTGATTAGCAAGATACATTTGTTGGGGTGTTTCCAGGATACCTTTTTTAGTGGGGGCTTGAAAAAATTAAAAAACAGAAACAAGATGGCAGCCATAAGAAATCATTTTTCCTCATGAAACAGAATTACTTTTTTGTATTCCTGAAATTCTTTTTTCATATGCAACAGCTATCCAAACACAAAGTACTGAGCATGTTCAGAACCAACATTTCAAATCTGTGTAACTAAGGAATGAATTTGTATTTTTTCACCAAACCAATTAAAAAAAAAAAAAAAAGTAGCACTCTGGCCCAAGCCCCTTCTACCCTGAAAATTTCAGACCAAAATTCTAAACCATCTGTGTGCTAGGCGATGGGGGTGGGGATGCACGTATTTGTTTCACTTTTTTGCTATCCAGATCTCTGAATCCACACATCTCACTGGAACGAAACTTGGCATATCAGGAGAGGTTGCCCCCCCATCCCCCATGACTGCGCATGCACAATTTCATGTAAATCCTTTGAATGGTGGCGAATCTATTGAAGTACAGTACAAAGTCAGGGGCTTAATATTAAGCAGCCTACTCAACCCTAACTAGAGTGGCACTACTTTGCCACTATAACACACACACACACACACACACACACACACGTATTTATGGGTGGGTGTGTGTATATTTTATGTTATATATTATACACAACCCTTACACGAAAGAAAAAAAAAAAAAAAAAAAAGAAGTGAGCACATAGGTAAAAACTAAAACCATGCTGCTATCTTGATGACAACTGCAAGCCCTCTTTGTTGACCTGGAGGTTTTTTTTTGGGGGGGGGGGCAGGTAGTATTGATGCCGAGAGGTCCCAGATCAGTATGGATCAGGTATGGAGGACAAAGAGCTGGATAAACCAAAACCAAACAATAATATTTTCACTGGACAATTTGTCAAATAGTTTGTGGGGCTCTGAACCATAGACCAGCAGCTGAGCGGAGCTTGGTGTGACATTTGCACTGGCCACACAGTATATTGCTGCTGTTTAAGCGAAACACTCACTTCATGCATGGTTTGCTGAAGCCACCGTGACCCTTATCATCATGGGAGCCACTACCAGGTTATTGGTTTTGGATGTTTGGGAATTTTAGGACTAGATCATTAACAGGAGATCCCGCTGAACTGTCAGTTTGGAGCACATAAGTTAATGTGACCTGGCTGGGTATTGGCAGAGTGCTACAGGTTTCACACAGAGCCAAGAATGGGACTAATTAAACAGAGGAATTATCTTGCCTTCTGAGATTCTGGAATGAGAGTTGGGAAAACGTAACCCCTTCTAATCTGATGTACCTCAACTCCAGTTCTGCTTTGTAAACATTTGACTTTCAAACAAACCTCATATGGTTCCAATTTACACATGACTGTGGGGTAGATTACTCATTCTCCCCCCTCCCCATTCATAAGGGTCATAGCAGCCTTTCAGGTCTAGTTCACTGTGACGACTGAAAAATGAGAACTAGGAAGCAATATTAGCACCTCCTTCTGGATGCAAGTAGTAAGCTTTGGACCCGCTTTGCTTCACTGGTGTTAAATTTTATGTTTCTCTTTGATTTGCTTTGCTCTCATAGCTACAAGTAATTTTTTATATAACAGCAGTTAAAGGTCTGTCATGCTACCACTCGCTATGACAGAATGGGTTCAAGCCAGTCAGGGGCTGGTCAGGAGGGAGGATTGGGCAACCGAAGGACAGCTCTCCTCCCCCTCGTGACAGTGTGGGGTATCCTGCAATTTTCCTGACACCCAGCGGAGCTCTAGTCAATGTCTGGATCATCTGATCACCATTTAGGCCCTCCTTTACCACACCACTTGGGCTTTCGGCATGCCACCTCCTCTAGAATCCCACATTTGGTGGCAACACCCTATTGTGGCAGGTGGACAGGCAATGCAGGGCCCACAGCTTGCCAAAATGCCATTCTGCTGGGCTGGAAGAGGAGCCTTTTTCCATGTTTCCCCCTCTCCCACAGAAGTAGGAACAATGCACTACGTAGGCATGCAATGGGTGTGCATGCAGCAAGATGCACGGCTCCTCTCCTGCAGCTGTCCATGTGTTGCTTGCTCTACTTTTGGACCTCCAGAGGATGTCAGTGCAGAGAGACAATTCTCCTCTCCCCCACCCCCCCCCAAAAGCAGGAGAGTGTAGGTGTAGTGCTTTTTCCTCCTTCCCCTGCCAACCTCAGGTTGCCAGCACTGCATATGAAAACACTACTACCGCAATGACAGATGCGCTGGACAAAGATAATGTTTTAATGCAGATAAATTATTTTTTCTTTCATCTCAGCTAGACAGACTAGTGACCCCTCAGTCCTATCCAGCTTTCCCAGACTGCTTCCCCCCACATGGCAGGGTCACAGTCATCCACCCCTCCAGCAAAAGCATCTGGTGGGGCAGAGAGTTCATGATGGTGGGACCAGAAGGTGCCATCTTCCCCAAACAGCTGAGGTGGCATTTTCACTTGTTACCCCTCACCAGCTTAGTCATGCCCCCCACAGCGAAGTGCAGTCACACATACCCTGTGCAAAGGAACATGCTCCTGGGCCCAAACACAAGGGACCGCTACGTTGTTGGTCGCCAGTGCCTTTCCATCACAGCTAGGATGCTCCAATGGGTGGCAGTGCTCCTCCCAGCCTGGTCACAGGGCTGCAAGGACTCAGGCTGGCTACCGAACTCTGATCCACTACATGAAACTGGGCAGCCATGAGCCCACATAACTTTTTTTTTTTTTTTTTTTTAATATATAAATTCAGACAAGTCTGGTACACAGTATGATCACATGTTTTGTTGGATTACAAACCACAGTACAAGAAACAAAATAACATGAAGTCATTTGGAAGGCAATTATCAAACCTCTAAACAGGAAAAAAGTTGCAAGAACTGAAAACTGCACTGAAATTCAGTTTTATGGATTGTTGTACAACAGGGGTCTGTTAATCCAAACTTCGATTTATGTGAAACTCAAATCCCTGTTTAAACACTCTTCTGTAATCCAACTTGGACATCTTCCATCAAGAGGGACTTTACAGAACAGAACTTTCAAAGTAGTACCATGCCTAAACTAATCTTTTCCTGCCTCCCCATCTGTCACTGCCAGCTGTTGAAGTGAGTCTCTGAACACCAGCGTGAGGTTTTAAAGAATAATCTTAATCATGTTCATTAACTGTGAACCATTATTGTCAGGTTGTGTCTGAAAAATGGCATTCATCTGCTTAGGTGTACATTGCCTGGTAATATACCCTTCTCTAGCCACCTAGCAAATTCTAACATCAACATGCAACAAGGTTGCAACGCATTGTAGTATACAGTGTGTTTGAAAGTCATTAAAAAAAGAAAAAAAAAAAGTAACTACCACTGACTGCCTTGGGTTTGGGGCGCCAAGTAAACAAGACATGACAGGGTGTGTGTTGAACAGATATTACCGCATGCCCAGGGGCGTAGTGAGGCACGAGGCCCTGCTGAGTGCCCTCAGCCCCTGGAAGTGTGGTAATATCTGTTCAACACACATACCCTGGAGTGTTTTATTGTGCTTATAAAATGTATTTTTTTTATATTTGTAACCTTAAAAAAATATTACTGAACTAAAAAAAAAAAAAAAAATCATTGCGTTAATTTGAAATAAAATAGTCTTTCTGTCTACTAGGTGATGATATAGTCTTCTGACACATTGACATTTGTACTGTTGTTGTCCCCCACCCCCCCAAAACCCCACGTCCCGATCAAGATAACAAGTGTGGTTAGGAGAGGAAGTAACAGGTTCTCCCTGACAGGTTGCGTCACTTTCACAATTTGAAACACACAAACAAGGAATAAGGGATACAGATTTGTTTTTGTCGTTTTAGTTAAATGTGCTGGGAGGAAAGTGCAGTTTACTATGAGAGGGCACCCGTTCTGGTCTATTTCCAGTTTCGTGCGGCAGCAAGCTTCAGTCTCGCCGAACTAGAAGAATGCTTTATGCAGGATAAAACGCTGACACGCTGCTGCTTTCCGATTTTTACTTCTAGCGGAGACAAGGTTTGGAGCGGGATTGTTAGCATGACATTCACTCCCTCGCTTAGAGACTAAAATCAATGGTGACCTTTAAAACATTAACGTTCTACTGACATCTGAGCATTCTATTTGGGTGCATTGATTCATTTGCCTGCTCCCGTGTTAATACCTATTTGACACTTCCTTTCTGGCCAATCATGATGCTTCTTTTACATGCCCATTTTATAAGGGTTGTTAGTAGCTCAGCTAAGCTTATTTCAGCCCTATCGCAAGTCCAAAATGATATATTTAACAGCTGGTAAACTATCAAAGGAGAAGATTGCAGTGCAGGCAATTCAGAAATTAAAAATTTACTCTGTAGCACTCTGGCTGAGGAGTGGTCATTGTCCAGTTCTGTTAGACTTTGGAGTGACCGACTAGCAACGATACTGCAGAGTAAAAATACCATTATATTCACCAGCCATTTCTGGAATAGAGACAGAAAACACAGAAAGCCAAGTGAAGGGCTTTTGAGTCCACCTAGTCCAACTCTGCAACTGTACCAGAAGCAACAGAAGCAAAGAGAAAAGAAAAACGAAGGCCATGCTCTTTGGCTCCAAACCGTACCTTGCAAAAGTCTCCAAATCTGAAACCTCCTTGTGCACAGTCACCCCTGGAGGTCCACCTCTTGACATTGTATCCTCCTTCAAATACCTAGGGAGTGACTCTTGATCCCTCCCTCCCCTATAATGACCACATTTCTCACACCATAAAGAGTCCATCAGAAGCTAGGGACAGCATACCGTGTTAACCTCCTGACCCCAGAGATTCGCCTTGCAATCGCCCATGGTATCTTCTCCGCCTACTCGGTTACTGCTCCCCAATGTTCTCCATGTCCTCTTCACTTCTTGCTCCTCTAAATACTATGTACAACTCCGTCGCTTTGCCCTTCAAGCTCCCTACTCCACTCAACACTGCTCCCTATACCAGTCCTTAGGCCGTCCCTCTGCAGGGTCGTTTTCAATATGCCATGGGCTGTCTAGTCAACAACTCCCCCAGAGCTTCCAAACGTCCCCTTATTCCTTGCTTCTCACTGGCAGGATGGCAACTTGATGCCTCAGGGTCTCCCGCCCCTCCCCCCCTCCATTCCCCACGTAGCCTCTCATGGGGGAGCAAGGCTTTCTTAGTTTCTGCACCCTCTTTCTGGAACGGACTTCCTCCTGCCATCTGAATGTTACCTTCTCATCCATCCTTAAAATCAAAGCTAAGAGACTGGCTCACGTCCAAGACCACCTGTACCTGGTTCCTTGAAATCACCCTCGCCAGAAATCCGCCTTGGGGAACTGTAAGCCATTTTGCCCCGCTTCCAATGTACTGGCTACCAAGTAATAAACAGACATGTTTTGACTCCAGCTGTGAATATGTTGTTCACCATAGTGTTCTCTTAAATCCTGTAGTGTAACCTTTGACTACTGAATATGGCCTTAATTGCTGTTAGTATACATTTCTATTGTCTCTGTAATCAGAAATGTATTGCTACTCTGTCATGAACTTGTTTTTATGTCCTAAATCCATTACTTTAATGATGCTGATGTCTTGTGTGCCACGGGTGCCAGTCACCACTGCACTTTCTGTATTATGTGTTAACTGCAATTTGTAACTTATGCCTACTGTCTGTGCCATTGTATGGCCTGGGTCGCAGCTGAAAATGGTGCTTTGGATCAATTTGCTTACCCGGTTACCAAAAATAAAATAAGATGGGTCCTTCCTCTTCTCCACTACCCATCCCTGGCACTTTTCACCCTCCCCTGGTTAATAGCCCCTCTGGTGCCATCCCAACAGTTTTTAAACCCAGAAGTTTCTGCTTAGGTACACCATTCCATTTATGCGTTACCCTCTCCGTAACAAAAAAATAAATAAATAAAATATCCTAGCATCTTTTCTGAACTACCCCCTCAAAAACACACAACCCCACCCCCCCAAAAAAAAAAAACCACATACAAAATAGCATTTGGTTATCTGCTTTGCTCTCCACGCTACCCTGTAAAGCAGTTTCCACAGCCACACACAGAAACTAGATGCTAGCTTGTTATAGGTAGTGTATGGGTTACTTGGGATGCTCTGGTTTATTGCCAAGTCCAATGTGTGCACGAGCTGGTCAGAGGGTGGAGAAATGTAAAACCTCTTTCCTCTGGCACTGTGCCCCAAAGCAGCAATCACCGACACGCACAGCAGTTGGAATTCTATGAAAGCTGCCACAATACCAGCCCTTGTTCTCTTTAGTGGTTCAAGGCTTGTCCCACATACCCAGGGAAAGTTTTCAATTCAGTAATGCTGCCTTGCCCATGTTTCTTTTCATGCTTCGTAAGCACTACATCCAAGGAAGCAATTTGGTTTTGTACAGCTTCTTCCAAACAAACTGGATCCCAAAGTGCTTTACAGTCTGGTGGAGGGGGCAGAGAATGTTGCTGCAGTTTCAGGTGCCCAAGGAAAATGAATTTGCAGAGATGAGACGGGGGGGGGGATTTTTGTCACAGAAAACAAAGGGTGAGCAGACACCACCAAGGATCCCCACATTCAAGTGTGGGGCTGGTACCAATGTGCACTTTGTGTGCATCAGCATTTTGTTGTACTTCCCGTTTACTGTAGTATAGTAGACCATCAGAATGATTTTGTTTAGTTGTAGGCTCACATCTTCTGTTACTACAAATCCCAGAATCCCCTGCAGCAGACAGAGCAGTAGGCATCAGTGGGAGATTCTACAGTGTGCAATATGTGTTAGTTTATTTAAGTTCTGATCTTTTATTTGCTGATCCCACTGTCCTCCATGGGCTATGTACAGTCACAGGATGTGGAGAAAAGCAGAACTGGAAAATACCTGACAGGAAATTATAAAAGCTCTAACATGCACTGCAAGCTACTGAATCTCCCAGTGCTGGGTCAGGCAGCTGAGGGGGCTAGGGTAGTGCTATCATATGGCAGTGCACTCTGCTGGGGAGGGATGGAACTCTGGTTCCACCACCACAGCGTTGGTGGACCAGGGAGTTTTCCTCCACTGCAGGGATGCTGTTGTGTGCGTGGCTGGCTGGACAGCACCCAGCCTCAGGGAGGTGGAAGGAGATTCGGGGACAAGGGAGAAAACCACTAAAACACTACTGGACTCGACACAGCAGACTGGGTGGGAGGTTGCCAGTAGGAATGGCCTGATATAAGCAGGCGATGGTACAGGGCAAAATGCTTCATGTTGCTAGAAATACACTAGCCAAAACGCACACCTCAAATTCATTCTTTTCTTTACACTACAAAAGGAGGCAGGAAAAAATGAATGCTTCACCTCTTAAGGTGCGAACAGCGTTTGGCAGAGCAGCAAAGCTGAAGGAAAGGTTAAAAGGCCAAGTAATCCATTTCTTTCCAGCTGTACCTTTAAAAGTAACACTGCTTTGCTTGCTCAAGTTAAGTTGTGTTTTGGGATTTTATACCTCTCTCATCAACTCTGACATTCTGAGAGCTGAAAGAGTAAAGATTAGCTGCTCAGGAATGGATGACTTTTCCCCTAATTCACGTACACACTGAGCACATTAAGACCGCCACACCTCTTGCTCTGGTGTTCATCTGACCATGTGCTTAAGGCCCCATAAGCAGGGGTGTCGGCAGGCACATGCACTGTACACAGCAGAGTACAGTATAAAAAAAAATTCAGGCAGGGGCAACAAAAAGAGGAAAGCAAGGACACAGCCATGCTGTGCGTCGTGCTGAACCCTTTTGCCTTTGTTTGCTATGGGGCACTGATGCCACCAGCCAAATACAGAAACAAGAACAACGTAGCACGCAGGAAAACAAAGGAAGGAGGATTACAGTAGGAAACGGATTACTTGAACTCAGACAAGACCATCGGAGGGGGGCAATGGTGTGTGTGGCGGTGCATATTTGGGTTTATGTTTACATAACGGGGGGACACAGTGCATCAGTTTTGAGCACAAGTTTAAAATTCCTGGCTACACCCCTGCCCCCAAGTACAGAAATAGTAACACGGTAGCCAAGTGGCACTATGCTAGGCCGGAAGTACACAAACACGTTCTACATTTTCACAAAGAGCTCACTACAAGCTATGTTCTGTGGGCTGGTAAAAGCTTTGGAAGAAAAAAGTTAAATGCGTAGTATTATGAAATCCACTGAATTCACCAGAGCGAGTAACTGGTTAATCCCGGATGTTTCTCCTCCCTACCACCTCCCACTGGTACAACCCAGCTCCACAGCTCACCACTGTACTTGTCCCTCAAACATCTACCACACCTTTCCTCTGAACCAGATTAGTCTTGTTGGCACCCTTCCTCTACCCGAGGTGTACCCATTGTGTTCCCCTCCAGGACTTTGCTTCACCCCAGCAGAATTCCAAGTTTGCATTGTTTGCACCCCCACGGTGCATTTTGTACTTCCTTCTCCATACTGCAGTTTGCTGCTGTGTAAATGGTTTCTAACAGAGTGAGTTCACGGTTTGTTCCTTTACTGTCTGGGGCATGCCATAGCTGTAGGCAGCATTTTATGTGTTACTGTATGTTTGGGAAGTAATGCAAGTGGATATTTTTAGGCTGGAGCTGTGCAGAAGTAAGTGTTTGATATATAATCTGTTTATGCTGTACCTGTGAGGATAGTTTGAAAAACATATTTTTGCCACTATGGGAACCTGGAGAGAGATTCTCACTCTAGGTCTATACGGGTTAAAATGTCACTGTAGAGCCTCACTGGTTGTTTGGTGCTCGCAGCATGAGCAGCCTCTCAAACCCTCACAGCTAACTTGGTGCGTCTGATCCAGTCATTGGTGTTACTGGCACTCGCAAACATTTAGCCCTTCAGTTTGAACAGCTTCTCCAAGTTACACCCCCCAAATATATAAACTGCAAGACCCTCCTCCAGGTTTCAAACAATCCCCCATAAGACTGAAGGACTGCCAGTTCTCCTTGCTGCCTGCTCCAACTGCATACTGCATTACAAGACACTCCGGCTTGGAGAACATGCAGGTCACAAACTTGCATCAGCCGAAGTGCTGACACAATGACACCACTCCCTCTCCACCAGCATGAACACGCATTCCAACAGTAAAATACAATAAGAAAATAAAATGCACCGAAAGTACTGTAAAATGAAAGGGCATAGCATAAATTAAAATATGCCATGACCTTACTGACAATATCTATTGTATTCCCCCCAAGCTGTCCAACCCTTGACATCACTCATGGCTGCACCACCCATGATGTCATAAGGTTAAAACAGCACTTGAGGAACACATTTGCAGTAGGGCCATGGGCCTATCCCATTACACGCACCCCACCAATGCCTCATCCCCCCACCAGATTAGACTTCATTAAAAAAAAAAAAAAAGTGCACCATCTCAAGTTACTAAATGTAAGCCCTGTGATCCTGCAACATGGCAGCTGCTCCACACTGCTTGCATGCTTTTCAAGACGAAACTTGGCTAGCTCATTTTCTTGCTACCAGAGTTCCACTGTCCTGAAAAAAATAAAAAAAAGTCTCCAGTTTCAATGTCGAGGTAAAGACTCGTTACAATGGGAAGGTTCTGCATAGGTTGCAACAGGGGTCAGCCCAGTCTGGTACTGCTGGTGTCAAACTGCTACCAAGAAAAATACCTGCAGTTCTCATTCCAGTCTGGGTATGCCGGTGCAAAGCTCTAAGTAGGTTTAGCCGTGAGTGGTCACTGCTAACCCCCAGAGCCTCCTTGGCAATCATCTTGTGCACATTTTCAGTGATGTCAGTGTCCAGGAAACGCGCCAAGCACAAACTATATTGTAGATGCACCAGGCCCAGCCAGTTGTGCTCCCCAGATGTGACTGCATGATGCTGCTGTGATCCGGAAAAGTGATCACAGGTGCGAACCCTTTAGTTGAAAAGGCTAAAGTAAAAATTTTTGGAGAGCATGACTGATGTTTGATTGCTGTTGAGATAGAATACAAGGAATATTGGGAAGGGGGGCAGCCCCAAATCCACTTGTCAGAAATGTTCCGCCTCAACCAGATATGAAGAGGCAGCACACCCATCCATTGGAGGCCATTCCAGAATAGAACAAAACAAAGAACCTCCACACTTGTGGAATAAACAGCCAACTTTTTAAAAGTAGAGTGCGTTTTGGAACTCCAATGGTGCCGGACTAAAGAGCCTGCCGTTTTTTTTCATGAGTGCAGAGATTTTTTGTGTGATAGTGTGGGCTAGTCACCTTGCTCCGCACTGGCTCCTGTTACTCAGGAGCATGCCACTGTTTGTATGCGATTCCAGAATAGTAGTCTGAGTCAAGGTCACCCCCCCCCCCAAAAAAAAACCAAACAAAAAAAAACTGCAGCACACCATCTGCAAGTCATATTGTCATGTGGCATTAACAGTGTGCATGCCCTGGAGGGAGGGGGCAGAATCAGAGGGGTAAACTACTAGGTCAGTCTGCCTAGTGTCTATGATGACAGACCACTCCTCACCCTACTTGGCACACATGTTCTGCGGCTGTGATAGGACACCGACTTGTGAACACCATGCGAGGCCAGCTTTAGCTAGGTGCAAACTGTGCCCCTGCACCTTGGGGGCCCATACTTTTCTTGAGGAAGCAAAAATAATTTAACACAATTAAAAATCCCTGCACTTTGTTATAAATGAAAATGTTTACCAGCAAATCAAAGTGGAAGACAACTGACTGCTACTGGTGGAGGCAGCTTTGCTGCAGTGGAAAAGATTAGGTTAAGTAAGTGCTAATAGTGTTAAAGGCAATACTTTACACCTCCCAGGCTGACTGCTTTCACAAACAAAGGGCTGTACTGACAAGAGAACTTGTTTGTAACCTGAACATGTAGCTGAAACAATGAATGATATGACAAAATCTGTTTCAAAAGTATGTGAACACTCAAAATCAGGGCTGATCTTAACATTGTTTTACTAGCCCAAACACTAGTGCAACTTGTCCAAAGCTAATGCAGCCAACTATCTACTTGTCTGACTTGACTAGTGCAGGTTTTCATGGCTGTTAATGAAGTTAAGTCTTAACTTTAGCAGGCTCTAGTCCTCATGCTAATCTCTCTCAATGTTCCAGATGGCCTGGTGTGGTTAACAGCTCATTAAGAGCTGCAATTATCTAGCAGTTCAGGAGCGGGATCCCACAAAAGACTCAATGAGAATCATTATCATTCCACTGTTAGGACTTTCAGCTAGTGTTCAGGGTGGGATCAGTGGTAGAGTGCTACTAAGGCCCTGTCCACAGTCAAGTCTGTACAGTTACTGTAGGGTGCAGCTGTTACGGAGCCTGACAAAAACCGTGCACGTCCGCATTGGTAACAGTACACAATGCGGTTTTGCTTCTGATCGAGACCTGGTGGAAGGTAGTCTCGAGACTGGTAGCAGGAAAGTTTGGCAGCAGAAAACTGTTACACAGCAGTGCACTCACCAGTGCGGATGGGCGAGTGCAGGTTAGTCTAAACCCAGGTCCTCCATGGTGGCATTGGGCATCCCATGATGGAGCGCAGCACCTGCACATGCTGAGCAAATGACAGGCGGGCTAATGGCCAAATGCCACAGGTGATGTGCTTCCAGACAGCCATACAGGATACTTGGGGGCTAATGATAGCTCCAAGTCAATGATCCCATGGCATGCCATTCTGCTACAAGGTTTACTGTGCCCATGAAACGAGCAGCAGCATGCTGGATATGTTGAGAAGTGACGTACAGCATTCTGGGATTCTATGTCACTTCTCTGAATATGGATGATGGCGGCTGTTGACCACTGCCGGAGGACTCCAGTGTCAACGCAACATGATGGAGTGCACCTGGGCAGAACGCTGAAGGGAGAGTGGACACGCTGTAATGGTAAGACGAAATCACATACAGAACCGCACACTTGTGGATCGTGGAGGTGGACAGGGCCTTGTTCACTAGCTTCCAGTTTTCTGAATGTGTCAGTCTAAAAAAATCTGTCCCATATTGTTAAGACCAGTGCCCCTCATTTCCCTACATTTTGAGTGTCTGTATCCAATATTTCTGTGACAAAATGCGAGGAGGTATACAGGGTTGGCCCTGCAGGTGGTGGGTTTTATCTCAGCCTCACCATAACTTCCCTCTCCCTTCCAAATCTCTTAACTGTTCTTTCCCTGGACACCACTGCAGATCAGACTCTGAAATGACCATCCACAGATCATGGCTGCCATTACTGGCAAGTGTCAGGGGTCCTCCGCTCTTCTAAAAATGGACCATGCCAGTCATCACTATCCATACAATCCCACCGTTAAATCACCCAAAACTTTGGATCATGTATGGTACAAAAATAAACTAATAAAATAGATAGTTTGAAAGCTTAAAATAGCCATTCCTGGGGTACACATATCATATATATATATATATATATATATATATATATATATCTATATATATATATATATATCTATCTATAGATAGTACAGCATCATGCCAGTGTACTGTTTCTTCTGGGCTAATGGAAGGACAATGTTAAAGAAAAATCTTATTGTTGGTGCAGAGCATATTAAAATCAATGCTTTTAAAAATAAAAATGTTATAGTTTTCCATTTCCCAGGCTCCTTAGATTTGTGTAGCCCCCACCCCAAATACATCTTGGATGTTCTCCTGACTCACCTGAGACAGTACAAAAACTTCCAGACATGCAGGTCTCCGGTTAACTATATGGTGGGGGCTGAAAGTGTCCTTCTCTGCCGGACTCTGCTCATTGCCCTGTCGGTGGTGAGCTGCATGATTTCGGCTACTGTGTGTGTTTGTGTGTGTGTGTGTGTGTGTGTGTGTGTGTGTGCGGAAAGAGAACATGAAGAGAGGAGGCCATGGTACAAAACAATGGGGGGGGGGGCACTGTGTGTGATGGCACTGCAGTCTTTCTGCTGGGGAGCTGGAAGCAATGTGGGAGCAGAATAAATGTGCAATCAAAGTATTTCTTGGCTTGCATGGTTTCCTGAACAAGTGACCAAAATGTACCATTATAATTGAGAGCTAGTGCAACCATCTGTGGGTTAGTGCAATTTTGAATCAACTTGCCCTGCTGGCTAGTGCAAAAAATATTTAAGGTTGACCCCTGCCCACAATGGCTCAAAACCCTTACCAGCACAGAGCAAAATCAGATTTCCTGATAGGGACCCTGAAAACCTGATCACCAGGTAAAAAACCTGACAGGTGACAACTTTACAGGTATCCCATGATTTTATTTATTTGTTTTACCAGGAGTGTCGCACTAAGCTGAAAGCTTGTTTACAGGTGTGACCTGGGAGCACAAGTAAGTTAAATGACTTGCTCAGGGTCACACAGTATGCAAGTGGGGGCTGTGGGATTCAAACCCAGGTCTCCAACACAGAGCCTTACACCACTGCACTATACTGCCTCCTATGATAATCCTCTCTATTCCCTCTCACACCTCCAGAAAAGTTAAGTTGTTTAATGTGTTTGCAAATCAGAGTATCTGAGGTGCGAAAGTCCAGTGATGATGTCCCTGTCCTTACAGAAATTAATATGGCAGTTCTGTAGTACCATAGAAACATAGAACTTGACGGCAGATAAGGACCGCTTGGCCCACCCAGTCTGCCCATTTCCCTACCCAACGGATAAGCTGCAGATCCTAGTTAACCAATAGCCTACTTCCTCCTACCCCCCACTAGAATTGCCTTATGTCTGTCCCATGCATTCTTGAATTCCCCCACTGTTTTTGACTACGACCTCCTCAGGAAGGCTGTTCCATGCATCCACAACCATCTCTGTGAAGAAATACTTCCTCACATTACCTCTGAGCCATCCCCCTCTATCTTCAAATTGTGCCCCTTTGTTCTTGCACATCTCTTTCTGACAGATGCTACCCTCTTGGACTTTGTTGATTCCCTTGAGGTATTTGAAAGTTTCTATCATGTCCCCATCTCCATCCTTTCCCCGAGGCTATACATCTTAAGCTCCTTTAATCTTTCTTGTGTGTCTTCTGGTGCAGACCCTGTACCATTTTGGTTGCCCTCCTCTGAACAGCCTCCACCTTGTCTATATCTTTGCGGAGATGGGGTCTCCAGAACTGTACACAATACTCCAGATGTGGTCTTACCAACTGTCTGTACAGAGGGCCAACGACTTCCTGTTTTCTACTGGTGATGCCCCTCCCTATGCATCCCAGTATCCCCCCAGCCCTCCTTACTGCCTTCTCACATTGCTGGCCCATCTTTAGGTCATCTGATATGACTACCCCCAGGTCCCTTTCCATTTTTGTTGTCAGTATCTTACCCCCCATTGTGTACTCTTCCCCTGGGTTTTTGTTTTCAAGGTGCATTACTTTGCACTTCTTTGCGTCGAATCTAAGCTGCCATACATTTGACCATTCCTCCAACCTTGCCAAGTTCCTTTTCATCCTTTCCACCCCACCTTGCGTATCAACCCTGTTGCAGATCTTTGTCATCTACAAAGAGACTTTCCCTTCCAGTCCCTCTGCAATGTCACTTAAACACATTAAAAAGGACCGGCCACCGTACTAAACCCTGCGGTACCCCACTAGTAACCTCCCCTTTCTTCACTGTGGACTCCATTTACTGTTACCCACTGTGTTCTGTTGTCCAGCCAGTGTTTTACCAGGGCTTCCACCCTGGGACCCACTCCCAGGCTGACTAATTTGTTTATTAATCTTGTGTGCAGGACTGTGTCAAATGCCTTGCTTAAGTCTAGGTAGGCCATGTCCACAGCCCCTCCCTGGTCTACTACTTTGATTTCTTTGACTGGGTAACCAATCAGATTTGTCCAACATGAACTTCCTGCTGTGAATCTATGCTGCCTTGGGTCCTGTGCCCCACTGGACTCTAGGTACTCAACAATTCTTTGCTTCAGAAGTGATTCCATAATTTTCCCTACCACTGAGGTCAAACTGACAGGCCTGTAGTTTCCTGCCTCTGTCTTGCCCCCACATCAGTCAGATTCATTTCCAATGGTGAAGTCAAATAATTCAATGCAGTCAATGGCACTAATTCAATCAATCACTTTAACCAGGCATAAACACCATTGAGCAAGCTCATTTTCAAGGTGGTCCTGGGCATTAATACAATACAGTACACTTCATAAGATTACAATTACGGTGGACAACGGTGGGAAAAAAAAAAAAAATTGTGGAGGTGCCGGTCAATATGGGTCTATACATACCGGTCAACATAATTAACATGCAAAGGTACGTAATGATAAGCTTTACTGGAATGAGAAGAGACAAGAATCCCATATAGTCTCTGCTAAGTAAGAGCTTGTACCTAAATGATAAAAAATAAGGAGGTATTAAGGAATAGGGTAGAAATTGGGGTGAAAGAGTAGGCAGCCAAGAGGGAGGCCAGAATAGGTAAAAGGTAGAGAATAGGCAGGGCCATCTCAAATTTAGGGAACTAGGCTTGTAGGTCCTAGGTTTCAGTTGTTAGGAATGTGGGGTGGATGAGATACTTAGGCGTAGGATTTGAGAGTGGCAGCTGGGGCATAGGGGTCATAGGCATCTGAAACAGTTGCACAATTCCTTCAGATAATCCATTAATAGAGCTTTGAATGTGAAAATGCTTGGAAGAGAGGATCATTTTAATGAGTCTTGCATAGTGTTCCAAAGTGATGGAAGTGAGAAGTTGATTGCTGCTGAGCCAAGGGTAGTTTCCACTCTAGGAATCTGGAAGCAGATTATTGAGAAGCGTCTCATGCCATAGGAACCTTTAACCCTTTTGAAGAGGCTCGAGATGTATGCAGGGAGGTTATCAGATAATGCTTTCAAAAAAAAAAAAAAAAAAGAAAGAGGAGAGCATTCCTTTTTCTCCTAGTTGAGAGTGAGGTCCATCCCGAAACCTGGTATAGACAACAGTGATGTGTACCATGGGGGATTAAGTATAAATCTTAAAGCCCGGTGGTAAAGGATGTCCAGTTTGTTTAGCATAGTTGATGGGCAATGACTGTAAAGGAAGTCAGCATAGTCCAGTATAGTTAGGAACGTAGTTTGTTCTAGTCTCATTCTGGCTTCTAACGTAAGTAAGTGTTTAATGCGATAAATGAAATCTCAAAGAAACTAAGACCGTGATTAGGTTTATTCTAAGTGGCACAGAAAGTTGAGCTCATTATCCAGCCAGAACCCTAGGTATTTAAAGGTATCAACTACTTCAAGGGGTTCATCTAAGGGTGTTCGGATCTGTGTGATACAGTGCCTTCAGAAAATATTCACCCCCTTGGATTTTGTCACATTTTGTGATGTTGCAAACTCAAATTAAAATACACTTATATGGGCTTTTTTTGTCATGCATCTACACAAATTACTCTATAATGCCAAAGTGGAATGAAACTTCTGGAATTTTTTGTACATGTAATTTAAAATAAAAACCTGAAATGTCTTGATTTGATAAGTATTCACCCCCTTTGCTATGACACTCCAAATTGAGCTCAGGTACATCCAATTTCCTTGTGAGATCACTAAAACTTGAATGGAGTCCACCTGTGGTCAGTTCAAATGGTTGACATGATTTCAGAGGAAATACACCTGTCTATATAAGGTCCCACTGTTGACAGTGCATGTCAGAGCAGAAACTCTACCATGAAGACCAAGGAGCTGTCCGTAGAACTCTGTGATAGAATTGTGAGGAGGCATAGATCTGGGGAGAGGTATAAAAACATTTCTAGGGTGTTGAAAGTTCCCAGGAGCCCGGTCAAGTCCATCATTAGGAAATGGAAAGATTACAGAACCACCCTGACTCTTCCTAGAGCAGGCCATCCTCCCAAACTGAGCAACCAGGCAAGAAGGACCTTGGTCAGGGAAGTGACCAAGACCCCAATGACCACCCCGACAGAACTACAGAGTTCCATGGCGGAGATGGGAGAACCTGTCCAGAAGACAACAATCTCTGCAGCACTTCACAGATGTCGCCTCTATGGGAGAGTGGCTAGATGGAAGCCACTCCTGAGAAAAGGCCACATAATACCAGCCTGGAGTTTGCAAGAAGGCACGTGGCAGACTCAGACCATGTGGCAAAAGATTCTCTGGTCTGATGAAAAAAAAAAAAAAAAATTGAACTCTTTGGCCCCAATGCAAAGCGCTATGCCTGGCGCAAACCGAACACAGCTCATCACCCATGTAACACCATCCCTACCATGAAGCATGGTGGTGGCAGCATCATGTTATGGGGATGCTTTTCAGCGGCAGGGACTGGGGCACTTGTCAGGATAGAGGGAACAATGAATGGAGCCAAATACAGGCACATCCTTGAGGAGAACCTGCATCAGTCTGCAATAGACCTTGGACTGGGACGATGATTAACGTTCCAACAGGACGACCCCAAGCATACAGCCAAAGCAACACTGGAGTGGCTACAGAACAAGAAGGTGAATGTCCTTGAGTGGCCCAGCCAAAGCCCAGACTTGAATCCCATTGAGAATCTATGGAAAGACAAAGATTGCAGTTCACAGACACTCCCCATCCAACTTGACAGAGCTTGAGCAAATCTGCAAGGAAGAATGGGTGAAAAATCCCCAAATCCAGATGTGCAAAGCTGATATAGACATACCCAAGAAGACTCAAAGCTGTAATTGCTGCCAAAGGCGCTTCTACAAAGTATTGACTCAGGAGGGTGAATACTTAAGTAAACAAGATATTTCAGTTTTTAATGTTTCATAAATTTGTTGCACAAACATATTTTTGCCCCTTTAAATTGTTGAGTATGCTGTGTGAATCAAGGGGGGAAAAATTATTTCAATGCATTAAAAATTCTGGTAGTAACACCACAAAATGTGACAAAATCCAAGGGGGTGAATACTTTCTGAAAGCACTGTATGTGGACATCCAGTAGACTTTGGTGAGAGAATCATTGCTTTAGACTTTTTGGCATTGAGGAGGAGCTTATGAGTGATAAGGTTGTATTGGAGGGTGACAAAGTCTTTCTGTAAGTACTCATGGGCCAAATCCAATGATGAATTTGTGGTACAGAGTACAGTATCCTCTGCAAATAAGTGCACATTGGCTGTGCCCAGCTGCGAGTCCAGATTATTGATGTATATTGCAAAGAGAACAGGGCCCAGGATGGAGCCTTGTGAGACTCCTCGTAATAAGGATTTTTGTGGGGACAGATCTCCTATGGCTTTGACTTGTAACCTATTGGTTAGGTAGCTGGTGAACCATTTAATGGCAGAACTATCAAGTCCGATGTTACTCAGTGCAGTAAGCATGATGGTATGATCCACAGTATCGAAGGCCTTACTTAGATCAAGCAAGAGGGCAATACATGCTTCTTAGAGTCCAAGGCCATTTGCCAGTCTGTAGTTACTTTGACAAGAGCAGATTCGGTACTGTGTTGGGCTCTGAAGCCGGACTGAGTCGGGTTTAGCAACTTTTGTGAATCCAAATGTTCTCTAAGTTGGATGTTGACAATTTTTCAAATAATTTAGAGAGGACGGATAGTATAGAAATAGGCTGGTAATTGTTCAGATTACTCTGATCCCCAGTCTTGAATAATGGTAGGATGTGGGCAGTTTTCCACGAGACAGGTAGCTCACCTTGAATCAGAGAGGTGTTGAATAAGTGTGTAATGGGGGCGGTCAGATAGGTATGGCCAAGTTTTAGGAAGTAAGGTTCAATATCATCTGCACCCGCACTCTTTTGTATCCAGAGAAAGGAGGAGATCCTCCACTTGCTTGAACATATTAACATACTAAAATGCCAGCAGAATAGGCCTAACGGTCTTTCGCGTCTGCTCGTTTGGTCAGCCCCCACCCTGGGAGCTGACCTTGCTGCCCCCCTCGCCTTCTCCCTTCCCAGTTCTGGATATTCTCGCTGCATTGGATTTTGCTTCCAGAACCCTTCCCCTGTACCTGTCCCACCCCCTCTTGAACCCCTCCACAGTCTCTGCCTCCACCAGGCCCCTAGGCAGCACATTCCATGGCTCCACCACCCTCTCAGTGAAAAGCACCTCCTCCTCTCCTGAATCTCCCCCCAGCTTCCACCCATGCCCTCTAGTGGCCCCTCTTCCTTCCTTCAAGCACCTTGACTGCTCCTCCTCTATTTACCCCCTTCATGTACCTGAAGACCTCTATTATGTCCCCCGGTCCCTTCTCTCTTCCAATGTGTATATTTAGCTCTTCGAGCCTCTCCTCATAGGTCCATCCCCAAGCCCCAAATCATTTTGGTTGCCCTCCTCTGACCCTCTCCAGGAGTTTAGTGTCCCTCTTAAGTGTGGCTTCCAAAACTGCACGCAGTACTCGAGGTGCGCCTCACCAAGCAGTTACAGAGGGAGTATCACTTCCCTCCTTCTGGAGGTGATCCCCCTAGCGATACATCCCAGCATCCTGTTGGCCTTGGCTGCTGCCCTCCTACAAGTCTCAGAGTTGTTCATCTCGACATCCACCACCACACCCAGGTCCCTCTCAGCCACTGAGACTTGTAGCATTCCCCCCCCCCCAGGGTGTACACTTGGCCCAGGTTTCTGGCCCCCAGGTGCAGTACCTTGCATTTCCCTGCATTGAACCTTAGCTTCCACTTTCTAGACCATCTTTCCAGAGCCTCCAGGTCCCCCTGTAGGGCCACCCTTCCCTCCTCCCCATCCGCCACTGCCCCCAGTTTTGAGTCATCCGCAAAGAGACTCATCTCACTCCTGATACCTGTCCTTATATCAGAGACGTAGACGTTGAACAGAAGGGGCCCAAGGACTGATCCCTGTGGGACCCCAGTAATGACCCTCCTTGGGGATGAGACTATTCCACCAACTACGACCCTCTGGGTCCGGTCCTGGAGCCAATTGCCTATCCATCTGATCATCTGGTTCCCACCCCATTTCTCCCAGCTTATCCAATAGACTCTCGTGAGGAAGAGAGTCAAATGCCTTGCTGAAGTCTAGAAAGAGGACGTCCACTGGTCTACCCAGGTCCAAGGCACTCGTCACCCAGTCATAGAACTCCACAAGGTTTGTCTGACATGATTTCCCTGGGATGAATCCATGCTGTCCATCTTCCAGGCACCCTGACTTTTCCAGGTTCCCCACTAGCCTCTCCTTGACGATGCTCTCCATCACCTTGCCCAACACTGATGTCAGGCTGACAGGCCTGTAGTTCCCTGCCACCTCCCTTGATCCCCCCTTGTGGATAGGCATTATGTGCCACCTTCCAGTCCTGGGGCACCCACCCTGGGAATGTAATTGAGGAAGCTGAAGGGAGTGGGATGCGGTTGGTTATGTTGTGGTCATCAGTGAAGCCAACAGTGTAGTCTCTTGCCGGGCTAAGTTTGCTGAGAGGTAGGTGTCAAAGGCAAGCCCTGCAGTGGCAAAGTGATCATTAAACTTCTTTAGTATATCAGCTTTGTCCGTATAGGTGGTACCAGACAATTTTGTTTGGAAGGTGTGTTGCGTGGACTGACCTTTGACTTCTTCGAGGATGTTCCAAAATTTGGCAGAGTTGTTTTTATTGTCTTATAGTTCTTTTTGGAAGTACCTAGCTTTTTCTGACCTAATTAGCTTGGTACAAGCATTCCTAGTGGTACTGAATGCTAACCAATCGACCTCCAGGTGGGATTTCCTCACTTTTTTCCACCAGTAGTCCCTATCCCTAAGTGCTTTCTTCAGGATGGGAGAGAACCAGCCAGGAGTTTTATTTTTTTATTTGATCAGTCTTAGTGGGGCATGTTTGTCTATTAGCCCCAGTAAGAGGCTGTGAAATATGTTAAATGCCTCGTTAAAGGTGGGGGCTAGACAGAAATCCTGCCAACGAATGTTGCTTAGATCTTTCAGGAAAGTGTACTGGCAGAACTTTTTCAGGCATCTTTTTTCAGTTTGAATTTGGAGGCCGTTTTTATTTGGGAAGGATGTCTGATGCAGGCAGTAGCACAATAGTCACTTACATCATTGAAGAATACTCCAGTATGCGAGATATTGTGAGGTTTGTTTACTAGCATAAGGTCCAGGAGGGTGCTGCGCTCAGGGTTTTTTCTGTCAGGTCTGGTTATAGCAGTCGCCATTTGTAACAGACCACTAACATCGCATAGATCCTTCAATTTCTTAGAGCTGTCATCATCCCAATTTAGACTGAAATCCCCCCATTAGAATACACTCAGTATTAGCAGAGTCAAGAAGGTTTTGAAGGTGTGGCAGAAGTGCCTAGCCACCAGACGGCGGTCGGTAGCATGCTGCCATAAGGAGTGATTTCTCACTGGAAAGTGATCATTTTAGAGCCAGGCATTCAAATTCCTTAGCCTTTGAGGTACAGTCAAAGACTGACTGTGAATTTGCTTTTGACTTATATTGCAACCCCTCTCCCTCTAGTCAGTCTGTCTATCACAGCAGTAGATGATATATCCGGGTACGCTGATAGATTTGTCTGGGGTCGAGGGTGTGAGCCAGAATTCAGTTATGAAGAAATCAGAAGATGCATGGACCCCCAGGTCTGTATAGAGTCAATCTTCTCTAGCAAACTACAGACATTGATACGGAGAAAGCCAATCCCTTTATATTGAGGGAGGTCTGCAGGGGCATCCAGAGAAATAGGTGGGCCTGGGTTTAATTCAACATTTCCCGAACAGAGTAGGAGAAGCAGTAGTAGTTTAAGGTGGTGTCTTAGCCTGCTAAATAGTCTTGTTACTCCATCTAGCGTACATTGGTTTAGCGGTGGCTGTGTTAAGGGCAGGATTGCTATTTGCTAGGGGGATAAAGACAGACAACTGATGCGGCAGATACCATCCTTGGGAATTGCACATGTTCTATAGTTATGGCCTGGTGGGATGAGGGGCATGACCACAGAGGAGACGTCCCTGATGTAGGATGCCATGGTCTACTGTGGGAGGCTATATCTTGGTAGATGATAGAGATGGGAAACTGGTCTTTGTCAGAGTTGCAAACCGAAATTTTGGTTACAGCATAACTTAGTAATTAGGCAACTATAGAGAAGGATAGGCGCAGATTGCTTTCTTAACGTGGATATATTTCCTTTTACCAGTAATAAATACATGATTTGCAACAGTTCCTTGAGAGGGCCAGGGAAATGAGTGGTTCCCGTGGGAGGATGGGGTACCAGTGAAAATTAAGGCCTAGATAACCAATGAGGCGTGGCTGGCAACAGCCAGTAGGAGTGAGCTAGAAAGCCAGGGTGGGGTTTATGTGCATTTAATCAGGACCGGGCGTGCTTAAAATTGGCAGCTAAGGCTCCTTCCTGAGGCAATCAGTCCCTGAGGAGAGTCTGTACCTGCGTTTCTGTGAGGGGCTGGTGGCTTCACACCTGGACTGCGGGTGGCAGTCTGGGTTCATGGGAGAACCACAGCTGTGGCTCTCAGACTTCCTGGAAGGAGAAGCAGAGGAGAATTAAGTAAGAAAGTCAGAGGGGTGGGGCTGCTCGTGGAGCTAAAAAGAAATGCGAACTGGCTTAAACGTGGGGGTGTTGCAGACCAAAATGTTAGGCAAGTGCCTCCAAGTCTGAGTGAGCAACAACAGGGCTATTTAAAACACAATACTAAGCGAATACTAATTAAAAGATGATGGCTAAACTAGTAGACTTGTTCCTGCTTTATTAATACAGGACAGAAGGGTTAGTTAGGTGCAAATGTTGGGTAAGAGTGTGTGTGTGTGTGGGGGTGGGGAATGGAATATGGTGGGGCCGGCGAGAGAGGTTGCACAGAGGCCCAGAATAATTAAGGTCGGACATGACATCATGTTGCAGGTTAGGGCACCCTGGAATCCCCCCCCCCAAAGAAAAACAAACAAAAAAATGCATGGATCAGAGGTACAGAGTTCTATCAGTCTGTCAGCTCAAGCCAACCCTCAAAAGACAAGACAGGTCATCCTACTCCACTACTGCAAGGTCAGGCTTGATGTGCGAAGGCTTCTGTATAGCAAACCATTTTCCTCCCCATTTCCTCCACTTCTTCCTCCTCTTTTAAGAACAGCTATCTTCAGGGGGGTGCAGCAACCCCTACTGGTGACAGCAGGCTACAACACCACAGTGGTCTTGCCCCACAGCAGGGGCTGGCTCCCAGGGTGCACCATTGTCCAGGCATGCTAGTGTGGCTACTGCTATTTCCTAAGAATGGATATGCATGATACCAACTGGCTCAAGCAAAGGTCAGTATCTTCCCTCCAAAGTGCCAAAAGTTCCAGCATGCCTACCTCTCAAGTACCATCTCTAAACAGATGTTGCTGCAGGAAGATACTAAAGTTTCAAATAGTGTGTCAGAGCTATTTCTAGACACACTATTACAACACAGAACATATAGTACCCAGTGTATTTAAATTTTTAATTTTAACTGATCCTTACTTCAATAAAATTGTTTGCTTGTTTGCCGTAACAGCCAACATATTCAAAACATTTGTAGATGCAGTTTAGGAGGCTCTTATAAAGTTTAAAAGGGGGAACAGTCAGCACTAACAACCCAATGGCCAAGTGTGGGACTGGTCCCAGTCTGCAGTTTGTGTGCAAAAATTATTTTCTTTTAACACTTACCATTTATTGCAGTATAGAAGACTATCTGGCTGATTCTGCAGCCTCCCAAGCAGACATCTGCTATAACCAGAAATCCCAGAACCCACTGCAGCTGATGTTGGAGCTGTGCAGCAAAGTGGGAGATTCAATGGCCTGTAGTGCATGTTAGATATTTTATAAACTTGATCAGACATTTGCTGGTCCCATTGTCCTCCATGGGTAAGTATAGTCCCAAAGGATGGGGAGAACAGTAGGACAGGCAAACATGTGATCTTAGCATTATCCTTGTTTCAGGGGATATACCCTTTTCAGGCCAGAGTCCTCCAATCCCCCAGCATCAGCAACCCACTGGTTATACCTACAGCTTCCCTCCCATGGCAGAGGCTCTGGGAGGCCATCCTCTTCCTCTCCCCCTCTGAGGTAGTCCACTAGGTCCCACAGGAATCCCACAGACCCAGATGCTCACAGGCAGACATGGATATTGCTACCCTTTTGGGTCCCTTCGATCTCCCCCAACATGACCGCAGCCACCTGACACACACACACACACACACACACACACACACACACACACACACACACACACACACGTATCCCCACAGCAAAAGCAAACTCCTTGGCCCAGCCACAGGATCATTGTGGCGCTGAAGCTCTCAGCTGACCCTCCCCAAGTCACACTGCTGTATGACAGCTGCCCCAGCCTGACCTGCCTCCCAACATGGCAACTCCAGTTCACTCCCAAACCTGGATCACCTGCGTGGTAACATAAATGCACTGCAGCTGGCATATCAGGATGCCCACCTTTGTATTAAAGCCGCAGTATTCATCAGGTCACCATACTTTTTATTCCTCCAACAAACAAAAAAAAAATCAGTCTGGCAAAAATATCAACATAACCCATTTTCTTTTAGTTTTTTTCTCATTCCGCAACCAACATATGGAATTTTGAGGTTCTTAAAGTTCCCACTCCCATGCCATGCCAGCCATGAAAAAAAATTAAATATCTTGGGACAGTGTTGTGCGGTTTAATCAATCAAAATCATTATTTAACCAGGCGGGCACTGTTAAGCAAGGCTCATTTGCAAGGTGGACCTGGTCATTAATACATCAAAGTACAGTACAGAAGCAAGTATACAGAAAGCAATAATATATAAGGAAGAAAAAGTATATATAGTGTATACATTACAAGGTTGAAATAAATGAAAAAACAGCATTATTTTACAATTGAAGAAGTCAGCAGATGTACAGTCAACCATACCCATAGGCATACAAGGGTTATAAGCAGAGATCTTTTGAGTGAGGCAGCCGGCAACTACACATATAGGGGAAAGAGTGTATGGGGTGGCAGATTAGAGAGGTAAAGAAGAGGAGGGATACATTACCAACAACTGGGGGAAAAAAAAATTTGAGCTAAAACCACAGAAAGTGACGATGGCTGTCGTGTACTTGTTTATTGTGATAATGATGGAGGAGGGGTGAATAATTGGGACACTACTATGGATGGGGTGGCACTTTAGCCAGGCTGGAGTGGACAGGGAAGGGTGGGTGTAGCAGAAAGAGTTAACAGGGAAAGAGTGAGAGCCAGGGGTAGAAACATGGCAAGTGTCAGGATGAAAAGGGGGAGTTGCGGAATTAGTGGGCTAGCGGTGAGGAAAACATTTGCAAGGTGCTTTCATGTAGTGATCGTAGAGCACCTTGAAGATATTCAGGCTAACGGGGCAGCTCAGCTTCAGGTTCTTTTGTAAACCGTTCCACAATGTGGGTAAAGAAAAGCTTAGAGCAGCTTTGCCGAAACGAGTTTTGACCCTTGGAACTTGGAGGACAATTAGGGAATAGCTCCTTAGAGTGTAGGTGCCTAACACACTCTGGGGAATACAATTTGAGACATATGAGGAGAGCTTGTTGGTCACCGCTCTGAAGGCCCACAGGGTGGTGTTTCTATTCCTTCTATAGTGAAGCGAAGTCCAGCCTAACAATGAGTACAGGGAGCACTGGTGTGTGGAAAGAGGAAGGCCAGTAATGAACCCGATAGCTCTGTGGTAGAGGGTGTTCAACTTAGCTAGTGCAGAGGCAGTGCAGTGGCTGTAGAGCAGGTCCGCATAATCTATTAAAGATAGGAAGGTGGGGGGGGGGGCACAGTTGAGCCCGAGAAAATGTCAGCTTTTTGATAAGGCTCCATCTAATCTCTGGCAAAAAGTAAATATCTTGATAAATACCTAAAAACTCAAATCTTCTGGACTATAGTGGAGCGTGAGAAGATATGGGTAATCCTAAAAGAGATAAGGGCACTGGAGAAGGAACTAAAGCTAAAAACGTTACGAGCTCTACGACTGCTAAAACGGCCCAGGCCTGACCTCAAGAACCGGAGGATCGGAACATAGAGGGTCCCCCTATAGAGACATTGCAAACGCTGGGAATCAAACTGAATAGTCTTATTGCTTCAGTCGCTGGGTTGTCAAATAAGTTTGACACCCTTACCAACAGAGTAACCACAGTAGAAACATCGATTGAAGCAGTCACGTTGGCCTCAGTTGAATCTGCGAAGAAAGACTCTGCTTTGGGAACAGTCGCAACTATGGTTAAAGAAAATAAGCTGAAAATGAGGCTGGAAACTCTGGAAAAAAAAAAAAATTCAGGCACGGTCACAAAATATACGCTTAATTGGTCTACCGGAGGGAAGTGAAGGAGATCACCTTATGCTTTATCTACAAGACTGGCTGATTGAACAACTTGGTGAGGAAATCGAGACTACGGTACTACACTTCCAGAAAGCGCACAGAGTTACTCCACGAGGTACAGTGGAAGATTCAGAGACGCCAGGCCATCCTAATAGTAACAGATGGGCCAGGCTCTAGGGATCGCATCCTAGCCGAAGCAAGGCTTAAGAAAACCCTCCTTTGTGATGGCCAGCAAATTCGTCTGTTTCCTGACCTGGGATATGCCGACACACAGAAATGCAAGAAGTTTGATGGTATTAGAGCGCTCCTGCGTGAATCTGGTATCCCACACGGTTTGGTGTTTCCAGCCAGGCTTCGGATAGTGCATCGAGGCCGTATCTTCATTTTTTACGATCCAGCAGACGCCACGCGGTAGTGTCAGAAGAACACTCCATCGAGACAGCGGCCTTTGCAAGAGGAGGATTCAGAATCTGAGGACGACCTGGGTGGATCATGAACATTAGCTTTTTTTGATTAAAAAGGTACTGTACATGGGGCCTAAAGTGTTTGGTTGAAAGACAGTCGAGCCCTGTCCAGATATATATTGATGTCTGTATCCATTATGTTGGGCATATAGCACTGTTTGTGTTTCTATTTGGCAGAGAATGGGCTTCATCTTTAAAGCTTAAAACAGATGATTGTGTTATAATCCCTTTTATATAGTTTTAACCGAATGCTCACTTGCAATTGTTTGTAAATGATAACTGTCAGATAAGATAAAATAATAGGGTTGGCCAGGGAAGCCTAAGCGTTTTGTTTTGTTTTTAAATATTACCTGTTGCTGGATATTACTTCTCTCTTTCAGAGCAGTGAATTCATGTTTCAATAGTTCTGTGGATTGAATCTTATTGCCATTTTTGATTTGACTTTGTAATACCTTATCTATTCAAGATTAGCACTTTGGTGCACATACAAAGGTTTTGCATATAGGATAATTATTCTTTGACTCTTAAATAGGATAGCCATGATGGACATTGGACTTTGACCCTATTAGTATTATCCTAATGCCTCTCATGGGCTCGTTATACAGCCTTAATCTAGGGAAACTATGTTATTATATAAGAAGTCTTACCCCCAAATGTCGTATCTTAATGCATTTGATGTGAAATATTGCTATATTAAGAGGAGTGGCGCCCTCCTGGTGATAGATGATTATTCTGTTATCAAATGTTGGAAGACTGTACTGTATGTACTGTATAAAACAATAAATATAAAATAAAAAAAAAAAAAAAAAAGGAAGGTAGTTGAATCTTTGCCTCCTTTGTGAGCAGGTGGTTAATTCTGCAGGATAGTCCTAATCTTTGCCTTGGTTTCTTCTGTAGTTCTTTGAGATGTTCGGCGAAGGGCAGTTTATGATTGAGCCAAACTCCTAGATATTTGAATTTAGCTACTTACTCTAGTGTTTCTCCAAGAACAGTGGTAATTTGTGGGATAGCCCCCCCAGCAGGAACTGCTGCATGCAAGGTGAGGGAGAAGAGCATGTCTTTTGTCTTTTTCGCATTGAGCAAAAGCTTTTGTTTATGAGCCGGTATTGTAGAAGGTTAAATTCAGCTTGGAGGTCTTCACAGGCCGCTTCCGATGTGGGAAGCAGTAAGTACAGTGTCGTCCGCGAATAAGTGGATGTTGGCTTTTTTGATGGGGTCATTGATGTTGTTAATGTAGACTGCAAAGAGGAGGGGACCAAGGATAGAGCCCCAGGGCACGCCCCTCAGCATAGGTTTTAATGGAGAAAGATCACCTTCAGCTTTAACCTGCTGTTTCCGTTCTCCGAGGTAGTCTGCAAACCAGCACACAGATTTATGGTCCAGGCCTAAGGTGCTTAGGGAAGAAAGAAGCAGGCTGTGATAGACTGTGTTGAATGCCTTACCAAGATCCAAGAAAACTGCACAGACATGCTTCTTGTTGTCTAGGTCTAGGAGCCAATCATTGGTCACCTTAGCTAGGGCTGTTATGGTGCTGTGCTTTGCTCTGAATCCAGACTGAACCGGGTTTAATAGCCTTCTGGATTCTAAGTATACCCCTAGCTGGCCACACACTATTTTTTCTAATAATTAGACAGGATGGGAAGGAGGGAGGAGATTGGTCTGTAATTATTCAGATCACAGGGGTCACCTGCTTTTAATAGAGGGATGACATGGGCTATTTTCCATTGAGGGGGGAGGCTACCCTGGGAGAGTGACATGTTGAATAGGTGGGAGATTGGCACCGCAAGCACATGGTAGGCACATTTCAGATAGTATGGCTCTATGAAGTCTGAGCCTGCTCCCTTCCTGGTGTCCAGCTGCAGCAGTAGGTCTTCCACTTCTTTTAGAGAGACAGGCAGGAGGGCCAAGGCCTCCTCGGTAGAGAGGGACTCGTGGGTTGGTGGGCCCTGAGCTGTGCAGAGGTCATTGGCAGGAGAAGTATCAAATGCTTGCCCTGCTGTTGCAAAACAGTTATTGAGGGCTTCCAGGTTTACCATCAGAAACCTGTGGCAACACCATCCTAACATAGCCACAGTATTTTAGTACATGCATTCATTCAACGGGTAACCTCGGCAGAAGAGGTTTACAAATTGTAATGGGCAGCCATCCTTAAAGGACAGCTAATGCTTTCAAGAACACAAAATAGGTTTAGCTAATAATCCGCATTAGCTCTGCATCCCCCCCCTCCAAATTATTATTGTGGTCATTTGCATGAAAACAAGATCTTTGCTCCTGAAGAGTTAATCTGTTCCTCTTGCCTATTCTCTACCCTCTACCCAAGGTCATAATACAATACCTGCGACACCACTTTTACTCCCATGGCAACAGATTGCAATGTCACAGAGGATTATGACTTCAAGTAGGGAATAAGCTACAGAGGCAGATGAACTCCAATAGACAATGATCGTATATTCATGCAAATTTCCTCCAATAACGGCAAGGAGAAATCTATAGAAAATATAGAATACAAGCTGGATTGAGCCTAAATAATGTTTTTCAAAGTTTTCCTAGAGGCAGCAGCAGCTCTTAGTGACGTGACTCATTAAATACAAAAATTAGCTGTAAAAGTTGTTTTAACAATATCAAAAAAACAAACTGAGCTGATCCTGAATCCAAGGATGTCAGAAATACGTTTTTCGGACTGACCACAATCCTTTTTTAAAAGGCCTTTGAAAAAGGCTTGTGGTCAGTCCGAAACATGTCAGGCCGGACACGTCTGTCTTTGGTGAAATAAAAATGGAAGCGTGGAAGTAGGGACCACGTGTTGAGATTTTATTGCATCTATCTTATGAGTTTGCGTGTGCCTGAAACCCTTTTTGTTGCTCTGTGTGGTTCCAGTGCACCGCGTCCCAGTGCGCACTCATTCTGTAGCCATACAACTGTAAAACATCTAGATGTCTTCCCCTTTCAATTGCTAGTATTTTTTTTTTTTTTTATTTAAAAATGTATTTTTTCCTGAATATAAATGGCTGATTTTTTTCTACTTTGAAACACTGTGCAACTGATAAGAGTTGTCTGGGGTTAGAAGTGACAAAAACATAAAGATACAGACTGCAAACCATAGAAAGCCCCTCAAAAATGTAATCAGTAGGCATGATGATATTTTAATTAACTGCAGCTGGAAAGCAGTATTTTTTGGAACTTTTCTGTTGAGCAGCTGATTTCAATAGACATTTAAACAAGACTTCTTGCAGGCCCATTGGTGGGCATAATTGCTAATGTTCCTAATCTCAAATCCTCTTCCTTGACCATCTCCCGTCAGCCCCCTTCATTGGAGGCTCATTAGCATAGTCCCCACCCCAACATGCACTGTGCACTTTGCTTCACGTATGTCTACCCACCCTATCAGTGCCATATTTATGGTACTATTTTATGCTGCTACCACTGTATTTATATCTATAGAGATACTTATTTATGTCTTTATCTGTATTTTTGATATAGGATTTGCATTCTTATTTTGCTACAGAAGTTGTTCCCCATTTCCCTTCCCTCCTGGGTTGTACCCAGAAACAAGCCTTGGCTCTGTGCACCTTTCCTGGTTACAAACTTTTAATAATCATACTCACAGCTGTGGAAAGTCGGGAGGCCAGGGTCATCTCCAAGTTCCCCTTCAGTCCCAGGAGTGCTGGTACCAAGATGAAGACTTCTGTTACATATTTAAATACGTCCCAGTGCTGAAGAATAAAAAACAAACAAATTGAATTGTTTAGCAGCTCAATCAATCAGACAGGTGGTGCAGTAATGCCAGATAATCCTCTCACAATCGTTAACAATGCTAAAAGGTTGCGGTCAGAAACCGGATTAGAACTTGCAGCTATGGGACAAGTATCAGATGCAGATGGGTAATAACATCCTGCTTTCAGAATAGCTTACAAAATTTGAATTTTCTCCCCAAAAGGAGGCACAATAGAAAGGTTCCAAAATGTTTTATACAGTACTGATGCCAACTGTTCTACTGGGGGGGGGGGGAAGGAGGATAGCAATGTTCTGAAATTTTGAACTTCACCGATGACCGAGTCCCTTTCAGACTCCTTCCCCCAGCCTCTTTCCCAGACATCTCAGACTTCCCCTTCCTCTGTCCACCATGGCTCACCCCACCTCCCCATAGCAGGGTTCCCTAGGTCGCTGGTGTGGGATCTGCAGGAGGCCAGTTTTCATCCTGCCAATTTTTTTTCTTTGGTGCCCTTCCCACTCCATCATAAGGATGGCAGAAAGGTTGCACACGCACTCCCGCCACCTGAAAAAGCCCTGGAGTAATGGCAGCAGTCCCAGCAGCAAGCCATCTTTGTACTGTGCTAAATGGTGTACTTCAAATGGTGTGTAGGAATGTTTTTTTTGTGTGCACTTCGTGTTGGAACAGTCAACAAATGTTTACACAATGGATTGGATGTATACTGAAGCACTTTAATAAGGCACAGTTGTACATTTTTATTAAAATGGAAGTATTTTGAATAAATTCATTAAGCTTTATACGCTTTTTTTAAACTTTAATTTTTATTAAAGCTTTGCAGATAATTACATCTCAGAGAGTCAATATTACAAGCTCAATACATTATAGGAGAGTACAATTTACATTCTCAGTGCACGAAAAAATTTCTACTGTCTAGAGTTAGAGTAGAGAATAAAACCATTAGTCTTCAATAATTTCTTCCATTGTAATTAGATTATTAAGGTTTTAGTTTACTACGATCATCCTCACCCGGGAGTAGGAGAGTCACCCTGTCCCCCTTCCTAGGTGAAGTTTCCCATTCTGACTGTTGCCAGATTACCCACCTCGACCATCTTCAGACATAAAGTGTGGTCTTATGGTTTATTTTAAAGGCGAGTTCCTCCAATTCAGCTAGGCGCCTGACAATTGAAATCCAGTCCTGTCGCTTAGGCAGCGAGGGACAGAGCCAAGCCCTAGTTATGGCCTTATGGGCTGCTGTAATCAGGATTGACCATAGGTACAGTGGATCAGGCCCCTTGATGTCCGATGGTGGAATCCCCAAAATCATTTCCTCCCAGTTTAGAGGTTGGGCTATTTAAGAATTTCCTTTATAGCTGAAGTAGTTTCTACCCAAAATCCATGCAGCTTTGGGCACGTCCACAAAATATGGCGGTACCCTGCCTCTTCTTCCCCACAACCCCTCCAGCAGCTAGCTGAATAGTTTGGGTTTCTTTTATTTAATTTTACGGGGGGGGTAAGGAAAAAGCGAACCCTTACCTTCCAGGCAAATTCTTGCCAAAGAGGGGATCGGGTCTCCTTTCTAGTAATGCTAAAGATGGATTTCCAGTCATGGGGTGTGGAGTCAAGGCTGGTTTCCTCCTGCCACTTGTTTTTGATCCTAGACAGGGGGTCTGCCCTTATGGTTCTGAGAACCCTATACAGGGTGGATATCAGGCCCTTTTGGTCCATGGAGGATTTTTTCTGTTGGATGGCTGTTAAGAGGTACAGCCCTGTCGGGATTTGCCTCTCTCCTTTGAAGAGATGTAGTATGTGTTCTTACTTCGAGGAACCTAAGGTGATCTGAGTTTTTGAGATTGAACTTGTTCTTAAGTGAATTATAGGCCTGGATCAAGCCCCCTTGAACAAAACTGCCCAAAATATGCCAGACCCACCCTACTCCACTGTTTGTATGTAAGATCTAAGCGGTTAGGAGGAAAGTCCATGGCCCCGGCCAGACTAATAGCCATAAGGAAGGTAGTAATTTATATTTTTGCCACAATCTATGGACCGAGCGGAGGGTCTCTCCAACTGAGAGAAGCTTGGGCACCGGGTGATTACAGGTTAGGAGAGGAGTCGCTGTTCGGTCTCCAAGAGGTAACCTACCCCCCCCCCTCCTCTCCCCTTTCCATTCCCCTCCAGCCAAAGATGGAGCTGGGACTGACCCACTGGAGTGCATGCTTCAATTGTACCACAAGAAAATAATCCTCCAAGTCTGGGAGGGATCTACCGCCATCCTCACAGTGGGCCTGTAATATCCTGAGATTTATTCTGGGTCTCTTGTTGGCCCAAATGAATCTGGAAATCATTTTATGCCACAGCTGGAAATTAGATTTGTGTATGTGTAACGGTATACATTGGTACAAGTACAAAAATTTAGGTAATACGTTCATTGTTATGGCTTGAATTCTAGCATGCATGGGCATGTTAGTCAGGGACCATCTTTCCATGTCCTTCTTGAGGGAGGCCATCAAGGGTGAATAGTTTGCTTTAAATAATTTAGAAGGGTGTTTAGTAATATGGACCCCTAAGTATCTCATCCCATCAGCAGACCAGTTTAAGGGGAGGAGTCGGCAGGTGTCCTCAGAGGGATTAAAGAAAAAGCTTTGGGCTTCCGTTTTTGTTTTATTTAGGGAGTATCCTGAATGTTTCCTGAATTCTAAGATGGGCCACACCTGCTCTATGGATTTGTGTGGCTGGGAGAGGCTCAACAGTACATCATCTGCATATAACAGGATTTTTTTCTGTATACCGCCCACCTCAATCCCTACTATGTGCTTCGGCCTCCTCACGGCCTCCGCCAAAGGCTTGATGTACAGGGCAAATAAGAGAGGGGAAAGGAGACACCCCTGCCGAGTGCCCCTACCCAGCTGGAATCTATTTGACAGTCCCCTGTTCACCCTGACATATGCCTGGGGGCCTGTGTACAGGGATCTCATGGTGCCTATGAAGGATTCAGGGAATCCCCTATGTTCAAGGACTGAGAACAAAAAGTCCTAAGAGACCCTGTCACAGGCCTTTTCGGCATCTAGGCTTAACAGGCATGCCGGGGTGCAGGTGCGTTGGATCTTATATCTAGGGCACAGCGTACTCAGTCAGGGGCTTGCCGCCCCATAACAAAGCCAGAATGGTCTGCCAGAATTAAATCTGGTAAAATGGGGTTCAGCCTCGAGGCTATTATGGAAGTAAAGATCTTGTAGTCTTGATTAAGTAAGGATATGGGGCGGTACGATTCGCACTTTGAGGGGTCCTTTCCCTCCTTGTGCAAGATTGTTATAGTTGCGCATTGCCGGAGTGGGGGTCTCTCAGTCCAGATGTTTGAGAAGACTTTAAGAAGTAGGGGGGCTGTTTCTTGGGCCAATGTTTTATAAAATTCTGCCCCAAACCCATCTGGGCCAGGGTATTTAGCTGGCTTAAGTTTTTTAATTGTGGAAATTGTTTCTTCTTGGGTGATGGGCCTAGTCAGCAGCCAAGCAGTGTCCGGTGAGAGGGGTGGGAGTGGGATGGTGTCCAAATAGTTCCATTTGTCTTGTTGGGAGGTTCTTCTGGGCTATATAATTTGGAATAGTATTCAACAAACGACTCTGCTATCTGTGTGGTTTGTCGGACCATTGGACCTGTTTGAGGAGGTGTTATTTTAGTTATTGTGGCTTTTGCTGCATATTGACACAGTCTGAAGGTTAGGAATTTGGTGCCTCGAGGTCTGCCCTCATAGTATCTTTGTTTTAAGTAAAACAAAGCTTTTTCTACCTCCGCTTTTTGGATGTTTTGTAATAGGTTCCTGCATGTTACCAGTTCCCTATTCCGGGACTCATCCCACTTAATTTTTTTGAGCATCCTCCAGTTCTTTAATCTGGGACATCAATTTCTATTGTTTTTGCCTCATTTCATGTTTTTTATGGGATGCCATTGATATAAGTTTACCTCTTAGTGAGGCTTTAATCGTGTCCCATAATATTTGTGACGTAGTTTCTTGTCTAGTGTTCTCTTCTCTTCTAGTGTTATTTTTAGGTATTCCTTAAGTTCCTTTATAACTCCTTTATCTTGAAGGAGAGAGGTATTTAGTCTCCAGTGTGTGGTACGCTTGGGCAGTCCCAGCTCCACCTCCAGGTAGACAGGGCTATGGTCAGAGAGGATGGTCGTACCCACCCTTATGGAAGGGAACCTGCTTAGGTCACCCGAGAATGTAAAGAACATGTCAAGATGGGAAAAGACCTTAAACCTAGGAGAGAGCAAGTATACTCCCTTGCTCTAGGGTACTTCTCTCCAAATATCAGACAGACCCAGTTGTTCCAACTGAATTTTAACAGATCGGGCCTTAGCTGCATCCAGCTTTGGAATCTGGGCAGTTGAGTCGAGGGCCCTATTTAAGACTATATTCCAGTCTCCGCCCATTACTAAAATGCCTTTGGCCTTTTCTGCCACCAATTGTAGAATGTTTGAGTATAGTCTGAGCAGGGTCGGGGCGAAATGTAGATGTTGACCAGGGTTACTTGAATATCCTGTATAAACCCAACCACTATAAGATACCTTGCCTCGGGATCTTCTATCACCTCCTGCTGTTGGAAGTGAAGATTTGCTGATAAAAAGATCACCACCCCCCTCTTTCTACCCGCAGGGAAGGACGAATGATATACCAAGGGAAAGGATCTTGATTTAAGTTTTTGGGCCTCCTGGGGGGAGAGGTGGGTCTCCTGTAGTAACACACCCCCACATACCTGAGATGCAACAAATTGCTGGATCCTTTTCCTCTTGACTGGGCTGGACGATTAGTTCACATTGAGAGACAAACTTAATGGTACAATTAGCCATGTTCCATCCAACTAAGGTTAGCTATCCTTCTCAAACAAAGACTCTCTAAACATTATCAGTTTAAACCTGTAATGAGTCTGCAAAACATCTAACTTTTAGTATAAACAGTAACAAGACAAAAAAAAAAATCTAACTATTATGCTACAAAACAGTTGCTCTGGCCTCTTCCAGTTTCAAGCCATGAGCTGAATTAAGTATTGGACAACCTCGGCCGGGACTCCTCTCAGCCTGGTTGTCCCAAAATCTGTGATTAGACTTCCATGGGAAGGCTGACCGATACTTGTCAGCAGAAGGGTGTCTGAATATAGAGACCAGAGCAGAGCACTCAATAGTGCAATGAGTGTTCCCTGCAGGGCCGTGGGATATCCAGGTGAAGCGCCCCCCCCTCCAGTTGTCAGATTAGAACTGCATAGATGCACAGTTCCCCACCACTTTTCCCATTACCCACCTCTCGTAGGGGGAAGAAAAAAGGAAAGGACCAAGAAGAACTCGAGGTCTCTTGGTGATCCGACCCAGTGTTAGTGCTTAAAGTGCCTTGCTTTCAGCATCCCCAGCATCTTTACTCTCACGATCCACCTGACCCCCTTCCCTCCCTTCTCCCTCTAGGATCGCACCTTTGTAGTATGCAAACGAGGGGCTATAACCCCACCAAGGAGATCCCCCCCCCGCTCTCAGGCCCTGCTAGAAGTTAGGGCTCTCCGTAGAGAAGACAAGCCCTGGGGATGCCTCAGATAAAAGTGTTCAGGGACCAGGGGTGTCTCAGGGCTGTGATCTCTGGCTCCCCCCCTGATTCGAGCGTTGACACCTGGACTATCTTATTCCGACAGTCCATGATCAGCATCCTGGGGCGGAAAGAGGTTCAGGCATTGAGGCCTGTTCATCTCAGACCCCAACCATAAATGGATCCAAAATGTGTTAAGCCGAGTGGCCCGGCCTCTCAGTCTTCCCTGTTCCCACCATTATCTTAAGGGGGTGAAACCATCCCCAGCCATGGAGAGAGGCCTGTAGTCGAGGTCCAGGCCCGAGCTGTGAGCTCAGCGCGGCCCTGATTCACCTGGATAATATCAAGCTTTATATGCTGAATTGACACCTTTCTTGCGATGCCTGATGTGCAATGTTCCAACCATGTACAGACAGACAGACAGACAGACAGACACTTACCCGGAGTGCCTGCCTCTTTCTGATTTTGGAGATAAAATAGGACTTCCTATATGGGATAGTCATTCAGTCGGCAGTGCACTATCCTGTACCATGAGCGCCCTCAAGCACCGCAGTAGTTTGAGCACATAAGCATGCGTAGCACAGTGTCAGCCAGCATCCTCCCACAAGCTGCTCCATCTGTGCCGACACCTGTGGTCACCCAGTTCACAGTATCCCAGTGGGGCAGCTGCCCTCCCTCCCCCAAGGAGGACAGCATCCTCTGGAATCTTCACATCACCCCCCCCCCGGCCAGCCCTCAGTATCCAGGGTTCATTCCTGAACTCTGGTCACCGACTTCATGAGCGGCAGCTCTACTACTGTACAGACAGGCTGTCTGTGACCATGCCCTTTAAGGAATACTTTTGTTACAAGGGACTGGGTTAAATCTTGGGGGGGGGGGTCCTCAAGGCGCCATCATCGGCCCTCTGCTATTCTCCATTTTTAATGACCTCTCGAAGCACAGTAGAAGGCATCATCTACATATGTATGCAGACACATATACTCTATTACAATGAAACAACAATGCTGGAGATTAATTCAGCACTCCAGGCGGATGTTGGCAGAGTCTCCTACTGGTTCATCAGCAACTGCCTGATCCTTAAATGAACCAAAACTATAATGTCTGGATTCCAGAACTCACCAAATTGTTCTGCTGATCCATTTGTAAATCACAACATCAGACGGCAACACTATGGAGCAAGTCAATGACAACGTATTCAAATAGCTAGGAATCTGGCTTGATGATTCACTACCAAACATCAGATACGATTATCACAGTTCAGCAACCCCAGGGCCCAAGCTCAAGTTTCTCTACATGTTTAAATGCTGTCTCAGTACTGATATGAGGCAGTAGGTGGTCGATGAGGGTGCCAGTCAGTGTGGACCTGCAGGAGAGGACTTCAGCTTGCCATGGTTCGTGTTCTTTCCACTTTTCTTCCGACTGTTAGGATACCGTGGACAGGGACAGCAGAGCATGAGGACATCAGGTATACTTTTGCACCCCCCCTCCTGGCATAGCTCAAGTATGCACCACCACGTGTGGTCATCCAGGCAGCAGTAGTGCCTCCTCAAGAGAGTCCTTTGGGATGCTTGACCCCCCAGGATCATACCCAACTCCAGGTCACTAGCAGACCAGCTCCAAATACAACCCTCTGGGAACTTGGAAAAGAAATAAATGTATGGTTACTCGAGCAGGAACAGAAATTGTCAGGTGCTCTGAGAAAAATGGATGAAAAAACCAAAATGGGTCCTGGCCATGAAATGGACAGTATGAATCTCTCGGGAGTTATTTTGTTTTTGTACACTTTCTTCCATTTATGCCCAACTGGCTTCTACATAAGCCAGCTGACCCACCCAGCCCCGTCCAGGACTTCCCGAACTCCAGTGTTCAAGAGTTCCCCCAAAGATAAACCCCCAGTGGAAGGGCCCATCCACCCAATAAAGGCTGGCTCGGCATCGGTGTCTGGAGTTTGAGCCCAGTCACTGGTACAGGGCCTGTGAGACGGTGACGGCATTGCGCACAGTCACTAGTGCAAGGCCTGTGACAGGTGGTAGTGACACTGTGCACTGTCAGGGGATTTTCCACTTTGCTGTCACCATCACCATCCCTTGGACATCGGGAGGCCCTAGCTTTCACATAAGCGTGCTGTGTGTGTGTGTCAGAAAGCAGACATCCCCCTTCCCAGAGTGCTGGCTCCAGCATGCACTGCCACCAGTGGTCACCCAGGTGGTAGTATCACAGCGGAGACCAGGCACCCTCACACCCTGCAGAGGCAAACGCCTGCTGGGATGCTGAACCATCCTCCCCTGGCCAGCCATCCAATGACCCAGGCTTGTTCCTGAACCCAGGTCACCGGTGGTAGCGCTACCATTGCACCGATGGGCTAGCCCAGAGATACATTTCTAAAATGTAAGTTTATATACAACTATTAGTATAAATTGCAACTCTTGATGTAATGATTTCCTACATGGAGAGGCTTGAGTACTGAAACATGTATTACATTAGCAGGGTGACACGACAGACACATGGATGTTTTCTTCATGGGTAAGTGATAACAGAGAACTGTCCACAATAAGTGTCAACACTGGTGCAAGGGGGAACTCAAACTGGTGGAGGGAGATTCAGGAAGGATGTCAGGATGTATTTTTTATGGAAAGGGTGAAGACGTGTAACAATCTACCATGGTAAGTGGTCTGTGCCAAATCAGTGGTGGGAATTAAGCAAGGGTGGGAGAGGCACAGGTGGCTGAAGGCAGAAGGGGAGGGTGGAGAAAAAATGCCTGATCTGGCCATGCCAGCACCCCTGCAGGCTCTCCCACAACCAACACAGCAGGCCACCCACCAAAATGTGAACCTGGATAAGTGGTAGGTACCTGTTAAGCCTGGGAGAAGGTCACCAACGGGGGCGGGGGTGGAGGTGCTGGAAAAACAAGTGAACTATAGAAAAGCTTAAATACATATACATACATACATACATAAACTCCTTCCAATATATATGTTTCTAGGCACCAAGTTATTTTGGAATACATGGGACCATTTGTGTGAAAGCAGTTGGAAATGATCCATGATATAAAAAAATAAATAAAAACTGAGCATTTATTTTAAATGTTTTCCAGTCTGTTCAGGTCTCCAGCTCTAGCCACCGTTTTGGAGAAGTGCCTTCTGGGAAGCCTAGCTTTGAGCCTACCCACACAGCTGGTGCCGTCGGTTATTCCCATCTCTGCCCTTTGAGGACCAGACCATTCCAGGAAGTTGTGTAACCGGAGTTTCATGCTGCAGGAGTGTTGTAGCCAGGCAGAGTAAATATTACAGATGAAGACCAACAGAAAGACACAGCAGCAGCATGGTTCCCACGAATACCAGGACAGAAATGAGGGGAGGAACCATTTTGCTGTCCAGTGGCCCAGTTAGAAGGGAAAAAAAAAAGTTAAAAATAATTAGTTGCCAACCTGCTGACCCTCCAGGACCCCTCAATTCCAATCTTTAGGGACAATTTGTATTTCCCAAAATGGCCAGTTTCTTTAGGCATTTCCCTCCCTCTAACAAAGTGCAAACTGGCATGCTTTGCATAAAAATGGGATACAACTGCCACCATAATGTGGTGTAAAGAGGGTTTACTGGCAACGTGAGCACACACACACACACACACACACGTCAGTTAAGTGGGGAGTTGTGTGATAGAAATGAATACAGAATGCTAAACATACGCACATACAAAATGCCAGCAGAAACAGGCCTCACGGTCTATTGAGTCTGCCCAAATGTGCAACTAGCCCAACTTGCAGCTGCCCCACCCTCCCCTCCTCGCATAGTTGCAAAAATACTCCTTTCTGCTTTTTGGTTTCCACAGAAAGTTGTAAGCCCTACAGTGTTTGATAATTAGGAGGCTACCCACGGATGATGCTGCGGTTAAAGGGACTTGGTCCGGTTCACACCAAGTAAGCGGCTGTGGTGGAATATGAACCTCGTTCACCGGATTTGCAAGCACGTACCCAAGTCACTACAGCATGCTGCAGCTCCGATACAAGCAAAATCTGCATCTCCGATAACTTCAGCTCCTCTACTTAGGAGGCAGTTTCTTCTAGTGTGTAGAGTACTGGCTTGGGAAGCAGGAGGTCACAGGTTCAACCCTCACTAGAGCAGAATACTCCCTGTGGGAGCTTCCCAATGTTTCAGCTCACCGAGCTGTGGAAATGGGTAGAAGGAGGACCCCAAGGAAATGAGATGCTGCGTTTCAGCAAGGGTACCCTGGGTAAATAAAGTTGTTGGGACTTTTTTTTTTTTTTTACCTCCTATCACCATTAAGGCACCTCCATATAAAAACAACCCACACCATTTAATACAGCCCATCCTACTTTGCTTGATACAACACCCCAAGCTGCTTGGCACACAAGAACAGCTTTATAGTGTATGGTGGAATGCTGTTCAGCATGAAGATCCATGCCTAAAATAGCCTTGCTTTGATGCAGTAGCGACGTCATGATGATTTACTGCACTAGGTACGTTACCGTTGCAGCACAACATACAACATCTTTGTGCGACTGCCATTTTGAAACCTCAGCACCCCATGGAGCGGCCACAGCAGTGAGAGCTGACCTCAGAGGTGAGCGGCACCCAAAAGGACTGCAATGGCAAGGGAATTAGTTGAGCATGCAGGGATTTTTTTTTTTTTTTAAATACATGTACTGGACACAGACTTGCAGTAATGGCTGCACATACACTATAAAGATTGTGCATCAGCAACCATGCACACACAAGGCTGGTTTCAATCTCGAGGTTGCCATGGTAACGAGACCTCTCAAGCTGTGCTCTCGAGGTTTCTAGTTACCATGTAAACCTCTCGAATGAAACATAGCCTTGTTGTGTATGGCTGCTCATACATAATCCTCTATGTAAACACTTATTCAGCTACTGCCCACAGTAGCAAAGGTCATTAAATCAAAGGCCTTCATTTTTTGGGTGGCATCTCAACATTTATTCACTACTGAAACTCTGTATTCGTCTGTTGTTTCAAACTATTTATGAAGCACAGAGCAGAGTATCAGAGTGCTGTACAAATGGCCAGTCAAAAGTTGCACAAAACAGCAATAGGTACATTAGCAGCATACAATAAGGCATATGTAATGTAAGGTTAAACAAAGCTGGATGGTCAGTGCAGCAGGACAACTGGTGCTTGAAAAGCCTGGGACATGGGTTTGGGAATGACCAGCCAGGGAAGGAAGACAGAGTCCCAGAGAGTACAGAGTCCACCATTCAGTGACCACAGGTGCTGTTACACTGCGGGGCTTCGGAGAGGCGGGATGGCAGATGGTGCCGCAAGCTTGCACCCTGGGGCTGAAATCCCAGGGGATGGGGAACAAAAGCCCCACTATAACAGGGCTGCACTGATTTTCCACAGGGCCCCCAAAATGTCAAATTTGGCTCCTCCTCCACATGACTGGTCTCTGCCAGGTGGGGGAGTTCCCTCCTGTGGTGGTCCCATAGTAGAAGGAAATCCATAGAACGAGGCAGGGGCAAGCTATGGAGAAGGCAGGTAATGGGACTGATAGAAGACCGACAGTCAGTGAATTAAGTTAATACCAATGTATAAAACAAAACAAACAAAAAAACACAAAAAACAAAAAACACACACACACACACACACACACACACACACACACAGCCTCACAACTTGGCACAATACAGACACCTTAGATTCTTAGTTTGGCAAACAGTCACCAACTCATCTGGTGGTGTCAGCTAATGTCTCCACCACAGCACGGATCTGGTCAGTGGTGACAGTCATCGGGTTGGGGCTTGCGGGCAGCCATAGTCTTCCTGCTAATCTGGGGGCATTTCCGCCTTGGTTTCCTCCACTGAGGTTAGCACACATGCACTGGTGTGGGCTTGCAATGTGAAGACACTGGATGTACTCTTATGCATTTCCCAGTCCTCCAAGAGGCAGCTGCATGCTGCATCACCAAGCCTCCACTGGGTGAAGGCCAAGCAGCGGCAAGCATTGTCTCCCCTCACCCACAAAGGAGGAGGAGACCTATCTGGACCCTCAGTCCTCCTTCCTCTGCCTGGCCCCTGGGCAACCCTGGTTCATTCCTGAAACCGGGCAAGTGGTGCAACACCCCATGCCTCAGCCCACCATGCCACAGGGCTTTCCGCTGATGCCTTTTAGCATTTGTTGCCTTTATGCCCAGGTAATTCCTGTACATGAGACTGCCCTCAATGAACACATCAAACATACTAAAATGTCAGCAGAATATGCCTAATGGTCTTTAGTGTCTGCTCGTTTGGTCAGCCCCCACCCTGGGAGCAGACTTTGCTGCCCCCCCCCGGCTTCTCCCTTCCCAGTCCCGGATATTCTCACTGCACTGGTTTTTGCTTCCAGAACCCTTCCCCTGTACCTGTCCCACCCCCTCTTGAACCCCTCCACTGTCTCTGCCTCCACCAGCCCCCTGGGCAGCGCATTCTATGGCTCCACCGCACTCTTATTGAAGTAGCACCTCCTTTCTCCCTGAATCTCCCCCACTCCAGTTTCCACCCATGTCCTCTAGTTGCCCCCCTCGGAGCACATCTGGTTATTAAATACATGAAACACTTTAACAGTCATACAACCCAAGTGAAACTGAACCCAGGTCCCGGGTGGCAACCACACATTCCCAATCACCACTGACTGATCCACTTCTGCTGTGTCCCACAGCTTTCTCTTCATGGCAGGGGGAGGGTCATCGTGCCTTCTACGCTGCTAGGATAAATGGCAGGTGGATGGCTACGTGAGGTCACCTCACCACCCCCAAAAAAGTTTGTCTGGATCGTGACTAGGGTTCCCACTTGTGTCCCACCCACCTCCCCTGGTGCAGGCACAGCCAGCGACAGTCTTGCATGTGCACAACATGCCTGGGAACAAGCTCCCTAGTCCTCTTCAGGGGGTTGCTGTGGTGGTGGAGCCTGGCCCCTCTCCTCCTCCCCCCCCTCCAAGCTGGAAGACTACCCTCGCCACATGATACTAGTTCCCCAAGTCTGCTTCTACACTACACTAGAGTCACATGCACAGCACCCCCTTCCTTAAGCTGCTGCTGGGCCAGACTACAACCCGAGTGAAAACTTTCTCAGGTCATTGTCTCTCCCCTCCCCAACCGGTTCTGTCATAAAAACCCGCCATATAGTGATTTTTTTAGTTTTTTTTCCTACTGCCATGTGAGCCCATAGCTTAATGGTTAGAACACTAGAATTGTATTACCAGGGTTCTGGGTTCAATTCCCAGTGGGTCACTTTCCTTCCTTATTTCCATCTATGATTTAAAACTGCCTGGTAGGGGTCGAGCGGCACCGAGAAGTGGTCAGTTTGTAATTCTGACATGTTTCTAAGTTGCAGGATTGCGCAACACTTGAGAATGGAATTTGTGTGGACTTAAGGGAAAGCCTAAGGCCTGCTAGCCATCTGTACCCACAGCTTAATTGTTAGAACACTGGAACAGTATTACCAGGGGTCAAAGTTCAATTCCTAGTGGGTCACACTTTCTTTCTCGTTTCCATCATTGTTATGTTCGATTCCCTGGCCCACTGGCCGAAACCCCTTTTTGCCACTTGCCAGTGCCACCTCCTTCCATTCAGAGGTCCCTCCCACCTGGGCACTTGGGACTCCAAAGGTCACCTGTGACTCACTGCCACGGCCCCCCTTCCCCATCAGCTTATGACCCCAATTCAGGTCCTGCCATTCAGCTGATCACCAGCTCCAGCCATCCACAGTGGAAGAGAAGCTGAGGGGTGTACCCAGGAGTCGAGAGGGATGCCCAATAGTGGACGTCAGTGGCTGCTCCCAGATCAATTTGGTTTTATCCGGGAGACTCCTGGACAATTTTTCTTGGGTTTTCCCTGTAGACTACTCGGTTTCATACAAAAGTCAAATTGCTCAGGTTTCCTGTGTAACTGACACAAATCTATTGGACCAATTTGCCTGCAGAGGGCTCCATTTTCCTGTAAAATTCAAGAATCCCTTTGGATCTGGGACGTTGGGGCAGGCAGGTCTTCATCTGCCCAGCCAGTGGCAGATCTTTTCTCCTCTGTGGGATGTGTTTTTGGAGCGACACCCAAGACACGCATCCACGTATGCACAAATCATGCCAGCGTTGGTCACATCCCAAGCCTCCCTGCATCAGCCAACCAAGACATGCTACCATACAGCCTTATTTAGGCGGCAGTCAAATGGCAGATCCTGCAAGCCTCCTCTGACTTAAGGAAAAGTGCGGTCCAAACACTCCATACCCTTCCTGGCCGGCCTTCGATGACTCGAGTGCACTCCTGAACTCTGGTTGCCAGTGGTGGCACTACTACTGTGCCAACAGGCCAGCTCTATTCTCATATTACTATGTCAGCTACACTGCACTGTTGATCTTAAATTGGACAAATATGGTCCTAGGTGGGGGATGGGACATTTAGATTTCTCACTGAACAGGTCACCCAATGCTAGCATCAAGAATAATATTAAACACAATATTTCCTATGAAAGTGCTACACTTGTTCTGGATGGAGTGTGAGGGCCCCCATGTTTAGTCCCCCAGATACATCCCAAGCTGCTGGGATGATTCTGGACAAGGCTGCACACAGTCAACATGTTACAATTCTGAGATATTCCCGAACCATGATATCCAGACCCAGAGCTTCACTGCCACCACACTAATGCTCTGCTTACAGCTCAGGGGTCATTCAAATTCCAGTCCCTTAACAAGAGCCTTACATGGATGCAGCTACCTGAAACTAATTCCCACTGGCAGAAGTATTTAAAAAACAGCTGGCAGTATGGAGCTGCCTCCCAGCAGCAGTGTGCTAGTGCGAATCCTACTGAAGTGTTCAGACCTGCAAGCCCCATCTGGTTTTATATAGCACCTTTTATACAAAAACTGCATCCCAAAGTGTGTTACAGTCAGGGCTCCAGATAAGGAGTACACCAACCTTTTTTCACTCCCCTCATTTTAGGAAATACTCTTCAGAAAGTGTTTTTAATGAGTACCGATACTCAACATTTGTAAATGCCCCACACGCTAAAGAATACTGTTTCATAACATAGGTGGTGATTCAAAAGGAGCTTTTTTTTCCAGATTTACAGCACTCACACCCATCCCAGTTTTATTTTACTCACTATATTTTAAAACTGATCTGCCACATTCTTGGCACCTAATCAGTTCTTATCTAGGAAAAAAATGACATTATTTTTAAAAATGTACTCCTAACTCCACTCTGTTCAGACATTTGTACACATCTGAATTTGTTTTTACTCACCTCACTTTCAAAATGAGGAGTAGATTACTCGCCCTAAACATTCTTATCTGGAGCCCTGGTTACAGTCCAGGAAAGAAAAGGAGGAAGACTGAGAGAATGCTTTGGGAGGTTCAAAGGGCAGAGAGGAGAGTTTACAGGGGATTATAGAGAGGATAAACACACCGAGATTAAGTGACTTGCTCAAGGTCAGTGAGTAAGTGGCGGTTGTAGGATTCAAACCTGGGTTTCCAGGTTTCACCTCTGTGCTTCAACTACTGCTGCTACTGCTACAACACACGACCTCAACTGCCCAGCTAAACGCACTTGCACTCCGTGTTAGCCAACCTCTGGGCCCTTCAGGCAGCACACAGCAGAAGGTCAGCATCCCCAGGTGCCAACACCACAGTAAAGGGTCCTGGGAAACAGGATACTTGCTTGAGATTTGATGGAGAGTCCAACAAAGCACTGCTCTACAACACCTACCCCTACTACCACAACTTTGTATTTCGCTTTCCTACCCATCTTTTACACTAAAAGGTAGTTTTAGACATCCTAAATCTATAATTTTATATGGAAGCCTTCTAAATCTGGAGGGGGACTGACAAAACAGAAACTGAATAGGAAATATTCATGGTCTTAATTTTTGCTGGTTTCATATTGGCATGAAAAGTGAATATTAGATGTATCACTATAAAAATAGTAGCACTTATATTCCACCAGTGAAAATAAGATGGCATGAACATGTTTGGTGTACTTGGGAGCACTGAATACGACGAGTGTGAATAAGCCGTTACAGTAAACAGCTACTGGAGGTTTTGAGCCGGATATACCTCACTGTCACTCCTCTATGGGATGTATTTGTCAGTCAGCGGCATCTTGGGGTACTTGCACATAAACTAACAATGCTATTTTTTGTTATGACTGAAGCGGATTTCCTTGCATTATCTGCACATAATTTCTATTCACCAGTGCAACACGGCACAAGTTTTAACAGCCCAACTAGCCAACATTTATAAAGTGCTAGTCAGTTAAAGACGTTTGGGGCCCTATCTCATCCACATTTACGTGATGAGGTTGAGAGCACGCGAGCCAGCATACCCCCCCCCCCAACAAAAATATGCTTCAATTTTCAAACACAAACAACGTAGTCAGAGTGACAAAGCAAAGCCTCAGAATGGTTTTCCATCCCAATTTCTGCAACAGGGCTCCTAGGATTCTGCGGCAGCATTTGTCGATTGCTGCAACATAATTTTCATTCCTGTGGCAGAATGCAGCCCTGCCACTGGCAACACTAAGATGCGATGTAATAGATGACATCTGTGCATACAGGAAGGGCTTCAGGATAAAAATAGCAGGGCAAGGACAGACCCTGGTTAATCCAACCAAACACACATCACCACACATCCCACACACAAATAACCTCTCCTTGTTGCCCACATAAGAAGTCATGGATGTCTGAAAAGGGCCCAAATGGTACCACTAGCTGTCTCCAGCTTGGTGGTACACTGCACCAGTTTCCTGCCTGGTGAACCTGGAACACTACCAGCAGGAGTTCGAATCCCAGTCACCCCAAATTAAAAAACTTACAACTTTGCTAACGAGGGCATAGATAACCTACCCCGTGATCTGCAGCAGCTCACTGTCAAGAACAGTAAATACTGAACACGAGTTGTTGCCAGCACTAAGACTGTTCTGACATCAGCATGACATGACACGACACATTTGGCTGGAGGAACTACCGCCATGGGAGGGAATGGTATGGGGTACTATTGGGTGGGGGTGGGTGGGTGGGGAGTATATTTGAATAAGAATTCACCAATGACCATGAACTCCATGGCACTATGTATTCTGTGGTATGATGAAGTTCCCCAGAATGTTTTTACCCCTAGGTATCATCCCGCAACTTCCTCCTCCCTGCCCACTCCTGTCACCCGTGTCAGGGATCTACCTGGGAAAGATCCTCCCCTCGTGGCAGGGTATGAGGCAGGAGGTCAATCCTCCCCACCCCTGGGTCCCCAAGGCCCTGTAGGTGGTGCAGGGGTTGCGATGGTTGGGGAAATCCTCCTGGGACCAGTGTGGGCATTTCTGCTTTTCTGACCCTGCCCTCCACCCCAACATCAGACCTAGTCTCAAGGCAGCCTCGCACACTCTCGTGCCCCAGCAGGAGAGGCAAGCTCCCTGGCCCACTGCAGGGGCCGCTAGAGTAATAGGGCTTGAAGCATGGCAGCGACTACCCAGCCCCTGGGGTTACCCGATGTGGGTACACACAGCACTACCCACTGGGCCATGTGGTAGCCCGATGATGCAAGTATTGCAGAAAATTCTGCAGCCATGGAACAGCAGAATTCCAGGGGCCCTGCCTATAGAACAGTCTCCCACTGGATCAGAGATCCACCCACTATCGCACTGCCCTCAGAAATCAACTAACAAAACTGGTCAGATCGCATGGCACCTGTCCTTAATGGACCATTTCCTACTGTTAAGATATTGCTGCAATAATGCACTGAACTTTAAGAAACTTAATGGCTGTTAGGAGGAGTCTAAAGCACTTTCTCATTGTACACCATGGTTCTTCTAGGACACTGCACGTGCGAAACATCAGACTGAACTTGCAGGTTTTTGGGTGTTTGTACCCGCTTCCTTTCCAGTGGCGGCTCTACACCAGGGCCCGCCAGGGCACGTGCCCCGGTAAAAAAAATGTTGTGCCCCATATGGTGCAGAGATTCCCCCATAGTAACAATATACAAGTGCCCTGGCTACCACCTGTTGTGCCCCGGCTGTGCCCTGGTAACCATCTGAGGCTAGAGCCGCTGCTGTTCCTTTCCCCTTACTAACCCAGGACGTACCTGAAGACATTCGCTCCATAGCTCCTTGTGACCTAAAAAATAATTGTCACAAGTTGAAAGTAAGTGTTCAGATAAAAAGGCCACACCATTTAATGAATGAATGTGAAGATGTGGGTTTGCCAAGTCTAACAATTTGTACACAGACACACGAATGTACCTGATAAAATGCAGGGCTCTCGAAGGAACAAGCCTTTTGCACCGGCAGTCACTTGGTATGCAACACTCATTAAGAAACTGCAGCCCTCAGATAGGCTCCAACTGGCTCAGTTCAAGTGTAAGGGCACAATGTTGAAATGTCAAGCAGGGTTTACTGTATCTCTCCCCCTTCCCCCCCATGACAAGCCATGGAGATAGGCAGATGACATCTTTAGATGTCTGTACTCATTCAAGCAGTCCAAAGCCCTTTCCTGCCCAAAGTACCCCCCCACCACTATATATATATATACATATATATATATATACACACACACACACACACACACACACACACACACATATATATATATACACACACACACACACACACATATACACACATATATATATACATATACACATACATATACATATACACATACATACACACACACACACACATACATATATATATATATATATATATATATATATATATATATATATATACATATATATATACACACACACACACACACACATACACATATACATATACACATATATACACACACATATATATATATATATATATATATATATATATACACATACATACATATACATACACACACACACACACACACACACACACACACACACACACACACACACACACACATAGGATATGCTGCTGGACCCCCAGCCCACATGAATGGCTTGACAACCAGCTAACCACGACTGAAGGGATATGGACAATCTTATCTAAAGAGATGGCACAGCCATGCGATAGGTAAGGAGAACTGGGCAGCATCACTTACCCAGATCGCCCCATTTTCTACACGGTGAGCCATCACATTTCTCCCTCCCTCCTCAGGATGGAGCCAGAATCCATGTTCCCTGCACACTCTTCTGCTAGGAAGCAGTGCTCAAGCCACCTATTTGCACAAATCCAACACCTGTCCTCCCAGGAGGGAGCATCCTGAGAGATCTATGCAGTCCTTTTGCCGGCCTGCTACGTTCTGCAAATGACAGCATGAATCCTGAATGCTATGGTGGCAAGCGACTTCCAAGCCAATGTGCCAGTCGCATTTAAAAAGAACCCCTGTGGTATCTCTGGGAAAACTTTGAAAATGTAAACAAAATATTTAGACAGGATTAAGCTAGTTCCACCCAAGCAGGGTTTTAAATAACTTGTATAGCACAGCAAAATGCTATGCTAAACTGGGGGGGGGGGGATGCTGACCATTTTCAGAAATGCTTAGCAGTAGACTGCCAGCCATTTTTTTTGGGGAGTGGATCCATGACAGTACACAATAAAGCTACACAAGTTGTTTTTTTTTTTTAATTTGCCAACATGTGCCAAGTGCTATGCATTTTCTCAAGTGATTAGCAGTTTGATATAAGAAAGTGCTAATCAGTTTTTTCAACTTATTTAGTACCTTGTTAAAGCTACTTTTTGCCTTCTCAGTTATGGCAAGACTGGACTGTCGTGCTTGAGTAACTATTTGGCTGTGATCCCACCATACCCTTGTGCCGTTTTATAAAAAGCATAACAAAAAAAAAAAGAGTGCCCCACCCACCCAGCAGGGAGTTTTGTTTAATTGGAGTCACTCCTCCAGCTTCCGCTGTACATGTGCCAGAGGTGTTGGTGGTGGGGTTGTTCCCCCGGCTAGTAATTAGCTTTCTTTAGCCGTGATGGACTCCGGGCTCCTTCCCAAGCAGGAAGAATGCGAATATGGCATTTCAAGCAGAGTCTCGTCTGTCAGGAAATCATGAGTGTAACACAGCTAACCCTGACCTTCAGAAGTATGTAGGTGACCCTCAGTGCTGCTGTCTAAGGGAGGACTATACTTGTATTAGATAATCTGTAATACGAATCTTGCCCCTGCAATCCACTTTCACAAAACCTCTGGGATTTGCTCCTTCTTACCCCCAGCCAGCTAAGTATTTCACATACAGATAAAAGCCCTCCCTGGGGCAGACTGTGGGCCAAGGATACCCCTACCCAGGGCAGGCTGTGGAGGAGGCAAGCTGCAGAGGTGAAGCACTCTGTTCCTAGAAATGGAGTGTGCATATCACTCAGCATTTACCCACACCTGACAGGTCAACAAAAGAGCATCAGTGACATCAGCTTTAAGGAAGACCCTTACCCGCCTCCCCCCACTGCCAGTGGAAAAGTACAGCAAGCAAACCCCAATTATTGGGGAGCAAAATGTGGACAGATATGTACAGATACGTATGGGACACACAATGGCCAGACTCGGAATATGCCATTTATCATCATGGGTGAGGGGGCAGGACCATAACTCACGAGTGGCAGAGCCACGAGTGAGCTATAAAAGTCCTGCCTCCTCACAAGTGATGTCAGTCTGAGTGAGGCCACTGTGTGTCCAATATATTACAATGCATTTAAATTGCAAAGCTTTCAAATTAGTCATTTTAATGAAGAATAAACAGATTTAATTTTACTGCCATCAAGCACTGTTCAAGCTGCTCACCAATTGGTTAAGAGCCCTTTGTGACCAACCTCAAGTGATGATGAATAGTGATGATCCACCTAGAATGGTAAATGATTTATTTGGGCCTTCAAGCTACAGAAATAATCCATCTGTAAGGTTTCATTCTTAGCTACATATACATACACACACACACACACACACACATACATATATATATATATATACATATACATAACACACATACATACATACACATATATACATATAACGGGTAAGGATGGTACACAAGGATGTATACAAGTCGAGGGGGCTAACTAGGGCTGTAAGGCCACAAGCCTAGAAGAAGAGTGGCTTTATTGTCCCAATTAGCCCCCAAGATGGGTATACATCCTTGTATACACCCTTTATCCATTGTTTTGGATCACATCTGCATCACATTACGGCTCGTAGAGGTATCTTGCAGCAAGGAGGAAATGATGTGTAGTGAATGCAGGTAGACTTTGGGGGATTTCTGGGTTTGAGAGGGTTTTGTGTAAGTGCCATTTTTGTAGCTTGTTAATTGGTTTGGCTAGCTTCTACTGCTGTGTTAACTGTGTTGTTAGTGGTGTCCCAAAGGGTTTAATGGAGTGCAGGTGTGTAGTTCTTAGTGTAGGTATATAGCTTTAACTAGTGTTGGTATATACTTTTAATTGATAAAAGTACAACTGTGACTAATCTGATAGGTTAGTCACAAGTACAATTTATTTTGTTATTTAAAAAGTACCTTTTAGCCAAGGCTCTTTTACAAAGGTTCCATGTCAAAGTAGGTGCAATACAGAGTAGACAAGACATTGAGTTACAAAGGCATGATAAAAGTATAACAGCAAGTACTTGTATGTGATTAAGAACATTTGGGCTAAACCAGCGCTAGAGTTCTGAACAGCAGTAGACAGGGTACAGGGCAGGGGAAGAGAGATATGGAGAAGGTGCAGCCAGAGGCATTATATTACAGATGTAGTGCTGTAGTCAGAGGCAAAGCAAAACGGGGTGTGTAGTAAAAGAGGGAAGCAAGGTGGAAGCAGGAGGTAGCTGCAGGTGGTAGCTCAATGGGTTTTCCCGGACAGAGCCTTCGCGAAAGCTTGACTACAAGAGTACAGAGTTATGCTGCAACTGTTGAAGTAGATTTTTAGTCTGGTCTGAAGCATGGAGGAAGCAGGATACCCACTTGCCGAAACAGTGCATGATGACTGCCCGCCTAATACTTTGGTGGCTGAAGCGAGTGTGTGGCGCTGCACCATTTCAGCAAATGAAACCCCCGCTCCTCCATACTTCCAGGTCCCCGAGTTTTAAAATGTAACACAGTAAGCTGCAGCGCACCAAAATCCTGCTCTTGCTGGTCAGAGCTAAACCGGGGAAGCTGTCCGGGAGGGAGCCCACGTTTTGGGCTGCTTTCCTTTAAAATAGGGCAGTCACAGGTGCTGGAGGCAGAGAATGAGCAGAGTTTGGTTTTGAACGGTCCAAGCATTCGCACAGTTGAGGTCGCTACTGAGCATGTTCAACCAACTGGGGGCCCTGTAGGCAAAGGATCTTTGACCCCGAGAAGTACAGCAGCAAGGAACCTTAACGACTTGGGTTACAGAGCCCCTGGTGTGTCTGGGCTTGCTGCTAGGGCAAAGGAGGGCTTGGACTCCAGGTGGTGCAAGACCCTTAGTAATTTTCTTTGCCATAATGCAGGTCTGGTATTTTATGCAGTTTGAGAGAGCTGTAGCCAGCCAGATTGTGCATACAAGTCACACGTATGAGAGAGTCGGTGGGAGCCAGTGATGAGCCGGCAGGCTTTGTCGAGCGCCGTGAATATGTATCTAAGCCGTTTGCGAGGCAGAGCCATAGATGATCAGGCCATAATCTATAATTGAGACAACGGAACTCTGAACAGTGACCCTTAAGGCATCAGGAGTAAGGTGATACCTATGCCTGTAGGAGACCAAGGCAGATATTAGCAGCTTTAGCAACACTGTCGATGTGGATACCATAGGAGAGGTGGCTGTCCAAGGAGATAGATATTTAAAAAAGAGTGAACCTGCTCCAGGGCAGCTCTATGGTAGTTTGTAATAATTAAAGGTTGTAGCTTGTATTTATTGCGAGTGCTGCAGAAAAGCATAGACTTTTTTTTTTTTTTTTTTAAATAAAATTAAGACCACTTTATGCGTGACAAACCAGTTTCAGTTTTCAACGGAGGCGAAGCCTTTCTGAAGGTTGTTTTGGAGGGGTTTAAGATCCTTGTGTGTGGCATGGATGACAGCATCATCAGCGTAGAGGATGATTTGTTCTGGGCGGGATTGTGGAAGGCTGTTCAGAAAAAGGCTGAAGAAAAGGGGCCCCAGAATGGACTCCCTGCAGGACTCCAGAGTGGATGGGTCTTGCATCAGAGAACATCTGCAATGTTGACTCTTAGAGCAGTTTTCCAGGTAGCTTTTGAACCAAGCTGTAGCGTCAGGGGAGAGGCCTGCTATCCAAAGCTGCTCAAGTAAAAGACCATGGTGGACGGTGTCGAAAGCCTTCGTAAGATCGATAAAGACTGATCCAGCAAGGAGACTATTGTCCAGTGAACTGTGGGTAGCACTGGTGAATTCAAGGAGGGCAGAGGTACTGCAATGCCCTTTTCTGAACCCATGTTGTGAGCATAGTATATGTTTATCCAGACAGTCTGTAAGCTGGTCAGCTACTATATGCTCAATAGCCTTGGAGAGCGGAGGTAAAATGGAGATTGGCCAATAGTTCCATGGAGGGACTTCTGCTTTTGTGGACAGGGGTCACAGTTGTGGATTTCCAGACATCAGGGAACTGTCCAAGACTGAGGGAGAGGTTGAAAATCTAAGTAAGTGGTCCCAACACTTTGTTGAGGGTAAAGGACAGTAATTTGAGGTCCAGCGAGTCAGCACTATTTCTGGAACTGGGATTGCCTTCTTACTACATTTGCGGGTTTCATGTATCCGGATGGCTTTAAAGTAGAAAGGAGGGTGGGTAGACTAGGGCGGGAGGCTGGGATGGTAGGCTGGAGTGTCATCTTAGTAAAAAAAAGCCTGGAGTGAGAATGCTGCTGAGGTCAGTGAATGCAGAGTTGAAAGTATTGGCGATAGCAGTAGAGTCAAGCGTGTTCATCCCATCAATGAGATGCATCGAGGGTGAGATTTTAGGTAGATTCCCCAGTTACTTCCTCGATATTATTCCAGAAGGCTTTCCCATTTCCCCAAGTATTTGTGAGGGCTTCCTTGTAGTAGGTACTTTTGTGAAGATGGATTGATTTTGTGCAGTCATTCCAGGCATGTCTGTAATTTTGGATGTCGGATGGCAAACCAGATGCCCTTGCCCGTTGCCAGAGCGAATCCCTATACATCAGCTGGGTGATTAGATCAGCAGAGCGTCAAGGGTTGCAGATACCTTTAACTTTATGCTTTCTGAAAGGGGCATAGGAGTCACAGGTGGCATTGAAGGTGTTTAGTGATCCAGGGCTGAGCTTACATTCCTCGCTGTGTAAACTGGAGTCCAGTCTTCCCGACTGAGGTGGGATTTAAGGTGGGACAGCTGGCCACACGGCAGGACTCTGCTGGAGACGGTTCTTGGTGGTGGCTTGCATAATTTGTTTGACCATTTGCAGATGACTGGGGAGTGGTCACTGAGAGACTCCGGGAGGACAGAGACGTTAGCGATGTGGTCTGGATGACTGGTCAGTACCCAGTCAAGGAGGGTGCTTGTGCCAGTTTTGTAGTTTTGCCTGGTGGCTGAGTCTACTAGTTGGGTAAGGTGTGCCAAGGAGATGGCATCCTTGAGGCTGGCTGACTCAGGCGCCAGCCAATTTATATTAAGTCACCAAGCAGGATTTCTTGGAGCCCTGAGGTTGGGATTGAACAAAGTCCAGGATAGCACTGAGACCATTTACTTGCTCTTTTGGGGGAAACGTACACTGCAACAACTGTTAGGGCCTTGTTGTGGGCACCTAGAAGGATTTTGATTGGGAGGAGCAGAGTGGAGGACTCTGAGCAGGAGGTAGTTATGGGATGACCCAGGGAGTATGAGGTATACTGCACAACCCTCCCCCCCTGTTTAAACTTCTGATCCAGTCTGAAAACATATCCAGGCAGCAAGATAGCCATGTCAGGCGTTTTAGGAGTAAGCCAGGTTTCAACCACTGTAAGAATGTCAGGTTTGTGTTGGTTAAAGATTTGGAGGGCATCAATCTTTGTGAGGAGGCTGCAAATGTTAAGTGTTGCAAGGGTGAGTATCCTGGTGTGAGGTACTTGACTGGCTGCGATGGGTGTTTTCAGGCCAGGATCAGGGTGAAAACTGCCAGACAGTAGCAGCAGAAGGAGCAGGAGCTTAAAGAACATAAGCACAATTCCAGGAGGGTGAGTTTACATTTACCATTCTTGCAGGGGCGAGAGCAGAGTTCCTGATGTTTGTTCCAGAGGGATGTCAGGTGTGCCATGGGCAGTATATGGGATGAGTGGGCCCTTGAGCCCCTAATGAGGGTACTGTGGAGTGGCTCCCCATGCAAAGGAGAGGGTGCACACTTGGATTGAGTTCCATGGGGGAAATATATTTGGTCCAATAGGTAGCAGAGTGGGAGAGACGGGCAGCGGGGAGATAGAGGAAGCAGGGAAGAGAGGACGAGAAATCCAAGAAGCATACTAGAAAGAGCCATATGCCACTCTAAGTAGGAGAGGTTGGGCAAGGGGAGAGAGAGGGCGGTGCAGGAGAAGTCCAAAGACAGCAACGAATGGAAGATGCCAACAGGGAGGGGCCAAGCCTGTGGGTGGGTCAAAGGGCTATTTTCAAGCACAGCACAGCAGCCAAATAAACCGGGGCTCCGGCACCGACCCATTCAGCCTGGCTGCCCGTATGGAGCAGTCTATGTACACGGCCAACAGGAAACTGAAGTCCAGCTCTGGATGAGCTTAGACTTGGCCTTAGTACGAGCCTTACCACTGGTTTTACCTCTTCCTATAAAGTTTTTTTTTTTTTAAGGTCAGTGGTGAGGAGGGGCGGTGAAAACTGCAGTGTTTGCCATACCTTGCTGGCTGGTCTCTGGCAGCGGCTCTCTGTTGCCAGCCATCTGGGGAGCAAAGTCTCCCTCAGCTCTCGAGCTGCAGCCCTCCCTCAAGAGGCAGTTCAGGCTGCTGAAAACAGGAAAGTGAGGATTTAAGACCCGGAGGCGCTGAAAAGAGCACACAGCCCAGCAGGATAGCAGAAATTTGCAGGACAATGAGATGTGTATTTGTTTGGCGCCAGAAACTGGGCTGAGCCAAAGACATAGAAAAAGGGCTGTAGCACTTAACTTTTAGGCATCTAGATAATCCTATACTTACACAATTAAAAAAAAAAAAAAAAAAAATGAAAACATCACATTTACAGACTTAAAACCATTCCAAAAAACAAAATTCCAGTTCGGGAGCAAGAAAGAAAAGGTAGTCTAGCAGACAACCAATCAGAATGGACCCGAAAAGGTGCTCACGTGACAATCTGCAGCGGCATTTGCCATATCTTGCTGGCTGAAAGGGTCCGAGGTTGTGGTCTCTTGCGGCAGTGCTCTGTTGCTGGCCGTCCGGGGTGCAGAGTCTCCCTCGGCTCTTGAGGTGCAGCCCTTAAGGGGCGGTTCAGGCTGCTTGCTGGCTAAAAGGGTCTGAGGTTGTGGTCTCAGGAGGCGGCTCTCTTGCTGTCCGTCTGGGGCGCAGAGTCTCCCTCGCCTCTCGAGCTACACCCCTTAAGGAACGGTTCAGGCTGCAATAAGGGAAACAAATGATGGTCTTTTCTATGGGGAAAAGTAGAAACAGACACACACACACACACACACACACACACACACACACACCCCCATTAAATGTCAGTAGCCATGGAGTTTGTGATTCTAAAAAAAGAAGTGATCTTGCTCTGTTTCTGATTTGTGAGAGTGAGCAGAGTCACATAATGCTATAATTTGAAAAGCATTGTTAAATCCCCCTCCAAAGCACAGACAAATGCGCCAATCCTATCTAGCCACTGGATTACCTCAAACATGGACACCTCAAGCTCGTCGTTCTCAAATCGCATCAGTGTCATCCTCATCCTGCCGACCCGACACTTCGCTGCAGATGTCAGTGTCCTGTAGCATTCCGGTTGTGGGTAGCTGCTCATCCATGTCCCGGTATAGATTAAAGTTCTCCAAGTTCATGTTCAGCCAGCAGTTTGTCACGGAAAAAGAAATGCCCATATTTGCAGCTAAATCCTCTGCTTTTTTTTGCAGAATTGGGCCACTGATTGGGGCATCAGCACTGCGAGCCATGGAGAACCAGTGTAGGAATGCAGCTTCTACCTCCCTGCTCTTCTCGCAACACCGCCTTTTTCGGTCTTGACTGCCCGAACGCTCCCACTCAGAGAACAATCTATCTTTACTTGCCACAATTTGGGCAACAGTGGATACACCGACACCAAATGGTTTGGTTGCTTCTGTTCGTTTAGTGTCTGGCTGCTCCAACTGCGTAACAAAGCTATTTTTTGTCCCAGTGTAAGGGTCATCTTCCTGCGCTCCATTGTGCTAAATGCCTGCTTCTCCGATTAGCTGTTAAATACTGCTCTCACGCTTAATCCTGTTCATCCTGTTCACCTATACACTAAAGAGGTGTTAATTACATGGTGTAAGAGGTGCTGGTTAACTGATAGTGTATTAAACCGAAATGTGCTCTTAAGCAGTGCGCACTTAACCAGAATTTAACACTGAATGTATAGGAAAAAAAACAGGAGAGAAAAAAAAAAAGTGTGCATTAAACAGGAATGTGCACTTAGGCGACGTGCATTTAAGTGGAATCCACTGTACACACACACACACACACACACACACACACACACACACACACACTCTCTCACACCACGGCCCCCTCCCTTTAAAAAAAAAAAATTAAGGTTGGTTTAAAGGCCTTCTAAAAATCAGACACTGTTGTTGCCGAACAATTAACTATTTCTCTCCCCCCCGGTAGCAGGAAGCAGCATCTGGGCCACATGTTTATTGCCTTGAAAGCAGCAAATAAATGTGTATTTTTGGGAGACAATCAATCAGAGTGAGTGCTAGCTTAGAGCGTTTTTTCCAAGGAGGGCCTAGACACTGCTCCCATGCAGAGACCAGCAAGCAGCACAAATGTGGTTATGTAAGGGAGGAAACCAACAGGCCTCTGGGAGTACATTAGTGGACATAGTCATTACTTGGTCTGGCTGGCTCAGAACAGTGATACAAAATGGTGTGGGTTGTCTTAACTAACATCATCAGCCTCCTACTTTAGAAACCCCCCCAGTAGCTCAGTAATGGAAAACATTAATCCTTTCCAGGCTGAGATGACGATGAGGGGGGGAGGGAAGGAGTTTAAGAGGCCCAAATAACTCCTCATCTATTGATGGCTTCCTATAAAAAAAAAAAACACATAATTGGTAGAAAGAACCAAGTTAAGACACTGCAGAGCAGTGTTATATTCTTTCCCTGTATACATAATTGTGATCAAAACTAACAGCAACCATGCAGTATACTTGGAAATAAATTAATTGTGGGGGCCAACTAGATCATAAAGCCACTCGACCTTCAGACACCCACACCCACCAGGACACAGCTCAAGAGGAGGCATTTCCAGCCAGTCAGTAGCAATATGGGGACCATGCCCCTCCCTACTGCCACTGAAACTCCACTGCCACGGCATCTGGGGCTACTTATCCTTGCCATGTAGGTTTCGTCCCAAGTCACCAGTGGGCAGTCATGTAATTGCAGGAGCCACTGGCTCTCCTGCTGTGCAGAGGCATCTGCAATGGATGATCAGTACCAGTGTCTGATGCCTAGGCTTGGGCCGTGAACTCTGGCCACCTGCATGATCCTTTGCCATACTACTATTGAAGAGAAACAGCACTAAGACCCCGACACTCAAGTGTGGGGCTGGCCCCACTCTGCATGCAAAATCATATTTTTAACTTATTATTGCAGTATATTAGATTGTATCAGACTGATCCTACTGACTTCCAAGCTGACACTTTCTACAACTGCAAATCCCAGAATCCCCTACAGCTGACATCAGGAGGCCTACAACAGAGATTCAATAGCCTGCAGTGGGTTCCACGTCATAATAGCGATTGCAAAACAGCGCTCGCTATCATGGCGAGCGTATATCGCTGAAAAGCAAATCTGTGACACACATGCCGGCGAGAAGACATCTGGCAACACAAAGAGCTTTTGCACTGCACCCCCCCCTCCGATTTTAGATTCCTAACTCCAGGGGGGGTGGTGCATGTTGGGGGGTGGGGGAGACAATCCTGCTGCGGCACAAAAAATTAAGGCAGCCACAGGCAGCGGTAAAACAGTGTCTCCCAGTCCCCAGCCCCAAACCCAGTACCTGCTGTGCCAGAGCTAACCATCCTCACCACCACATGGCTAGTTCGGCTGCAGCAGGCTTACCACTCCCCTATAAACCCCCTCCCCAACCCCATCTCTCCCCTTCCCCTCGCTATCCCCCCCTTCTAGTCGCCCTTCCCTACGCTCGCTTTCATGTAGGGCAGCTACCATTGCGGGGTAACCCATGGGGATAGTGCTGAATAAGAGTTGCCATTTTGATGGTCGCTATACTCTCTGAATACCCCTGCAGTGCATGTTAAGAGTTTCTGTAAGCTCTGATCCTATATCTGCTGGCCCGCTGTTCTCTTTGGGCCAAGGAGGCAAGGCAACTTTTTATTTATATGGGACCCATTCCATATGGCTCAGAGCACCTCACATGGAGAAGAAAATATATAGCCAGTAAATAGATACTGAAATAAATAACGAACCATAGGCAAGTTGGAAATGAGTTTAGAGCTCCCTGAAAGGCATCCACTGTGCAGGCTGAACAAATGCTGGATGGAAAGAAAAAAAAAAAAGAAAAGAGTTCCACAGGACTGAAGCGACAACCCCAAAAGCTCTGTTCTGCCGAAAGCTTTAGCCAGGAAAGTAGAACTACCAAAATGCCAGCATCAATGGTGCAAACATGGGTGTGATGAAGCAGGAGCTCTTTCAGGTAGTTAAGACCCACATCGTGTAGCACCCTGTATGTAAGCAAGCATATCGTAAAGTTGATATGCCACCGAACTGGCAGCCAGTGCCGACTGCGCAGCACTAGCCTTATGTGCTCATTCTGAAGTGTTGCAGCCACTAGTCATGCTGCAGTGTTCTGTCCAATTGCAGGCAGCACATCAATTTTCAAAATGACCCAAAGTGTAGAGCATTACAGCAATCCAGACCAGTCTTGCAGTGACAAAGGTATGCACAGTTATCACAAGTCCCTGGTGCAAGATGTGGGTTGATCTGGGCAATATATTACGGAGATGGTAAAAGCCACTCCGAACTACAGCAGACCCCCAATATTCCAAAAGTTGGCTTCCAGCCCAGAGTGACACCCAGATTCTTTATCACATCCACAGCTTGGAGTGTTGAGCCATTTAAGACTGGCATCATGGCATTTACTCCTTCCACTGCCGACCCACAGGAGCCAGGTTTAATAAGCATCACCTCAGTCACACCTGGGTCAAGACTACCAAATAGAAGCCAGACAGTTTTATTTCACCAAGGCAACGCTCCACCACCAAAACCATGCTATTCCCATCATCAGGCGCACAGGACCATCATAGTAGAGAATCATCTGCATAGTGGTGAAATTCAACATCCTACCACCTAATGGTCGCACTTAAGGGCAATGTACACAGTGAATGACAGTGGACCAGGATCGAACCTTGGGGCACTCCACAGATGAGCACAGCAGTATCAGAGATGAAATTACCTACTACAACTCGCTGTACTCTCCTGGGTAGGACTCTAATCAGTGCAAAACTGTGCTGATGAGTCCCACACAGTGCCTCAGGCAATCCAATAGCACTGCATGGTCCACTGTGTCAAAAGCAGATTAGAGATAGCAGGACCAAGATGTATATATGCTCTTGGTTTCCTGCAATAAGGAGACTGGAGCACCTGGATGCAAAGTCTCTATGCTGTGACGAGGCCTTCTGCCCAACTGGAGAGGCTTATAAATACCATATTCATCCAAAGAGCCTCGAACTGCACTTCCACCACCTTCTCAAAATCACCTATCCCAGAAACAGAAAAAAAAGACAAGTCTGCAAATCTGTTAATCTGTTAGACAGTCCAAGTCCAAAGAAGATTATGTCCTCGTCCCCCTCCCCCATCATCCATCATTGAAGGCGTCTCACCACAGCCCTCTTCAGTTCTGTAGGGAACTCCCCCTCTGGAAGGAAACACTTTACAATCTCAAAAATGGTGGGCCTCAGGGAGTCCAGGCAACCATTCAGCAGCCAGGTGGGTCTGGGGTCTAGAGCACAGCAGGTGAGGTGCAATCCAGAGATCACTGAGCATCTCTTCTACAACTGGCTGAAAGTCTGCCAAGGATGGAAGTGTCCAAGCTGTTCGCTATCTGACCACTGCCGACCCATCACAGGCCACTTGAGGAAATCACAGCCTGTATGGAGGTCATTTTGTTGGCAAAGAGCAGGTGAAACTCCCCACAGCTTTCTGCTGAAAAACCTAGATCAGATCACAGAGAAAGAGACTGATTATCAGTCTGTCAGTGTGGACAAGCTGCAGTAGCAACAGCCCTTGACAAGAACTGTCTTTTTTCAGGGTGACAAGACTGCTGATAAAACAATGATGTGCCCTCAGCACCAAACTGTTCACCTGGATCTTCGCCAAGAACACTCCAACTTCTGCCCCCGTCTTCAACCACTGCAACCCTTCACCATACTATGGTGAGCTGCAACAGGATGTTAAAAGGACACAATAAGGTGACAGGGAGTCTAAGGCAGCCACAAGTACCATTCTATAGCACGCCACAACTTTCTCAGCTCCCATGGCACAAGCCAACATCATGCCCAAGATGTCTAGTTCCACTAGGAGTTTGCCAGACTCCAACCTGTACTTTGGGAGGTACTGAATTATCTCCACAGGAAGCGTGACAGTCCGGGAGGGGGGGGGAGACAGCAAAGGACCACCACATGATTGGACCACACAACTAGATTAACCTTGATGTCGCTTATATCAAGCCCAATGAGAAAACTAGATCCAAGGCATGGCCGTGCTGGTAGGTACTACAGGAAACAGCCTGTGCAAGGCCCAGTGAGGATATCAATTGGAGAACTGGGTGAACTGTTCAGGGGTGAGATTTTGTCGACCCAGGCATTGAAATCCCCCAGCACAAAAAGTTTGGGGGTAGTCAAACACCCAGTTAGCCATGAAGTCTGCCAGTTCCCGGAGGAATTCACCCCCATGGCCCGGAGGCTAGTACATGAGGGTGATCCTGTACCCTGCACCGGGACCACCCCTAATAGCCACACATTCAAACAATCCGGTTACTTCCATGGGGTATACCGTGAGCCCCAAGGTAGATCAAAACAGAGAGTCACCCTCTCCCCTGCTATCCCACCTCACGCAATACACCACAGAAAATCCAGCAGGGGTAGATGCCTCAAGCACAGGACCAGAGTCATCCCCCAACCAAGTCTCTGTGATGAAAACAAGGACAACGGAGGAATAATCAATGAATGCCTCTGTCCCCACCGTCTAATTTCTCATCAACCTAGCATTACAGGACAACCCAAAGGGGAGGAGCAGAGTCGGACGGGCTGACCACCACATGCCTGCAAACATCATGCAAATCCCTGGGAATTGGAACCAGAACAGGGGAACCCCTGCACTGGCTCCATTTTCCCCTACGGCATCTTCTAGTCATCTGTCTGGTCTCACCCACACCATCTCCCATTGGCCATCCACTATGACCTTTGTTCTGCCTCCAAAGGATCCAGAGCCCTGAGCATGCAATTTATAACTGCCACAGATGAAGTAAACTGGGACCACTCGAAAGGACTGAGCCGATACAGGTGGTCTGAGGAGCAGATGAGCCTACAAGGGGCAACAGAAAGAACAGTGTCTAAGCACATTCGAAAATGCAAAAAGAAAAAAAAATATGTATCACAAAATGAGATACAAATAATAAGTTCAGGAGCAAAATCTGAGGTGCCAATGTCCAGAGAACAAACACACACACACGTGTGGACACACACACACAGTCAGTTAAAATACAATCAATTTGGAACCCCTCACCCGCTGACACCAGGTAAGGAGCGATTGTCCAGTAAGTCCATAGAGTTCTGGGAACAGAATCACCAAAAATCCAAACAGTAGAACTACAAGAAAGCACTGCAAGCTAAACATCATAGGAGTTTGGTGGTGGTGGGGTGCTCAACACCCCACTGTATTTCGGTCCAAAAGGAAGGAAGGCACTCACCACCCACTGTGGCTTTTCTCCCAAACTCTGGCCATAGAGGACAAAGAAATTTTGTAAACTGTAGTTTCCTGGGAAACCAGGTGCAGAAGCCAGGAGGTACAGTCATAGAAGTGAACAGCCACCAGCAAACATCTGATCAGAGCTTTAAAAAAAGCTATATAGCATGCACTGGAGTCTACTGAATCTTCCTGCAGCATCCCTGCGCTGTCAGCTGCAAGGGATTCTGGGATATGTAGTTAGAAAAAAAAAAAATACCACAGTACAGTTTCTTCCAAGGGAATCTTGCTGTATTCTGACATATGCAGTATTATCCTTCCATTGTACTGCCCCAGAGCTGAAATAGTTAACCAAACCTATGCTAATGATGGAACGTTAGGCTCAAGCTCTGTTTTCAAACCACCATCTCTGGCCAACATTTTGCAACCGTCAGATTCTTACAGAGCAAAAACTAATGACAAGCTATCTAAGCTATATTAATAAACAATTAGCAACTCTCCAACAACTATTCCCCTTTTTCTTTCTCTAGTCAACAATATGGGCTGGTTAAGACTTAAGTCATTAAGCCCAAAAAAACAGAAATTGCCCATAGGGTAGAACAACAAAGCAGCTGTGTTGCAGTGCCCATAGGTTCTAGCAGGGGAGGAAGGGTGGGAAGCTCAGAAATACAGGTTACTCACCTGTAACAGGAGTTCTAGGAATGGTATATGTTGTTCATCCACACTCATTGGCAGTATCCTTGCCGCTTTAAATCTTGCCGGAAGGTCTTCAAGCTTGCTCCTCCCACCCACCCGGGTGGTATAACTCTCGGCTCCGCCCATGGCGCCAGATCTGGCCCGCTGGAAGCTCAGGTTGTGCGCCGGGCCGGAGGTCGGGAGTCTGTAGGGATGAACAAATATACCATTCCTAGAACTCCTGTTACAGGTGAGTAACCTGTATTCTAGGGACATGGATATGTTGTTCATCCACACTCATTGGCAGACTCTAGCAGTTCTCCGGAGGAGGGAGGCAAGACGCACACCCCATATACTTACTTGGGAAAGAGAGACTGGAGAACCGAGGCCCCAAAACCAGCATCCCGCGTGACTCAAGGTCGATGTGGTAGTGGGTAATGAAGGTGTTTGCTGACTTCCAGGTAGCAGCCCTGCAGATTTCCTGGATAGGGGCGCCCTGGAAGCAGCCACCGTTGCAGCAGTATGGCGGGTAGAATGAGCTCTTATCCCTCTGGGAGGCTCCATGCCCGCTAACTTATAGCAGAGATCTATGCAGGAGGTTACCCACCTGCTTATCGTCTCGTTGGCTGCAGGTCTGCCAGATGCGGCTTCCAGCGTAGGGTGACAAACAGCTGGCGAACTCTCCCCTAATTTCAGCCGTGGCTATCCCTTATAATAAGCGAGCCTTCTAGGATCCAGAGTATGGAGCCTATATTCGGCCTCCCGAGGTGTGATTGGGGTAGAACACCGCAGAGTCAACACCTGGTTAAGGTGAACTCACACCACCTTCGAAGGAATTTCTCGGTGGTAGCAGGACAACCCTGTCCCTGTGGAAGACCAGGTAAGGAGACCTCGATGGAAAGCGCCTGGAGCTCTCCCATCCTTCTGGCTGACGTGGATAGCCACCAAGAAGGCGGTCTTCCACGACAGGTGAGAGAGAGCACACCTGTGCATAGTCTGAATGGCTTGCCCATGAGCTTTGCCAGTACCAGCAGTAGATCCCACGGAGGTGGGGTTCCGCACTGGAGGGAAATGATCAAGGCCTTGAAAAAGCGCCAGACCACCTTCTCCATAGCACGACTGCTTCCTGCCCGCGCCCGGTAAGCAGAGAGATGGCTGCCAGTGCACCCTTAGGGTCGTCGACCTAAGCCCTTGACTAGAAAGGACCATAATAGTCCAAGATGCTTGCTAAGGAACAGGAGGAAGGGTCCAGCCCTTGTTCCTGACACCAAATGGAAACCTTTTCCATTTGAAGGCATAGCATTTTCTGGTCGACTTCCTTACGGGACGCCTCAACTACATTGAGGACCTCGTCGAAAGACCCAAAGCCTGAACTCTAGCCGCTCAGGAACCAGGGCCGGCTAGGTGGAGGATTGAAGGTCCGATGGAACACCTTCCCTGATTGACTGAGAGCAGGTCCGGCGAGCTGGAAGCCGTCATGAGTCCTGGAGCTGAGACTGAGGAGATCTGGGTACCAGAACTGGCGAGGCCAGTCTGGGGCTATCAGAATCACCTGCGCCTTTGTCCCTCCTCGCTTTGATGAAGCACCTTGTGGATCAAGGAAATGGGGGAAAGGCGTAAAAGAGGCCGGGTCCATTGCGGTTCGAGAAGGCATCCCCGCAGCGAGCCCTGCTGAGGGGGCGGGCATGGAACAGACTCAGCTTGCCTCCTCCGTGGAGGCAAACAGAGGTCCACCTGAGGCGTGCCCCAAAGGGAGAACAGATGCTGTACTACTCCGGCAGGAGAGACCACTCTGAGGATGCAGCCCCTATCCGGCTCAGGCATCGGCCAGGGTGTTGGAGGCCCTGCCACGTGAATGGCTAGGAGATCCGCCCAGGCCGCGCGACGAAAGTGACCAAATGAGAGCTCTCTGCATAGAAGCATGGAGCGCCAACCCCGCCTCTGGCGGTTTAGATAGTACATGGTGTCGGTCCGTCCGCCTGACGGACCACTGACCTGGAGGAACGGAGCAAAGGCGTGAGAGCTAGGCTGACCGCCGGAGCCCAGCAGGTTGATGTGGTATCGGACTCCTGCTGGGACCAGAGGCCATGAGCCCGGTGTGTTCCCCCAGATGGGCACCCCAACCCATCAGGAGAGGCATCGAGCACAGAGAGATCACGGCTCGGGCGGACGTAACGGATGCCCTCCTGCAATTGATCTGGAACGTCCACCACTGGAGAGCATTCCATCCCCTGTGGTCATCGGCACTAGCTGGTCCAAGGGATCGCAGTTGCGACCACTGGCTGGCCAGTCCCCACTGAAGGGGCGCGATGTGTCCAGCGGGCCAACGGACCACGCCTGGTACAGGCCGCCATGAGACCCGGAGGCGCAGGGAAGTCTCCGGCAGATGAATTGCCCAACCAGAAATGATCAAGTAAAGGAGGAAAGAACTCGGCCCTGTCCGCTGAGCCGCGCCTGGCTCGAAGAGAGTCGAGCTGCGCCCGATGAATAAAATCACCTGCTTCGGCTCGAGTTCCGACTTGGCCCTTGGACAAGTGAGGCCCAGTTGAGAGCAGACCTGGAGGGCCAGATCTCTGGACCACTCCGGCCTCTTCCTGAGGGAGGTGTTATCAGCCAGTCGGCCCAGGTAAGGGTACACCCAGACCCTCGGCGTCAAGACCGTAGGAATGCTGTCACCACTGCCATGCATTTGGTGAAGACCCTGGGAGCTGGAGAGATGTCAAGGGCATGGCTTGAACTCGAAGAGAGATCCTGCCTGAGCGTAAGGAATCTCTGTTGAGACGGACGGATAGGACGTGAAAAACGCCGTCCTGCAAGTCCAGGAGAGCAGAACCACACGCCTCCAAGGATGGTATTATCTGAGCCGAGAGTGACCATCCTGAAGGTTCGAGACCTTAGGGAACTTGTTTAGGTCGTAGGTCGAGAATGGGGCGCCAGCCCCGGGTCACGCTTCGAACCAGGAAGTACCTGGACACAAACCCTGGTCTGGAAGGAGGGTCCACCACCTCTTACCACCTCCTTCTGGAGGAGGAGAGGATGTCGGCTCGACGAGCCGCCAGTGAGGCTGGGATTCCCGAGCTCTCGAGGGCGACGGCTCCTGAAGGGTGGTGCCTGCTCGAATTCCAGGAGGCAGGCCTCTTCCCACCACCTTTCAAGACCCACCCGTCCGTGGTAACAGCGACCAGGTGGAACGGAAGTGCTGAGCCGTCTCTCAATGGGGGACCTAGGGGGTAAGGTGACGGGATGGGGCGACACCTCAGCCTGTCACTGGCAGGCTTGAGGAGGGACCGCAACGAGGACCTCCTGGGCCCTTCCTCCCTGCCTCCTGTTAGAGGAAGTCACGTCTTGGTTTGGGATGCCAAGTCCGAGCCTGCTGGCCCTGACGCTGTTGTTGCCGGGCGCGCTGGGGCACAGAAGGACAAGGGCTTAGGCTGTGGTTTCACGCCTTTGTCCTTCTGAGCGGAAGAGACCGAGTCCGAGGTGGCATTGGACTTCTCGATCCTCTGTAGGTGACCTTCCACCCAGGGTCAAGAGGTCAGTCCTCAAAGGGAACATCCGCCAACTTGTGCTGGGTATCCGGCAAAGGTGGATATCCTCAGCCAAGCCCGCCGACGATAGCCACCGCGCCGCCACCGATCTGGGCACATGAGTCTCCCTACATCCAAAGGCAGTCTGGAGCTGCTGTTTGGCCATCACCCCGTTCTGGTCCCGCACCTGCTTAACCGTAGTCTGCAGATCGGCGGAAGATGAGGGATGACTCATCCAGGAGCCCAACAGGGCATGAGAAAAATGTGCTGTGAGGCGGCCGACTGGCTCGGACGGCGTCGAGAGAGGACGCAGCGACTTTTACCGACATAGTCCAATTTCTGACCTTGTCAGGAGGTTTGGTTCATTATCCTTGCGCGCGAGCCGGGCCGAAAACGCCAGCCTGTGTTCAACCCCTCAGCAGAGGGGTACCCAAAACTCCGGACAAGGAACCGGGACCGATACTTCCTGGCCATCCTGGCCAAGGCGCAGGGCAGGAAGCAGGGCGCTGCCAAAGTTCCAGTGCTTGACCCACCATGGCCTCGCCACCTGGAAAGGCCTCCGTCGGAGAACTCTCGGTCCAGAATCTCCGTGAGGGGATACCTGGCCTGCTTGGAAACGGGTTCGAGCTCCATCCCAGTAGACTCGAGATGAGCCGAAGTAGTTCTAGGAAGGACGACGGCTATCAGCCCATTGGCTGACCTCCTGAAGACCCAAGTCCAGTCGCTTGGAGAAGAAGGAGGAATCATCTCGACTCGGAAGAGTCTCTAAGAGCTGCCTCTCTGGCCTGAGCCACCCTTCGCCGCCGAGGTCGGGTCGTGGAGTGAGGGTAACTGACAGCCGATGGGGTAAACTCCAGCTTAACGAGAATCTCTTGGTCGGAGCCCCAATTGGTGGCTGTGATATGTGAGGTTCACCGCAATCGGTGGAGAAGCTGGTTTTGGCCGAACAACCGCCTGGGCATAGGCCCTCGGCAAGTCGAGGGGTTGTGTCGGCTGCCCGTGATGAAGATTAATGGTTGGGAAGGCGCTCGAGTCGGCTTATTCTGCCAGGATGTTGCAAAATATAAGGTCCTCGCATCACGACGTAATTTACGGCCGAGCTTCCTCATCCGAGGAGGAGGACGAGATGGCTTACGCCGCTACCGCGGTGCGTTTAGATCGACCGCCGATGACGGTGGAAACGTTGACCGCCGAGAGGTCCGAGACCAGAATCGAGAGTCCCGGAATTGGTCGGTGCAGGAGGTGTCGGCCGAACCGACACTCCTTCGGCTCGAAGGTCTCATCCGAGGGCCCGGAACCGGAGGCACAGGCGAGCCCATCGGATCCTCAACTCCTCCGGGGAACCGGGAGAGGGGAATCTCGGCTGCTAAAGGCGACAGTCCGTCCAATGGCTCGAGAAAAATCTCGACTTCATCAGTGGGAGTCTCGGTCAACTGACCTGACGGGACACCGTGAGCTGGGGTCGAAGCCGAGCGGTCGGATGCCGGACGGGCCGACGGCCCGGGAGGACCTTCCCCGCCCCAAGAGCGCCAGACGGAGGGAGCTCTACCTTGTCCTCTTTTTTGACCGAGAAAAGGTCCAGCAGACGCAGGGCCCTTCTCCTTTAGTGGAGAGGGACAGACAAAGCTCTTTAAAGGAAGCCGTAGGAAGAACCCAGAGAGAGCGATAAATGCCGCCGAGGAAGATATCGCCCGCGCCGCCTTCCTCTCTTCGAGGGCTTACCATCCGCCGAGCTGATCCCGGGCCGAGCCCGCCGCCGCGACACCGCCAACCGGCCTCCTGACTTCATACCGAGGGAAACGCCTCGGGACGGCCCAGTTGCACCGGGCAGCACGGGTCCTCGGTGACGAGGTCGGTGAAAGATGAGCACAGGTCGCAAGCCTGCGGGTCGTGCTCAAGGCCTACAGTAGACACACGTGGAGTGTGGATCCGCCTCGAGACATCTTCTGCCCGCATGGGCATCTCCGAACTGGGAGTCGATTTATCCATCGCAGTCATGAGGATCAAGACTGAAGTCTTTTGCAAAATATTATTTTAAATCCGCAAACGGAGAAATAGGAAACAGTCAAACGCAGGAGCGTTAAGGAGGGAACCTGAGCTCCCAAGCTGTAAGGAAGATCTGGGCCATGGGGCGGAGCCGAGTTATACCACCCGGTGGGTGGGAGGAGCAAGTTTGAAGACCTTCCGGCAAGATTTAAAGCGGCAAGGATACTGCCAATGAGTGTGGATGAACAACATATCCATGTCCCTAGAATACAGCAAGATTTCCTTGGAAGAAACAAGATTACTATGGTAAGTAATTTTTTCTTCAAGCCCCAGGAACCCTTACTGTATTCTGACATATGCAGACTACCCAAACAGTACTTTTGGAGGAGGGTACAGAACCTATTTAGGAAACAAGCTCTGCATTACTGCTGCGCCAAACCTGGCATCACTTCTGGCCAGAGTATCCAGGCGGTAGTGTTTGGTGAAGGCGTGAACTGTTTTCCAGGTAGCTGCTTTACAGATTTCCAGAGGAATATCTCTTGCAGCAGCTGTATCCCATGTAGAGTGGGCCATGGGGCCTACCGGAGGCTCTTTGTCCACTTTGCTGTAGCAAAATTGGATACAGGCAACAATCCAGCGGGCAGTGGTTCTTTGAGGCAGGTTTGCCTTTGCCCACCTCCCCATAGGTCAGAAAAAGCTGTGTCCTAGCCTGCCTGTGCCCTTATGTGATCCAAGTAGTAACTTATAGCTCTCTTGACATCCAGACTACGTAACCTCTCTGTGGAATGATCAGTAAAGAAGACTGGCAAGGTCACGGACTGGTTAAGGTGGAAGTCTGATACCACCTTAGGGAGGAATTTCCTGTTGGTCCTCAAAACCACCTTGTCCCTGTGGACTGCTATATATAGTCTGGCTCTGTGGACAAGGCCTGTAGCTCACTGGTCCTTCTGGCTGAAGTAATGGCTACTAGGAACACCATTTTCCATGATGCATACTTGAGCTCAGCTCATGACAGGGGTTCAGATGGTGGCTGCATCAACTGGTCAGTACATATGTTAAGGTCCCATGCGGGAGTGGGTTCCCTATGAGGGAGATGCGTGTGCTGTAGCCCTTTGAAGAACTTTCTGAATATCTGGTTAGCAGCCAGAGATCCTCCCTTTCCAGAAGAGAGATAAGCAGTGAAAGCTGCCAAGTGTACTTTCAGGGTGGAGGGCCGAAGGCCCAGAGAGTGTAAATGTGCTAGATAATCCAGGACTATTGGCAGATTGGTCTGGAAGTGGTCTATGTGTCTCTGTCCCCACCAAACAGAAAATCTCTTCCACTTATAAGTTTTTCTGGTGGAAGGTTTCCTGGACACCCCTTCTGAGATGTGTAGGTTGGCGTATTCCAGGTTCTCAAGAGCCAAGCTTAGAGTCTGAGGGACTGCAAGTTGGGGTACAGGACCCTGCCCTGGGAGGATGTCAGCAGGTTGTGCTTCCTGGGTAGGGAGATTGGTTTGGAGATGCCCAGGTCAGTTCCATTAAGTTCCAAGGCTGCCTGGCCCAGTTTGGAGCAATGAGGATTATAGTTGCTAACTGGACCCTGAGCTTGTTCAGTACCCAGAGTAGCAAGGAAAATGGTGGGAAGGCATACAGGAACTTCCCTGTCCAGTCCATCAGGAGTGCATCTAGTGGCACTGTGCCCACTGCTGGAGGCCTGCAACAGAACAGAGGAAGCCGACTGTCTGGGGCTACAAAGAGGTCCACCTCAGGAGTGCCCTATCTTCTGGCACCACTTGTAGGATCTGTCCTTTTAGTGACCATTCATGGTGGTTCTGGTCGATTCTGCTGAGGGCATCCACTAGGACATTGTCCTTTCCTGGCAGGTGGACTGCCAAAAGGGATATCCCCAGGGTGTAAGCCAGATTCCATACCTTCATGGCTTCTGTGCACAGAGATTAGGACCTTGTAACCCCTTGCTTGTTGATGTATTGTCTGTCCTGACCTGAACTGCCTTGCCCTGCAACATGGAGACGAAGGAGTAAATGCCCAGATATAAACCTGCTGGAGCTTGGTGCCAGAAGGAATCCCTGCTTCACAAAGTACTATGGGCAGTATGCTCCCCTAGATGGGCACCCCATCCTAGGAGGGAGGCATCTGTTGTCAGAACTGCTGCTAGGGGCATCTAGGGAAAAAAAAAAAAAAAGGCACACCTTCCCCCGAGGTTGTCCTTTTCCTGCCACCACTGCAGAGCAGGAAGTAGGGTTCCTGTGACTGGTACCATCTTTGACAGGGAGTCTCTTCTCTGAGACCAGTGAGCCCTGAGTTGGAATTGATGTCCCTCATCTGGAATCTTGATCCTAACACTGTTGCTGTTGAAACAGCCATGTGGCTCAACAACTGAAGGAAATGCCTTGCTGGTCTGGGAGTATGCAGCTAAAAAGGAATTTGCTAGTTGCATCAAATTGTCTACCCTGCCCTGTGGGATGAACGCCCTTCTGTTCAGGGTGTCCATTCTGCCGCTATAAACACCAGGAGCTGAAATGATGAAAGGACAGACTTTCTTGGTTTACCAGGAACCCTAGCTTACTTAGTGTATCCTGAGTGATGGTCAATGCCCTTTCCACCTGTTGTGGGGACCGACTTACCACCACCAAGTCATCCAGGTATGGGAAGACTAACCCCCTGTTTTCGTAGATGTGCTACCACCACTGCTAGGCACTTTAACACTCTTGGGGCTGATGAGAGGCTGAAGGGCATGGTCTTGAACTTGTAATGCCCTGATAGCAACCTGAACCTGAGGTACTTCCTGTGTGACAGCCTGATAGGGATATGGAAGTATGCGTCCTTAAGGTCTAGGGATGCCAGCTAGTCTCCTTTCCTTAGAGGAGGGAGAATGATAGCCAGAGTGACCATCTTGAAGTACCTTGAGTAGAGACCCCTTCCCCTTTGAGACAAGGGGACAGGCTCTACTGCCTGATCCTGCATGAGCTTGGCTATTTCCTCTTCCAGCAGAGAGCCTTCTGATGGATTGGCAGGTCTTAAGTCTTGCTCTCAACTTGGGCAAGAATCTGAAGTTGAGAGCAAGACCCAGGCTCACTACCTCCAAGATCCACTTGTCTGTGATGATGGATTTCCAAGCCTGGATGTAGTGAGCCAGCCTGCTCCCTACTGGGAGTAGGGAGGCAACCCTAACATGATTCTCATGGAGTTCGTTTTGCTTGGATGGCAGTCATGGTGCTGGGTTCAGCCCTGTTGCTGCCCCTTCTGCCTCTGCCTCTAAAGTACCCCCTCTGGGGTGGATAGGAGGGCAAAGCCTGTGTATGGAAGAAAGGCCTGTAATGGGTTCAACCCCTACCTCTTCCCTGGAACTTTTGTGGAGTTGCTGCCTTCCCCTTGGCTGCAGCACTCGTGTAAGCGATTTTGTAGTCACTTTTTCATGTACGCTTCAGTTTGTTCCCCAAACAGGAAGTGGCCTCACAAGGAAAGTAGAGAGCTTTTGTCTGGGTATCTTGAGATAAAATTTGTTGATCTTACTTTGAGAGGGCTCTTGCAGTAGGAAATTACATATAGGACTGACGCCAGCAGGCGGCAGGACACCACGGAAACATTTCTAGCTAGCAGTCCCTGGCGAGGGACCGCCCCCACGTCAGGTGACTGGCGTCAGTATAAACGGGCGATCCCGGACGCACGCCTTCCAGTTCTTTCCCGCCGTTAGCTTGTGCAGTGCCTCGCGGAAAAGTTCGTGTTTCCTCAGCCCTACCTTCGTCAGTTTTTCACCGAAAAATCATTTTTTCGACTAACGTCAGTACTAGCGTCTGTGTATGTCGTCCCCTACACCCTCCAAGCACAAGAATAAGTGCGATTCGTGCAGCGCCCAACTACCACACAAGGACGGCCACTCCACTCCCTGTGCCTGTTCTGTCTAGGCCCCGATCACCCGGTCGAGAAGTGCCAGCACTGCCTCAGTTTCAAGGTGGCTACCTGGAAAAGGCGGCAGCAATCCCTGGAAGCCCATATTCTAAAGAAGAAAATGAGTTCTATGGAGAAGGAGCTCAAAAAACTGAGGCAGGCGTCCACTTCTCCCGGAGGCCATCGGAAGAAGGAGGAGAAGGAGGCGCACCGGGACAAGGGCTCCTCCACCGCGTCTCCCTCAGGAGTCGCTGGGACACAGGTAACATCCCCTCCGGGGGAAATCGCTCCTTGATGGCCGCCTTGGAGGTTTCCGAGGGGCCGTCGGCCCGCCAGTCTGGCTCGCGCTTGGGCCTTGCGGGTGCCTCTGGGCAGTTGGAGGCCTCTGCCCCTGGTTTGGCCGCAGGCTTGCGGCCTACCACTGTGGGAGACTCCGGTAAGCCGGGCGTCGGCTCCTCTGACGTCCAGCTGGAGAGGGCTGGTAAGACGTCCGACCCTCCGGGGCAACACGCGCATTCCACCCCACCAGACCAGGCCGATCACTTCATCGCCCAGCCTCCGTAGATGGCCTTCCTCATACGCCTGACGCCCGCCTCCGGGCGCCCGCCAGAGCTCACATTAGCTCACGGCCGGCTCGTCTGACCGGGCGAAGGAACCGACGACAGACCCCCACGCCTGTCGCATTGGTTCCCCGCAGCCTTCGCTGCATCCGGGAAGCAGAGTCTCCCAACCCGACCCCGGGACTTTTCCTCCATCCCCGGGCGGTTGAGGATCTTTGCCTCAGTCAGTCCTTCCTCTACCTGGAGCGCCAGACCCGATCTCCCCCGAAGCCGGCTCCAACGCCAGCCCCTTCGGCACCAGGGCTCCTTGCCGGCCCCGATGTCGGCTCACTGACTCCGGGAGACATTTCTCCCATTGGGCCTCCGGCTTCCACTATGGACCCGCCTCTGTGAGGCCTCCGGGCTGGGCAGTCTGCCGGCAGCCCCCATGGCTCCCAGGTATCCTCCGTCCTATTCGACACCAGTGTACCCGGGACCGCAGTATCCGGTGCCACAGTACCCGACGCCAGGCTTCCCGACGCCACAATACCAGATGCCGGGCTACCCGCAGCCGGGTTTTGGATATGCTCCATATGGTTATAACCTGTATCCTTATCCCCCGCCTCCTCCTCCTCCACCACCGCCCTCGCGGCTGCCGGTGGACCTGCAGGAGACTCTGACCTCCTGGTGGGCTGAGGCCAAGGCTCAGCTCACCAAAGAGGTTGAGAGCCGCCTTTCAGCGACGGTGCCATCCCAGGTTCCCGTACGTCTGAGGCGGCACACTCCCTCACCACCTCCGGACTCCAGGGTTCTTCCATCTGGATCCAGAGAGGGGGAGGATACGCCTCGGGTACTTCCCAAGAGGTCCATTCCTCCCCCGGGTCGGGAAAGGGAGTGTTTCTCTTCTTCATCCTCCTCTTCACCCTCGGACTCCTCGGACTCTTCCAACGGTTGCTCCGAGAGAGACGACGAGCCTCGCTCTCCGTCAAAGCCCAGGCCAAGGACTCCTCCGAAGTCTCCTCCGGAGGATCCTTCTTTTACGGAGTTGCTTAGGAAAATCCAGAAGGTTCATCAGTGGCACTCCCTTGAACCAGATCCTCAGCGTCTGAAACTTGCTGAACATCTGGATCTGCCCATGACAGCTCCTACCTTGGTGCCACCCTGGATAGAGCCTCACGCTGACCTTGTTACCACAATATGGAAGCAGCCGTCTGCCTCAGCCCCATTTCCTAGGAAGTCGAACTGGCTATATCAGGCCCCCGAGGGTGCTGATTTCCTGGATTCTCACCCTCATGCCGACTCTGTCGTGATTAGCGCCGCTCACGGCCGCTCGGCGAACCCTAAACATCTTAGCTAGTCTCCTCCTGATAAGGAATCACGCCTTCTGGACCAGTATGGGAGAAAGATTTATGCTTCCTCCACACTGGGAATCAGGGCCCTGAACTATGTCGGCCATATGGGGGACTACCAGAAGGCCATCCTGACTCAGGCGGAAGCCAAACTGGACTCCTTGCCTGACTCCCAAGTCGAGCAGGAGTTGGCTGATCTCGTCTGCTCGTTCGGCCAGTCGACACATGCTACGTGCAACATACGATGCAGTGGACACTGCTGGGCAAAGCTCAGCTTTCGCTGTAGGCCTATGGTGTCATGCTTGGCTCCATGTGTCAGGTTTGGTCCCGGAGGTGCAATCTGCTATCCAGGAAGCACCCTTCTGGGGGTCGGTGCTTTTCGTGGGCGATGTCAAGGACATCATCACCAATTTGCAAGAGAAGGGGATGGCTCTGAAGTCAGTTGATTCCATTACTGTCCCCATCAGCAGCAGCGCCGTCCTTTTCGCAGACTGAATTGGCCAAAGGCGAAACCCCAGGGAAGGCGGGCCACAAAACGCCGGGCCCCTGCAGCTGCCAAACCCCCTCCGCCCCAAAAAAGCAGCGGTTGCTTCAGCTGCGGTGCTGCCCCACACCACCTGACTCCTTTCCTCTCCCACCGCCTCCGGACTCCCCAGAGGAACCGGTAGGAGGGAGGTTTTCCCCTCCACCTTCCGGGATGGGAGAGGATAACCACAGATTCTTGGGTACTCCAGCTCATAGCAGGACGACACTCCATAGAGTTTCTTAGAAACCACCCCGCCACCCCCCTCTGAAGTAGTCATATTCACGGGAACATCTTCTCTTGGTCTAGGAGGAAATCTCTGCTCTTCTACCGAAGCAAGCGATAGAGCCTGTCCCCCTTCATCTGCAAGGGACAGGTTACTATTCCCATTTCTTCCTGGTCCCAAAGACAACAGGAGATCTCAGACCAATTTTGGATCTCAGTTCTCTGAATCTTTACGTAGAGTACAAAAGGTTCAGGATACTCTCTTTGCAGAGCCTTCTGCCCCTCCTCCGGCCGGGCCAATGGCTTTGTGCTCTGGATATGCAGGTTGCTTATCTGCACATTCCCATTCGCCCATCTCATCGCAATACCTTAGTTTTATGCCCAGGGGACCACTACCAGTTCAAGGCGCCCCATCTGGTCTATCTCGTGCGTGCGGCGGTGCCCCCCGAGTATTTACCAAATGCCTGGCAGTGGTGGTGGCCCACCCGAGTACCAAGGGAGTGCAGGTTTTCTTGTACCTGGACGACTGGCTTCTGGAGGCCTCGTCCAGGGAGGAACTCCTGTGTTTCCTCTCCCTTACCCAGCAGCTTTTTGCCTGCCTTGATATTACCATCAACCATTCCAAGTCTCATCTGGACCCATCCCAGAGGCTACAGTTTATTGGGGCAATCCTCGATACGACCTTGGGCAAGGCTTTCCTTGCTCCGGACAGGGCGTCCACCCTTCAGACCCAAATAAGTCTGTTGTTCGACCGCAGGATGGTCTCTGCGAGGTCGGTCCTTTGCCTTCTCGGGCTCATGGTGGCTGCTATCCCGACGGTACCTCGCGCTCGACTCCACATGAGGATCTCTCAGTGGACTCTACACTCAATGGGATCAGCTACTGGACGACCTAGATCACTCAGTTCTCATCTCCTCGCCGATGATGCGAGACTTGCAATGCTGGATGGTTCGAGAGAACCTGTTTCGGGGAGTTCCTTTCTTTCATCCTCCCCCTCCCAGGCTAACCACAAACGCCTCAGGCGAAGGTTGGGGAGTCCATCTAGGCCCTCATCGGACCCAGGGCTCCTGGACCAAGCTAGAACAAGCTCTCCACATCAATGTGCTCGAGCTTCGGGCATTGTTGTATGCTCTCCAAGTCCTTCACCTATACATCCTTCCCGGCCACCTAGCCGTCCAGACGGACATGTGCGTGGTGTGGTACATCAACAAACAGGGAGGGACTCGGTCCTACCCTCTATGCAGGGAGGCAATGAGGGTTTGGAATTGGGCAACACAACACGACCTTCACCTCATGGCAATTCACGTTCCGGGAGTCGACAACACCCTGGCAGACAAACTAAGTTGCTCTTCTGCTCTGACTCATAAGTGGGAACTGGACCAAGGGGTCCTAGACAATATCTTCCAACTTTGGGGAACATCACAGGTTGACCGGTTCGCATCCCCCCCAAACGCAAAACTTCCCATCTTCTGCTCGCTCATTCCAGAGCGATGCTCTGTTTCTAGACTGGAAGGACAGACTAGTCTATGCCTTTCCCCCAATTCCACTTATCCCACGAGTCTTGCAGAAACTAGCTTCAGAAGGAGAGAGAATGATTCTGATCGCTGCTTTCTGGCCCAGGCAAATCTGGTTCTCTCTTCTACAATAATATTCAGAGGATCCTCCTCTTCCTCTATCTCTAGGTTTGCTGACCCAGGATCAGGGGACCCTGGTACATCCAGGCCTCAAATCCCTTCAACTGCATGCATGGCTCCTGCAGACCTAGCCCAATCCCGTTTTGAAGCGTCTCCCAAAGTGGCGGAAATTTTAGTGGAGGCCAGAAAACCCTCCACCAGATCCACTTATGCCATGATGTGGAAAAGATTTGCTATTTGGGCCGCTTCCAAGAACATGGCACCTTTCTCCTGTTCAGTGGGGCTTCTACTGGCGTATCTACATCATTTGACCTGGGTCTCAGCCATTCCTCTCTGAAGGTACACATGGCGGCCATTTTGGCCTATCATGTTCCCTTCACAGACAAGGCTTTTGCTCAACTGGAGGTCTCCAAGACCTTTCTCAGAGGGGTCCTCTATCTGAGGCCCCCCATCCGTACTCCCGCTCCCCCTTGGGACTTGAATTTTGTTCGAGAAACTTACCCTTCCTTTGAACCTGCAGCTTCTACGGATTTGAAGTTCCTTTCGTGGAAGACTCTTCTTGGTGGCTATTACTTAGACTCTGAGAATCTCCGAGCCTCAGGCCCTGATGTGTAAAATCCCGTACTTGATTTTTCACAAGGAACGAGTTGCTCTTCGCACGAATCCTAAGTTTCTCCCTAAAATAGTAGCAGAGTCTACCCATAATCAGTCCATAGAGTTACCTGCCTTTTTTTTTTTTATTTTACACACAGTACTCTAATCAAGGGGAGTATCTGCTCCATACTATGGATGTTCACCGGATTCTGAGATACTACACCAACAGGACTAAAGATCTCAGAAAAACTGATCAGTTGTTCGTCTCTTTTGCTCACAAAAGGGAAGGCAGTGCTGTTTCCAAGCAATGCCTGTCTAAGTGGTTGGCTCATTGCATCACTTTCTGTTATGACAAATACAACAAGATTCTCCCGGGTCAAGTCAGAGGCCACTCCACTACAGGAGTAGCTGCCTCTACGGCTTGTTTCAAGAATGTGTCTGCGGCAGACATCTGCGCTGCCGCCACCTGGACTTCCGTCCACACCTTTACTAAACACTACAGTTTGGATGTTGCCTCTCGCCGTAGAGCAGGCTTTGGGCTGGCTGTTTTGCAAGGTCTCCTATCTTGAGACTTGTGCAACCAGAACTACCTTTTGGAGTAGTTTTCCTCCTCCCGGTGCCTCTCTGTTCCGGACTGCTTGGGATTCAGTCCTATATGTAATTACCTACTACAAGAGCCCTCTCGAAAGTAAGATAGTACAGTTACGTAAGAACTTACCGTAACAGTAGATCTTCGAGAGAGGCTCTTGCAGTAGGCAATACCTTCCCGCCCTCCATCCCCCTAGGCTTTTTCAGCTCCTTTTCCATTGAGGGAAATATCCGCTTCTCTCTTGTCCAGCCTCTTTTGGCCTGTGGCGGGAAAGAACTGGAAGGCGGGCGTCAGGGACCGCCCCTTTATACCGACGTCTCCTGACGCCGGTCACCTGACGTGGGAGTGGTCCCTCGCCAGGGACTGCTAGCTAGAAATTTTTCCGTGGGGTCCTGCCGCCTGCCGGCGTCAGTCCTATATGTAATTACCTACTGCAAGAGCCTCTCTCGAAGATCTACTGTTATGATAAGTTCTTACGTAGCTGTACTTTATCAAGCAAACCTCCTCGGGGACACCGAGCTAGCCATCTGCCTAGCAGCAATGTAGTTGGCATCCACTGCCATGTGAAACTGGTATTTAGAAGTTTCAATGCCCCTTTTAGCAGCCTCTAAAAAGATCAGATGCCATGGGGCAGGGCATGCTTTTGCCATCTCCAACACCATGTTCCACATACATTGCTTACATAGCTAAGTATCGGAGGAGTAAGTAGCTTGCCCGATAGCTACGGAGGCTCCCAAGTATTTTAATCTTATTTATTAGGACTAGGATTACAATACCTTTGAGCCAGGGCTCTTTTACAAAGGTTCCACGTCAGGTTACAATTCAAAACATAAGACAAGGTTAGAAAAGTGTAAGCTAAACAGAGTTACAAAGCATCTGAGAAACAGAACAAGTTTTGGAGGCTAGGTTACAAGGAGATGGCGGATGAGGTGCAGAGAGGATAGAGGACAAGAGCGAGGAAGAGTAGAGGGGGTGGAGAGCTTTAGAGGAGGAGCACAGCCAGAGGCATTGTCAGACATAACATGCAGAAGTGCGTGCTAAGGGGTAACCAAGTGCTAATAGGAGAGAGAACTGCATAAAGGTTAGGGAAATATTCATGGGGCCAGCTAGTGGAGGCAGTCACAGGAGCTAGAGGCAGTGAGAGAGAGGCGGAGCCTTGATTTAAAATGCACCAAGGATAGGAGTGGAGGAGATGTAACTGTTTAGACCATTTAGCCAGCTGAGCACACTGTACGCAAAATATCTTTGACCTTGAGGCAAGACAACGTGGAACCTGCAGGAGCTGTGATTCGGACCCCCTGGTTGAGTGGGGGTTATTGCTAGAGTGCAAGAGTGCACACTCCAGGGGGCGTAAGGCCCCTAGTTATTTTCTTTGCCATGGTGTAGGTTAGGTACTTCATCCGATTGGGGAATTGCAGCCATCCAGTTTGTGCATAGAGCTCACACATATGTGTGAGGTGGTGGGATCCAGTGAGAAGTTGGCAGGCCTCATTTAGGGGAAGTGGATAAACGTGTAAGAGTGGCAGCAGGGGCAGAGCCATAAATAAGCCCATAGTCAATAATGGAAACAGAGCTCTGAATGGCGACAGTCAGGGCTTCTGGGGGTAAGATGTTGCCTATGCCGGAAGAGAAGGCCAAGGCGAGTATTTGCTGCTTTGGCTACAGAGTCAGAGTCAATGTGGGCACTGTAAGTTAGATGAGGGTCTAGAGTGATCCCAAGGTACTTAAAGGCTTGAACCTGTTCCAGGGTGACTCCATGACTGTTTTTGATGGATAGGGGGTGCAGCTTATGCTTGTTATGAGAGCTGCTGATCATAGACTGTTTTCTTATTGAGGACCAGATTGTGATTCGAGATCCAGTTTTCAATAGATGTGAAGCCAAGCTGAAGGTGGTCTTGTAGAGGCTTAGGATCCTTGTGGGAGGCAAGAATTACAGCATCCTCTGCATAGAGGATGCTTGTTTCGGAGCAAGAATTTGGAAGGGAGTTCAAGAACAAGCTGAATAGTAGGGGGCCCAGAATGGATCTCTGGGGGACACCTGAGCGAACAGGCCTGGTATCAGAGAGGACATTTGCAATTTTTAACTCTGAGACTGGTTCTCTAAGTAGCTTTTGGACCAGGCAATGGAGTTGGGAGAGAGACCAGCTTTCAGAAGTTGCACAAGCAGTAGGCGGGTACGACTTCTTTGCTATGGTGTCCATCCTCTTGGAGTCCTTTTCAGGTGGCTGTGATGCCAGGGGAATGCCTGCCTTATCACAGGCAGCAGCCTGCACCACCTCTTCATGGCTGGGATGTCCAAACAGAAATTCAGCCCCTGATTTGGGCACCCAGTACTTTCTGTCCATCCTCTTGTCCACTGGAGGGATGGATGCAGGTGTCTAAAATTTGTGGCTTGTCTCATTAAAGTTTTATGGATGGGCAACAGAAGCCTTTTTGTTGCTGGGACATCCATAATTTCCATATAATCTTGTCCCTTTTCCTCCTCTGTGACTTCCGAGTGTAAAGGTCCAAGGTCTGTGCCACCCATTTTAAAAAGGCAAAGTGGAAAGAAAAATCCTGTGTTGCCTTTTCTGGGGAATTAGTCCCATGAGAGTCTGGAGAAACTTTGGGTTCTATACGTTCTCCAAAGTCATCATCAAAATCATGTTCCTCCTCCGGGAAGAGGACAGTTGATTGTTCCAAGAATCCAAGGAACTGAAAGGGAACCAGAGTCCGGAACCGATAACTGAACTGGGGCACTGGACCAATACCGCGGTACTGGTTTGCAACGCCTGCAAGAGGCTAATGGCACTCACAATAGCTTCTGCGGTAGGAACCGCTGGAACCATTGGTTGCAGTTCCTTGGCAGAGTGCTTCTCTTTCCCTCTTCTTTTTAACAGCACTTGCTGGTTCAGCGGTAGTTTCTGCAGATCTTTTTCTGGTCAAGGAACCATCACCCTGGTCAGAGGGCTGCTCACTCTGTTCAAAAGAGTTCTTTCTGAGAAGTGGAGGCCTTGTCCATTGCTGGGTCAGCAGCTTTTTCAGACATTTTTTCCTTCAGTCGATTTAAACGCCTATCCAGCACTGACCTAGGAAAATTCTTCTTACAGATCACAATCTGCCTTTAGAGGATTGTAACCCAAACACAGGACACAAATAAAATGGGGATCTGCTTTGGCAAACTCTTCCCAACACTCTGTGCAATGTTGAAAACCCACTGAGCCGTTTTTTTTTTAGGCAGTGACATAACCACTACAGAAAAAAAATCCATGCCTCTTTTTTTAATGGTTGGTTTAGCGACCAAAGAAATACCAGGAATTATCCCAGTTTTTCCAACAAATACACCAACCGGACCCTAAATGAGCTTCCTTAAGACTAAATTAAAGAAAAAAAAAAAAAATCTGGTTCCCTCACGGTTAAAAGAACCGTGAAGAAACAGAGAAAAACTTACCGGAATACAATTAAATCTAGACTAATCTACCTGTAAACCAAGGACAGTGCTTTTCAAAAACAGAAATAAATTTTACTTCAGAAAACCGCAAAAATAAAATAGTCAAGAAAGATGAAGGAGGGTTCTCTGAGGCATCTGTACTAGTCAAGCAGAGTAAAGAATCTGACAGTTGCAGAATGTTGACCAAGGATAGTGGTTTGAAAACTGAGCTCAAGACTAATGTTCCATTATTAGCATAGGTTCGGTTAACCATTTCGGCTCCAGGGCAGTACAATGGAAGGACAATACTGCACCTGTCAGAATATAGGCAAGATTTCCTGGGGCTTGAATGTTAAATTGCAAGTCAGCAGAATCCGACCAATACAGTTTACCGCAGAATAGTAGAATGCAACTAAAAAAATGAAAAAAAGTTTTTGCACACAAACTGCAAATTGGGACCAGCTCCACACTTGGGTGTGGGGCTCTAAGTGGTAACTGTTGCTATTTAAGCCACTGGATAGCCTTAAGTCTCCTGGCAATAAACAAAAACATTTTACTTATTCTCGTTTCCCATCAATGTTTTCAGTCTCCAGAGTACAGCTTCTATCTGGTTGGTATCTTAAGCCCCGCCCCCTGCTTTCTTCAGGATTTTTCCCCTCCTTTGTGCTCCTATGGCTTATGCTTACCCCCCCCACCCGGCAGGGCCGTCAAAGTTGGAAAAGCCCTGGAGTCACACTCTGAGGAGGTGATCTGTCCGGCAGGTGCAGGGCACAAGGCCATCATCCTGTAGCAGTTGGGCATTTTCCACCATCATCTCCCATCCCATGGACCAGTGCCAGCAAGGAATGTCCAGGGCACATACCAATGAAACAGCAGTCACGTGGCATACCCCCATTATGTGGCCCCAGCAACACTGCCACTTAGTAGCTCTTAGGGGACTGTAGGGATGCAAAATACACTACCCTCGCTCCCTGGAGGGGAGCAGTCCCCGAGACGGATGAGCCTCCTCCTCCTGGCTGGCCCACAGTGTGGCGAGCAGCACCCCAGCGATTGAGCCAAAGGATGTGCCTTCATGGTTTGTTATTTTAGATAGTAAAGTCCTCACCTCCTGGCTATGTTGGAGGTGGCAACAGACAGTGCATACCAATTCTCTGGCAAAATGCTCAGTTTTATTTTGCAATAACCCTATACCAGAATTGTGGCATCCAGACCTCAGGAGTAAAACATTAGAGAATATAGCAAGCATCCAAAATGAAGACTGAGCTTACCAAACACAAAATTTCCAACAGGAGATGTGGACATGCAGTCACTGATCTTTTAGGAGTAACCTCAGCTACCATTTGGGATACATTTGAAACTTAAATGACACCATCAGCTTTGCTCCTCAGTTTTGGATAAAATGTCTTGTGCCTCTGTGCACATACTTATGTAACAGTTACAGCAGAATGCCCCTGTATATCAGAAAATTAACCAGTCTCCCCCATTTTAGCAGTATTTTTATACTTTTCTTTATTGGCAGTCAGACTGAAATGAACCGCCCACTGGAGGCATCTGCCCCGAGAACACATGTCTGCTAGCAACTGCTCTTCCGATGTTGAACTTTACAAACATGGTCAAAAAATAAGTTAAATTCAGCACATATCCTCACACTGAATTGGCCCTGGCTTCTTTGAAGAAAGAACGAGCACTGGTACTGCCACATAATACATTTGAAAAGCGCTGCCGAAATTGTGTGTATGTGCAACAGCAACACTCTTGTGCATGTGCAAGATCTTTGTTCCAGTCACTCTTGCACAGGCATGGGGAGGAGCAGAAGCAGTCATCTGGCATGCTGGCGTGGCATTTGACCTTTTCATTGTCCCGCTCACCTCTCCACCCCAATCCCTTTCATGCATGCACAGCTGGCCTGGATGGGTGCCAGGTGGTCTGTGGTCACCCAGGCCATCTGTACCTCCACCAGCCACTACTAGGAGGTGCTATATGGCAATGCTGCAAGCTCCTTCCCCACCAGAAAGAAGAAAGAGCATTGGGCGTCATCCTTCCTGCCGGCCTCCACTCCTGACGTCCCGGGTGCAGGGCATGAACCCGGGTCACCAGTGTGCCACAGCGATCCCCACTCAGCACCACAGAGCCAGCCCACTTGAAGTCTCCGAATAAACAATCCCTCCTACTCTTATGATAAGTGCCATGGAATCTTTAATTGCCACCTGAACAGTGACAAAAGATGGGCAGAAAGGGTTTCAGTCAAACAGCTCTCTGAAGAATATCACCTCAAAAGTGCCCCTACCCCGATGCTGCACTTCTGTCAATACTGAATGTCAGCCCAAGTGCCTGGTGTAGGACTAGAACCCACTACCTTGAGATCCTTCAGCCCCAAGCTGAGCGTGCAACCCACTGCACAACTATGTTCTTGTACCCCCCCACTGTTCACCTTTTATATAGTTTCAATTTGTGATCATATCCTTGTACTCTGCCAAACATTTTTACTAGCTCTCCATCCAGTTGTAAAGTACAGTTATGCAAGAACTTACCATAACAGAAGGCCTTCGAGAGGAGCTCTTGCAGCAGGCTATCACAATTAGGACTATGCCACAGACACTAGGACCCTCCGGAAAACTTCTCAGCCAGCAATACCCAGCAGGGACCGCTCCCGACATCGGCTCCACCCCAGCGTCAGCTCTGGTATAAAAGGGGGCTGACCCAGCTCCACCCCAGTTCTTCCGACAAGTCCCGAGCACGAGCCGTGACAGGAGAATAGAGCAGAGTATGAAGATGGAATCTACACACCTCAGAGGGGGAAGGAGGGTGGGAAAGTAACACCTGCTGCAAGAGCTCCTCTCAAACATCTACTGTTACGACAAGTTCTTGCGTAACTGTACTATCTTACTTCCAGTGGGAGTTCTTGCAGCAGGCTATCACAATTAGAACTGAATGCCAAGCAGTCCCTCGCCAAGGAGGTAATCGACCCCCGGGAGGTGGAGAAAAAGCTGGACACAGGCTCAAGACAGAACGCCCTGAAGGACTGCAAGGCTGAAGCCCACCCAGCGTCTGGAGGCAATGTCCAAACTGTAGTGCTTCACGAAAATATGCACTGAATTCCATGTAGCGGCCACGCAAATATCCTTAATAGATATGTTCCGCAGCATGGCAAAAGAAGCAGACACTCCCCTGGTGGAGTGACCCCTAACTGGACCCGGAACGAGCTTAAGCTTTTCATAGCAGAAAGAGACACGGTGGACAATCCATTTAGAAATGGTCTGTTTGGACACTGGTCTACCCAAATGTTGTGGCGCAAAGGCCACAAACAACTGCTCTAATTTACGGTGATTAGCCGTACGCTTAAGGTAATACCCAAGCATCCTGTGAACGTCCGGAGTGTGAAGGAGAGCCTCCCCTCCCCTCTGTTAGATGGTGAAGGAAAGTAAACTGGAAGGTCAACAGACTGGTTGAGGGTCAACTCAGAGACCACTTTTGGAAGAAACTTAGGGTTCGTCCTCAGGGAAACCTGTTCCCTGTGGAAAATTAAGTATGGCTCCTTACACATCAGAGCCTGAAGCTCGGAAACTCTTCGAGCTGAAGTAATGGCAACCAAAAAACAAACCTTCGGGGACAAGTATTGCAGCTCACAATCCACTGCAGGTTCAAATGGAGGCAGGGTAAGCTTCTCCAACACAAAAAGGAGGTCTCAGGGTGGGATAGGATCCCGAATGGGAGGTCTCATATGGAGAATCCCCCGTAAAAAAGGTGTGTGCCATGTCCAACTGGGCTAAGGTTCTGTCACCCAAAAGGGCATAAGCCGAAATGGCCCACTTATGCACCTTAATGGAGAAGAGGGTCAAGCCTTGTTGGTATAAGGAGAGGAGATACTGAACAGCTGAGTTCACTGGACAGGAAACTGGGTCCAGATGGTGAGATGAGGCCCACAAACAAAAACGCTTCCATTTCATAGCATAAGTGAGCACGCGGAGGGCTTCCTCGACGACTCAAGAACTTCTGCCACGTCTGGCAATTCCCCATACCTGTGCTTTGCTACGTCGGAAGGAGCCAAGCATCAAGGTTCAAGGACTGGAGATCTGGATGAACTAGTGATCCCTGATCCTGGGACGACAACTGCGAGCATATTGGCAGCGGAAAAAGGAGGTTCCATGGAAAGCCGCTGAAGTAGTGGGAACCAAATCTGCTGAGGTCACAGCAGGGTGATCAGAATCATTCGTGCCCCCTCTGCTTGCAGCTTCAACAGAACGCTCTGGACCAGAGGAAAGGGAGGGAAGGCATAAAGAAACCTCCCTGCCCAACACAGGGACAACGCGTCTGGCCAGAAAACGCCAGGCGTGGGCTCTAGCGAGCAGAAAAGCAGCAGTTTGGTGTTGCGTGGTGACGTAAACAGGTCCAGATCTGGACGACCCCATCTGTCGAACAGCTGGTCCGCTACTGACTGCAGTAGCTCGCAGTCATGTGTCCTGGACAGAGATCTGCCGAGACAGACAGACAGACAGAGTCGGCCAGGTCGTTGAGGACACCTGGAGCGTGCACCGCGGAGAGTGATGTGTCACTACAGCGCCCAATACCAAACTCTCATTGCCTCCCTGCATAGGGGGTAAGAATGAGCTCCCCCTTGTTTGTTGATGTAGAAGACTACCGCCATTTTGTTAATCTGGATTAGAAGAGAGCCTGGCACTAGGTCCTCCTGAAAGGCGTGTAGCACACTGAGGATCGCTCGCATCTCCAGGACATTGATGTGGATGTCGCGCTTCTTGGGGGTCCAAACGCCTTGTGTTTGGTGGACCCCTAGGTGAGCCCTCCATCCCAAAATAAGAGGCATCTGTCGTAAGAGTCCGATTTGGGAGTTCCGGATGGAAGGGGACCCCTCTTTCTAGGCTGAGTGGATCCATCCACCAATGAAGTGTTCCCTTGACTGGCTCTGTGATTCTGACCATGTGGTCGAAATAGTCTGAGCACTGATCCCAACTGCACCCTGAGCATCCATTGTGGGATTCGCATGTGAAGGCGGGCCAGAGGAGTAACTGGAATGGCCACCGCCATGTGTCCCAGAAGTCTGAGGAAGGTCCTTGCCGAGACCCGAGCAGTTATTAAAACCGATCTGGCTAGCTCCTGCAGGTGATCACCCCTCTCCGGGAGTAGAAAAGCCATGCCCTGGACCGAATCCAGGACTGCTCCAATAAAGACGATTCTTTGACTGGGTTCTGGGGAATACTTTGGAAGATTCAGGGTGATCCCCAAGTCTCGGAAGAGTGTATAAGTGTCTGAGAGCTTGAAGCAGGAGAGACCTTGACTGGGCTGCTAGCAGCCAATCGTCCAGGTAAGGGAAGACAATGTCCCTGATGCCCTAGAGCAGCAGCCACCACTGCCAAGCACTTTGTGAAGACTCGAGGAGCAGAAGAGAGGCCGAACATAAGAACTCGAAACTGATAATGCTCCTACTCCTGGAAGTGTAACCTCAGGAACTTCCTGTGAGGGGGAAAAGACCCAGATATGCATATATACATCTTGCATGTCCAGGGAGCAGAGCCAGTCCCCTTGGTGCAGCAGAGGAAGAAGACCTGGCAGGGTCACCATCCGAAACATTTGTAATCTATATTTTATTTAAGCGTTTAACCAGGAAGACATGCCAAGCAGTCTACTGCTTGTTTCCAGATGAGTCCTGGGGGAAAGGGGTACAGATACATAGTTGAAAGACAGACATATAATACAACTGTGGTTACATAAAGGAATAACTGCTAGCACAATAGGTCCAGGTTTAAATACTAAAGGATTTGAGATGGAGTACAGGCATAAACTAGAGTCCGTACCATATAATATAGTCAGACAGGTAGGACATACCGAAATGAGAACCCAACTTGGATGCATGGCCCTGCCAGTTTGTGACCCGTAAGCGGACTAGACGCATGAGCAGGTAGCTGAGAAATGTGATTTGAGCATGGAGTTAAGGGGAGAGAAGTGTTGAATATTTGCTGGGAGGGAATTCCACAACAGTGGTAGGCGGTAGCTGCCAGAGGACCTATGTGGAACAGCTAGGGACCAAGAGTCAGAGTTTCTGAGGGAGTATGCAGGGGTGCTGGGGTTGACAAGGGCAGTGGAGAGGTAGGAGGGGAGCAGCTTGGACCAATATTTGGCTGTGAACTTAGCACAGTGGGACAGTCTTGAGTTGTCTAGAGAGGGGAGGTTCGTAGACTGGTAAAGGGTCCAGTGGTGTGTGGAATATGGACAATTCAGGACAAGGCGACAGAAAGAATGAAAAAGAGGGTCCAGTCTGGCTTAGGTGGACTTAGGACCGGCACTGTAGACCAAGTCTCCGTAGTCTAAGACGGGGAGGATCATTTTCTGTACAATGGCCCTGTGGGCAGAGACAGGGATGCAGTCTCAGTAAAGTGCCCCGAGCCTGGGGTGCAGCTTTTTGATTATAGAATCAACATGGGCAGAGATGTTGCGGTGTTGGTCCAGCCAGACCCCCAGATATCTGAAGGAGGTACTGGCTCCAAGGGTGTTCCATCCAGGGTGTGGAATGTGATCAGGGAAGGGAGCCTCGATAGTTTCTGCCTAGTGCCAAAGGTTACCGAGACCGTTTTCTTGGCATTGAGGAAGAGTTGATTGGAGTAAAGCCAGTGCTGGACCGCTATAAAGTCTTGCTGTAACCTAGTCGTAACCTCTGAGGCAGAGGGACCAGATGTATACAGCACAATGTTTTCTGCATACATGTGGCTAGAGGTGTGAGGGCAGGCAGAAGGCAGGTCATTCTGAAAGATGGAGAACAGGAGTGGGCCAAGGACAGAGCCTTGCGGTACCCCTGTGATGACTGGGAGGGGGGCCAAGATGGAGGAGCCGATTCTGATGGATTGGGACCTGCCTGTAAGGTACGAGTGGAACCAGTTAATGGCGCAGCTGGACAGGCCAGTGTTGGCAAGTTTGGATAGGAGGAGAGAATGAGAGATGGTGTCAAATGCCTTGGCCAAGTCGATGAAAATGGCAGCTGTGATGTGGCCAGCGTCCATCCTAATGAGGATGGAATCAGTGAGCCTGAAAAGGAAAGTAGTGGTTGAGTGGGATTTCCTAAAGCCAGACTGGTAGGTGGTGAAAAAGGAGGAGGAATCCAGAAAGGGTGATAGACGAGAGAGTACTAGTCGTTCTTGCAGCTTTGCCAGAATAGGTAGAAGGGAGATGGGTTGGTAGTTTGGGTTGGAGGCATCCCCGCCCTTAGGAAGGGGGATTACAGTGGCAGGTTTCCATTCAGAGGGGTACCTCAGCAAGGGAGAATGACAGGTTAAAGAGGGAGGCCAGGGGTTTGGCTATGGCAGGGGCCGAGGAAGAGCATCTTGGAATCCAGCCCGTGGGGGCATTTGCCCTTCCTAGGATTAAGGGCAATCACTGCCTTATAGACCTCATCAGGAGTGACCTGTATGAAGGAGAAGGAGTGAGCTGGAATAGTGGTTGACTGTGGTGGTGGGGGTGATGTACTATGCAGGGTGAAGTGAGGACTGGGGAGTGATTTTGTTATTTGTGAAGTGCGAGTTAAACAGTGGCTATTGCAGTGGGTTCAGGGATGTTGAGGCCTCTTACCACTAGGGTAGGAGTGGGGGGTTGCAATGGAGGGCCGAGAAGTGATTTTACCACTTTCCAGAATGTAGCTGGGCGGTGGGAGGTTGAGTTGAAGGTGACTGAAGTAGTTGGCTTTTGCTTGGCGGATTTTACTAGTACTGAGATTGCGTAACGTATGGTATTGCTGTAGGTCAGCTGGTGATCTGCAGGCCTTGAAAGATTTCCAGGCTTTGTCCTTAGTTTTAAGGAGGGTTCAGATTTCAGTACAGATCCTTGGGAGGTGAGCACCTCTGACCCTGGTTAGTCTGAGGGGGGCGTAATTGTCCCCTACGGCAATGAAATTGTCCTTAAAGAACTCCAGGGCCTCATCTAAGGAGTTTGACTGATGCATGACCAGAGTTGTCCAAGTCAATTAGCAAGGAGGTGAGGTCCAGTGCTTTAATGGATCTAGCCATGAAGGAGTCTAGGTGGGTGGGCTTTTGGTTTGCAGATATTGCGCACAGCGTCGATTCCATGGTGGTCGCTGAGGGCATCTAGGAGGAGACCTGAGGCTATGATCCTGTGAGGGAATGAGGTGAGGGACCAGTCGAGAAGGGTGCGATTCAAAGTTTTGTGATTTAATCAAATGGGCTCAGGGATTAGTTGAGGTAAATTTAGGGCAGTGACCTTGTCCCAGAGCTTGGAGTTAGCCCCAGTGAGCCAGTTCAGGTTAAAATCCCGCCTCCAGAAGCCAGGGAGTTTAGCATGCCCAAGAGATCCAGTATAGCAGCTGTGGTGGTTTCAGGTGCACAGTGGGTACCTGCAACGTAGATTGGAATTGAGTAGGGGAGGGAGAGTTTGATCATAAGAGCATTGATGGACTTTAAAGGCAGGGGTAGGGCGACTGTGGAGAACTAGATGGTGGAGGCAATGTACATAGCTATGCCACTCCCTTTTTTAACCTATGCGATCTTATTGGGAGAGTGTATAGCCAGGAATAGAGAATTCAGAGTCCGGGTTGTGGGGCTTTAGCCAGGTTTCTGAGCTAATCAGGATATGTGGGCTGAGGGACATGGCGAGGGGTTGAAGCTGGGTTATTTTGTTTGGTAGGTTACATATATTTAGATGGGACAGTTTTAGGCCTGTGGGAGTGATAAGGAGGGGTTAGGAGAGTGGTGGTGGTTGGGTCCTGGGTTTGGCTCAGTATCACCAACTAGGAGTAGCAGTAAGGTGATCAGGAGTTTGGAATTATGTGCAAGCCAGAGCAGCTTACTGGGGGAGGAATAAGGCCTGGCGATATCAGGTGTTGGCTGGCAGTCGTGGGGCAGAAGAAGGGCTAGGTGGCTGGTTTGGAAGCTGGGTGGGAGTACTGCAGGGCCAAGTGATAGAGTGTGGAAGTGGCACCAGGGTGGGTGTCAGCTTTGTACCAGTGAGCAAGGTTAATGGGAGCCTGATGCATGGGACCTGACAGACCAGCAGATCAGGATGGTTAGATTTGGGGGAAGGGACACATAGGGGATGAGGATGAAAATTGTTAAGAGCTAGAGGGATCATCTTGTAGAGGCAGCAGTGCAATAGTTAAGTTTCTGTACTGTTGAATGTTAGGATGGAGGCCACTAGTGGTTGAAAGGTATAGCCTGCAAATGGGAAAGTGAGCAGATTGGTTTTGTATTGTCTTAGTACCATGTGACCATTGGTATACAAGTAATGGTTTGCCAAGTAGGGTGGTGGGGAGCTGACACAAAGCATCAGCGGGGCTCAGCTCTCTGGTGAGCTGCTGAGGAGCGGGTAGCTGCGTACCTCCGTTGTGAAGCCGATGGGGGGGTGGTGCTCACAGCTCTCCGGTTCAGGGGAGGGCTTCAGAACCCTCGCGACCACTAGGGAGGACAGAGAAAGACAGGGTTTAAGTAGGTGCAGCCAATGAGGGGAGGGACTAGCCTGCTCTGCAGTACACTACAATATAAAGATTTAGTGAGCCTAGGTCCAGAATGGGATGAAGGTCCTGGGTCTTTTTTGGAACCAGAAAAAAGTGGGAGTAATACCCTTTTCCCTGCTGTCTCAGAGGGACTGGTTCTATTGCCCTTTTTTGCAAGAGGGCCTGTATCTTTTCTTCTATGAGGGGAATATGAGGAGGATATCTGGTGAACCTTGGTGGAGTGTCTGGAGGAATCTCAGTGAACTCTAAAGTGTGTCCTCTCCTTATAACATCCAGGACTCATTTGTCCGTAGTTACTGAGCTCCATCCCTGAAGAGAAGAGACACCCTACCACCGCCCCTGCTACCTCCAGTGGAGGGGGGGTTGGAAGGGAGTCACTGGGTGGAGCCAGGGGTGGGCAGAGAGGCCTGGGAGGACTTGGGGCCACAGGGAGGAGCGCTTCTAGGCTGCTGGTTGCCGGCTCTCCTCTGAAAGCCTCCTCTCTGGCCCCGTTCATTACCATGGGCTTGACCACCTGAGGGCTTCCGAAATGGCAGCTTTTGTTGTCTCCGCTGGTCTCCACGGTACATTTGGCGGACAGGCCAGATGGATTTACCAGACTCTTGGAGGCGAGAGATCAAAGACTCAGTCTCCAGCCCAAATACGGAACCCTGGAACGGTAAGTCCCGGATTCCGGACTGCAGATCCTGATGAAAGCCTGAGACCCTCAACCAGGAATGGCGCCTGAGACACACACCTAACGCTGCTGCTCTGGTGGCTGTGTCTGCAGTATTGTACAAGGCATGCACCACATGTGTGCCTACATCCCAGCCTGATTTGAGAACATCCAGGATCTCAGTTTTCTTCTTGGAGTCTGGCAAGGTATTAAACCAGCTCTTGTCCCCGCTCCCATAATGCATTCTGGTACTGGACCATGTGCATGAGGAAATTCAGGGACCTAATGGAACAGGTGGAGGCAGAATACACCTTCTTGTCCACCTGGTCCAAATAGCAGGATTCTGGGTCTGAAGGCTGTGAGCTGAGATATTTAGGCAGCTTAGATTTGTCATGGGCAGCCATAATAACTGAAAAGTCTGCCTGAGGATGCTCTGCCAAGAATGGTTCATCCTTTGGGGCTCTAGACAGCCTGTCCAATTTTTCAGAACTGCCGGGACTGAAGCCGGATACTTCCAGGTAACTCTGGTGAGGTCCTGGAATGTGTCCACTAAAGTAGGGACCAACAAGGGCTTGGGCACCTTTTGCCTCAGGTATTTAGCCAGACGTTGGCATTCCGGATCAGAGTCCTCCGTATCCCACTCATTGGAGGCCTGATGTGCCTCACGACGTCCATAAAGGTGGGCTCGTCAGGAGGTGAGCGGGGCTGGTCCTTCTGTCCTGGGGAAACCCCCAATTCCCGAAAAAGAGGTACAAGATGACGATGAAGAAGAACGGCTACTGGGTGACAAGTAGCCAGATCGGTCCTTATGGCTAGCCCCATTCGAGTGTTGGTAGCTCACCTAACCATCACGGGACCGATGACGGAGTAGAGACCAACGTAGGTCAGGGGACCAACATCGGGAGCGGTCCCGTCTAGCAGAACAGAAACTGCTCCTTGTGTAAGACCTGACCTGGCATCAGATATTCTCCCCACAGGAGCGACCTGGGAGCACAGGGAAGTTAAGTGACTTGCTCAGAGTCAAAGTATGCAAGTGGAAGCTGTGGGATTCAAACCCAGATCTGGTCTGCTGGATGTCACCAGATTTGCAGCTCAGAGCCTTAAACCACTGCGCTATACTGCCTCATCTACCTAATCTGGTAGAGCACTGGCGTCGGTCAATGGACCGTGTCTGGGAACGAGCCTTAGGAGGAGGAGTAGGCAGCAGCCTGTCGGGTCTTCCTCGGGGATGAAGCACCTCCTTGCTGTGGTTCACCCAAGGGTCCGGGACCAGTGACAGGGATGGCTTCGGGCGGGGGGGGGGTCCGCTTCTGGACCTGCCCCCACCAGAAGGAAAACAGATCCTCGAGCTCATCCTTCGAAAACAGAGAGGCCGCCTTCCCTGGAAATGGAATATCTGTGACGTTTACTTTCGCAGGAGAGTCCACTTCAGAGCCCTGAGGGGAGGAGGACTTAGGAGATAAGGATGCAGGCCCTTTGCCGGCTGCGTCCGGATATGTCGCCCCATCACCCTGTGTCAGTAGGGGGACTGACAACGGAGAACCGACCAGGGCACTGGAGTGTCAGACTCAGTCGGTGCACTCTTGATGGGTGGTGCCGGCGCCTTGGAAGGCAGGGCCGAAGCTTGCGCCTCCAAGGTCTTCACGGTGACCCTGAGCGGAGTAACCTTGGGCTTCACTGGCCTCTCCCCCAAAGGCCCAGCCTTAGGCTGGTCTTTTTTGGGGATGCTCACCTGAACCCTTGGATCCACGGGCTGTCTTGGGAGAAGGCCACCGTGAGCAGGAGCAAGACCAGGACCTGGACTGGTGCCGGGACTGACTACGGTCCTTTTCACGGGACCGCTTAGTCTTGTCCCTTTTTCTTCTGCTTCTCCACCAAGGTGTGCAAATCCATTTTCTTTTCGAACAGAAATGCTTTCAAGGCCTTCAGGCATCTGATCCGGGTTGGGCTCGTGAATTTCTGACAGGCCAAACAGGCCACGGTGTCGTGATCAAGCCAGAGGCAGAAAATGCACTGCCGATGACGGTCTTTCGATGGGATTTGGGGGCCGCAACCGCACTTACTAACGTGGGGCCCCGCAGAGGAGAACAATGACGGCGAAGACATGCGTCAGTAGACAATGGAAAACTGGTGGAGAAAACAGAAACAATCCGAAAAGGAGAACTTTTGCTGGGTTGGAAAGCCAAGAAGAGCAGGAATTCTTCATGCGTGGGGCGCGGAAAAAGAACTGAGGTGGGCGGTCCGCCCCTTTGTCTGGGGCCGATGCCGGGGGCGGTCCCTGCTGGGTATTGCTGGCTGAGACGTTTTCCGGAGGGTCCTAGTGCCTGCGGCATAATCCTAATTGTGATAGCCTGCTGCAAGAGCTCCCACTCGAAGTAAAATCTCCTGCAACCCCCCCCCCCCCCGTCACATTTGGAAAATAACCATGGCTCAGTGCGGCAATCTCATGCAACAAATACCAAATTAAAATGCACTTTCACAGCCACACGCAGTCTGAGAAGGACTGAAGTGTGGCGACTGTACAGGGTTATGTGAGACGCACGTCGAGCACAAAAATAAATTAAACTAATAAAACAGTTTAAAATCAAATCCATTAGATAAAGACTTTGCTCAAGCAGGGCGAACATGACAGTTCTGCTCCGGTGAATAGAGGGCTAAGGTAAGACTAAGGACCTCCTAAGGTGTTAATCTTGGATTAGCCTCGTCCACTCCACAGCCTATTAAAAACAAACCTTTGATCAGTTGTCGCATCTGCTGATCCATCATGGTTAGGTTTATGAAAACAGGCAGTATGAGCATTTACACCACATTTATGTATTTATAACATTTTTACCAACTAAACAAGCATCGTACATAGGGTTCTTTTCCAGCTGCAACTGGGGGGGGGGGGAAGACTATTAAGGAGACAATACAGGCCTTCCAATATAGGCAATTCCAATACAGACAAAAACTAAATACAAACAGGCAGTGACGGCAGAAAAAGAGCACAGGACTACCTAGTCTGGCTGGAGTTACCCCATCTGCCCCAGGACCCATCGTCCTTGCAGGGTTTTAGCACTCCTGGTCAACCTCCCTGGCCCCCTCCCTACTGCTGTGGACCTGAGCAACCACCAAACCCTTCACTCTGTCCCAGCCATGCTTAAAACCATTTATGATCTTTGCGCCCAGCACCTCCTCTGGCAGATAGTTTCATGGCTCCACCACCCTTTGAGCTTCCTCACGTGGTGAACCCAAGGAAATATAAAAAGTTACAACAAACATATGCAAGTAAGTGCCATGAAGGTGCACAGGAGTTTTAGAAGTCCTGGTGGATGCAGATAATTCCTCACCAAGCAGGTCAAAGTACATGCAGACTGCACCCATACAGTTAAAGTGTCCAGGAGTGTTATTGTGGGACAGGAACAAACTACACATCATGATATATTCTACACAAGGCAAGTGGCAACAGATTACAAAGCCAAAGGAAGTAAACAGCGTAGGTAGAACGAACTCCAACCTAGGCTGAATTATCAGTCAATCAATCTTTATTTTACCAGGCGAAACATCTTTGAGAAGAGCTTATTTTCAAGGTGGACCTGGGAAATGTAGTACAAAACAATGTAATGGAAGAACAGAACATAACACTTAAGATTGCATATAATTACTTGACAGACAGCTAATGAAGCAGAAAAACGCCATAATACTATGACATGTACAGCCAGGAAGACGAGATTGACACTATACAATACTAGGGGGGCATTATCCAAGTATGATAGCACTCAGGATCACTGAATTCTACATCAGGACTAGAGGGCAGACTTGCTACTCAATTGGCATGGCTGAAGCCATGTGTCTGCCATCTTAAAGAAGTAGTCACTGACGGAAAAGTAGCGGTTTCACCATGCGGGATCACAGCCATCCTGCAAGTACTGCAATCTTCCATCCTCTCATGTCTGAAACTGCCGGACATGCAACAGACTCTGGGGCATGATTCATGCAGGACACTTTTTTTTTTTTTTTTTTTTAATCTTCAGTATTGGGCACTGCATTGTGTGTGTATTTGAATCTCTGATAACACCTATGAGCTTACAGCACTTTTACATAGGTTCCAGGTCAATACAACAAAAATACAGGTTTTACAGGTCAAAGAGAACTAGCAAGATATCAACTATTGTAAAAAAAAAAAATCAGACAATACAAACAGAGTTATAGTCCTCATATAGTGTATGCAGACCCAAGTCTAGAGGAGGTATACGGTAATTAAAGGTTACTGCCAAGTCAAAGAAGCAGCCTAGGAGGCTTTGTAGAGGATAAGTAAGTTTGTGTAAGGAAGGATTGCAAAAGTAGTAGGTAGAGGGAAGGAGAGGGATAAGGGCAAGAACTGCAGAAAGTACTGCACATTAATATGAAAGAGAGCAAGGGGTAGGAGTAAGGGATGAAGAGGACAGAGAGGCTCAGGAGGAAAAGGGATGAGTAAGAGGAAGGTGGTGGGGGCGTAGGGGGAGGGCAGACTGATATAAGAGTGTGGGGGGGTGTATTCAAGGATGGATAGCTATGGTTGTGCCAAGCTGGACTGCCAGGCAAAAGGAGAATAAGAGGGAGCGAAAGTAGGTCTGTAGGTGTGTACAATGACATGCAGCCATGTGCAATTTGCACTCAGATGAAACGACAGAGATCCTTCCATTACTGTGTTGTGCAGGATCGTGAAGCATGGATGCAGGTACTGGTACCTGTGGCAAGCGAGACCTCTCGCAATATCGTGGCGTGATGGTGTCAGCTGACAGCACAAATCTGCCTTTTAGCCCTATTATAGGGACAATCTTATCACTCAGTCGCTTTCTGTGATGGTGGGAAAATTTCACCTGGTACTGTAGACCAAAAAAATATATTTAAAAAAAAAAAAAAAAAATTCAAAAGATTTATGGTCAGAAGGGACTGCGAGTCAATCAGGTTACCTCCTTCCCCACTTCATAAAGCAGGGATGAAATAAGTAGGCTCTGTAAACATAGCAATTTACAGGGATTCCCTACCCACTCAGTTATTCCGCTTGGTAAGCAGAAAGTTGTCCAGGCTTACTTTAAGGCCTCTACTCATGTTTTTAGGCCTTTCCAAATGTTCACCACCCTCATGAGAAAAGTGTCTCAACATTACCTCTGAATTTACCACCCCCATACTTTAGGGTGTGTCCCCATGTCCTGCTGCACTACAAGACCGAGTTTACAAAGACCAGAGATCACGTCCCATCAGTCTTTCTCCAGGATGAACACGTTAAGGGCCTCCATTCTCTCCTCAGATTCCCCATATGATCATTTGGTGTCCCAGTGTTCTCCCCACCCCCCATGCCCTTTTGTATGGAGAACACCGGAACTGCGCACAGTACTCCAGGTGGGGCCCAACCAGGGTCATTTAAAGTGGCAGGATGACTCGTCCTGCTCAGCTCATAACCCCTCTAGATGCAGCCCAGTATTATACAGGTCCTCTCAACTACACCATTTGTCATTTACTACCCATTTTTCCAATATATGATAGGGTTGCTCCCAAAAAGAGCAGGCATCCCCCTCTGGGATATACCTACATTAATGTAACGTTTCAGATATCACAGAGCATCCGTGACAATGTGTTGAAATTTCAGTTTTCCTTTTCAGGGTTCAGAACACATCTTTGTAGGCTATCCCAGAAGTCTGCATAACACTGGACTGTCACTTCAAAACAAAAGAAAAAAAAAAAAAAAAAGAACACACACACACACACACACACACACACACACACACACACACACACACCACTTTAGCCCTTCCCAGGTAGTCAGGGCTGTCCAGTGCCCCCTTCTACCCAGTGGCCTCCCACCCTTCCACCCCTCCACCTCTGTTCTGTCCCTTTCAGAATGGTACACTTGCATTAAACACATTTATTACATACAAATATATAGCAGGTAGCCCTCTTGCCTCTGGGGCTGGAAGGTTGTGGGTTGTAGCCCCACATCAGGTATTTGGATGATACTACTACTGCTACTTCTTAATAACCAGAATGGACACTAATGCAATATGAAGAGTTGCTGCACAGGTGAGGTGCCATCCTTCAAGATGAGACATTAAAAACCAAGGCCCCTTCCGCCCAGCTCTGGTGACTGTCCAGGTGGAAGTAACAGATCCTGTAGTACTTTTCAAAGAGTAGAGGAGTTTCCCCACTGGTGTCACGGCAAACATTCCCCCATCAATAAATAGCTCCATATAGCCAACCTTTCAGAATGCACCTGGAAACTAGCAGTTACAGCTCACTGTGCCTTTTCTGGTCAAAAATCACACATACAAACATTGCACAAAATGTGCGATTTGGTTATTGGACCAAGGCTCGTTTCTCCTCCAGCTGCTCCTGCTAAGCTAACCGTTCTCTACTAAAATGTGTTATACAATATCACATACAACTGTACATCTGTCCCAGTCTGTAAATTCCTGACTATGGTTGCCAGGAGTAAACTTGTCTGTATTGTATTGTACTGTACAAGTTATGTTACGTACTGGGCCTTGGCCCCCAGGTCGCATCTGGAATCTAGCATGTTGCTCAGTATGCCTTCCTGGTAAGTCTCGAAAATAAATAGAAAGAAAATGGTAGATTTAAAAAGAGCTCACTTTAAAAATGCCATAGCTTACACATTTTACACATGAATGTGACAGATTAATGAAGTAGTTAGATAAATGAAACCAGAAATGAGAAAACTTCCTTCAATACTTTGGTCTTGTGTAGGTCAAATGTCACAGAAATCTAAAAGTAGGCTATACATTTTCAGATGCAAATTAAATGTCTTACCAAAGAGAAACTGAAGTGTGTGTGTGTGTGTCTTGCGCGCGCGCGCGCTTAGTACTTCACATTACTAATTCTGCATATGAGAGTCTAAGGCCCAAGTAATCACCACCCACTGGTTATTTGGTTATCTACTGAAATGTTTCACCAGGAAAAGCACACTGAACAGCAAGTTGCTAGTCTCCTGGGGCGTCCAGGGGGGTGGGGAGGGGAGAGTATAGAAGAAGAATCAGAATTTATATAGCGCTTTTCATACACAGTATCCCAAAGCGCTTTACAAGCAATGCTAGACTGGTAGTGAAGTGACCGAATGTGTGGTGGCAGCCATATCGCACATCACCCACACACAGCCTGGGTAACTGCATGAACCGGTTTATGGGAAGGGGAATGTTGGCCAGGACACCAGGAATGTTCCCTGCTCTTTGCGAAGAGTGCCCTGGGTTCTTTTACTTCCACCTGGACACCCACCAGGACGGGCAGAAGGGACCTCGGTTTAACGTCTCATCCGAAAGACTGCACACCCCAGCAGTACAGCACCCCCCAATACTGCACTCTGATGCCAGCGATTTTTAGGTGCAAGTCCAATCCTGGTGTGGGATGAGAACCCACGACCTTCTGGTCCAGAGGCGGATGTGCTACCAACTGAGCCACAGGATAATACAATACAATGAACCGAGTAGTGCAATATAACATTTTTGCAGCTAACAGACAAAAAAAAAAAAAAAAACACACACACACACACATTGCTTGCAACAATGCACACATTACAGAGTAAAGCTCATAACTGGTTGGCATGTAGGCGATATTTACAAACCTAAGTGCAGTAGTACATAAGGTAGGACTTGGGGGGGAGACAAGAGAGGTGAAGGGCAGCATTAGGATTGCAGGAAACGGGTACAGTTGGAGGAGAAGAAATTATGAAGGGCAGTGGAAAGGGAATGAAGGGATGATGAGTGCCGAATTCGAGGAGGTAGGGCATTCCAAATTTTGGGAAAGTGGTGTTTGGAGGCAGACTGACCTGCCAGCGTGGAGCAATGAGGGATAACCAGGGTACGAGAGTGACGACCTTAAAGCATGAGCAGAAGGAGGGATAGAAAGGGTGGTGGCTTGATACAGAGGTAAAAAGACAAAACAGATTTTAAAGAAGAGTTTGGCATAGTGGGAGTTAGCAAGTGAAGGGAAGGAAAGAGTGATAGAGGTCATAGTCGTGAAGATGCATAGGGAAATCAAGGTCAAAGCGGCAGAAGGAATTGAAAAGTGGGTCCAATCTGGAGAAGGTGGATTTGGGAGCAACACTGTAGACTGTGTCACAGTAGTCAAGAATAGGGAGAATCATCTTTTGGACAATCACATGCCTGGCCGTAAGAGAGATACAGTTACAGTTCCTGTAGACGGCACCAAGCTTGGGGCGCAATTTTTTTTTTTTTTCCAGGATAGCATTGAGGGTGGAGAGCCAAGGGTGGAACTAGCAGAGCCATTAGCAGAACGGTCTAGTAAGTCTGAGCACAGGAGCAGTCCCAGAAGACTGGAGAAGGGCTCATGTGATCCCACTCCACAAAAGTGGTAGCAGGGAGGAGGCAGGGAACTGCAGACCAGTCAGTCTTACCTCAGTAGTGGGCAAGATTACGGAGGCACTCCTTAAGGAAAGGATAGTGCAACACCTAGAATCCATAGGAGCACAGGATCCAAGACAGCATGGGTATACAACAGGAAGGTCCTGTCAAACTAATCTCATCGATTTCTTTGACTGGGTAATCAGAGTGGTGGACCAAGGGGGTGCAGCTGATGATGCCTACCTTGGACTTCAGCAAAGCTTTCGATACTGTTCCACATAGAAGATGGATTAATAAGCTGGGTAGGCTTGGGGTGGGTCAGAAGCAGGAGCATAGCAACAAGGGTGCAGTGGCACCCGGGCCCATGAGGTCTGAGGGGCCCAAAATCATAATTTTGATGTTTATTCAAAACTGGGGAGGGACCCTGTAACATTGCCTTGCACCCAGGCCCTCTGGAAATTTGCTACGCTACTGGTCAGAAGTTGGTCAACTGGGTAGCAAACTGGTTGGCAGGCAGAAAACAGAGTGGTGGTAAACGGTATACAGTCAGAAGAGATGCAAGTCACAAGTGGGGTACCTCAGGGATCAGTCCTGGGGCCAGTCCTCTTCAATATCTTGATCGGTGACACTGCAAATGGACTGGAGGGTAAGGTTTGTCTGTTTGCAGATGACACCAAGATCTGCAACAGAGTAGATGATTCAGATGGGGTGGGCAGAACAAGAAGGGATCTGGATAAACTGGCAAAATGGTCGGAAGAGTGGCAACTGGGGTTTAACGCAAAGAAGTGCAAGATCATGCACATAGGGAAGAGAAACCCTGAAGCCACCTATAGGTTGGGAGGGGCATTGCTGGCAATCACAAGGGACAAAAGACTTGGGCAGCAGCAGCAGCATCATCATCATCCATTCAATCAGATGACCCGAAATCATCCAAGCAGCCCCCTGGACTGACTAAATAAATCAGCACGGCCACTCCTCCAGTACACACTCGTAGCTCCACCAAGACCCTGCTAGTAGTCCCCAGGGTTAGGACAACCCTTGCTCAGAGATCCTTTCCCTACAGAGCACCCTCCTGGTTCAACACCCTTCCTGCGGATACCTTGTCTGAGCTCAGAATTGAAGTGTTCAAGTCATCTTTGCGTAGCCACCTTCAAAGCTCCCGTCACTGCAACTGTAAATAACTGCTCCACTACTGGTCTTCATCCAACCACATAACCCACCCTGGTCATATACCAGTGTGCATATCCAACGATTGCTGAGCCACAATCATATATAAACCTACACCTGCAATTTTGAGCTCAGCACTGCACTCCGGCCATCTACCACTACTGTCTTCAAAGTATATATGCCCAATGATCACTCCTTATTGCTTAGCTACCATCATGTATAGGCCTGTCTCCTGCAAGAAGGGGTCTTTCTCTTGCCGTTATGGCCCATCCATCCATTTTTAACTGTACGAATTATAATTGTATATATTTCTGCCATGCTATTGTTCCTGCACTACTGTCTGTTCTCCACTCACTGTATGTTTTTTGCCTCCCTGTCCTATTCTGTGTAGGACGATGAACCTTTGTAAAGGAGTCTGACTCAAAGGGTTATAATTCTGATACTGTAATAAATAAAATAACAATAAATAAATAAATAAATAAAGCAGTAGGTAAGGCTAGAGGGATGTTGGGGTGTATTAGTAGGGGGCATCACAAGTCATAAGAGGGAGGTATTAATCCCTCTTTACAAGACACTGGTTAGGCCCCACCTGGAGTACTGCATGCAGTACCGGAGGCCACACAAGGACATTAACTAAATAGAGGCAGTCCAGAGAAGGGCAACCAAAATGGTGCAGGGACTGCATCAGAAAACATATGAGGACAGATTAACAGAGCTCAATACGTACACCCTAGAGCAAAGGAGGAAGAGAGGTGATGTGATCAAAACATTCAAACATCTTAAGGGCATTAACAATGTGAAAGAAAGAGTCTAACATGTTTCAATATAAGAAAAATAGCAGGACTAGAGGACACAGCATGAGATTAGAGGGAGGCCAATTAAGGGGTTAATGTGAGTGTAACCCCCCTGCAAATGGGGGTTCCCAAAGACTTCCAGGAGCTTGCTTGAATGCTCCAAGCCTGAATGGTGTTTGGCATTTAAGCCATTTATCAGTGAGTGTTTTTAGAGCCTCTGGTACTGTCTCTTTAAGAGCTGTCTGCTTGCAGACATAATTAGTTGTATGGGGACTGTGTGCTTCTCTGAGTACCACTCGAGCTGCTGTAATTCACTTCATTTTGCAGTCACTAGGGTGCAAAGGGAACCTATCTGAAGATGTAACTGTTTGCCAGAAATTATTTAGAGTGATAATGAAATTACAGTTTGTCTAACCTGCTTTCTTTGCAGTCAGAACTGTGTCTGCTAGTTCCCATTCTAGTTTTGAACTGCTGAACTGGACCAATCAGTGTGGGGTAAGCTAGCTCTAAAATGGTGCCTTGACGAATCAGAACTTGGACTCATAATCTGAGCCAGCCACAAGAGGATTGTATGAGCAGTGACTCTGGGAGATGTAGTTTAGACTTCAGCACCTTTTTGGACCAACAGCAGCAGTCTATTGTGAGTGACAGCCAATCCAGTCAAGAACTGGGAGGAACTCAAAGAAAGTGCCGGTTTTGTCGGTTGGAGTTTCAGTTGAGCTTTGGCAGTGAAGAAGGAAGGAGCCCTGTGCTTTTCAGTGTGCAGTTTAGTTAAAAAGCGTGTGTAAGGCCCAGAGTTCGGTCTGCAGCTTGTGTAACAGCTTGTAGGACTGAATCCGTCCTGAAGAGAATCAAAGGATATCTGAAGAGTAGAAACCAGGCTCACCCTGTAGAAGACTGGAGGAATTGCTGAAAATTGCACTCTGTCTGTCAGGAACTGAATCTGCTGTGTGTTCTCCCGGGTATTGTGCAGTAATTGCGATGGGATACAGATGCAGCCTGCCTGGTATAGTGCTTTCTTTATATGGATGTGTGAAGAGGTTTGTGTACCTCAAGTGAGCCCTGCTGACATTGAAGGACCCTATCTTATTTGGAGGTCAGAGTACTAATTCAGGGTAGCCCCTGTTGAATTGCCACATTAAATCCAAATGGAATTACTGTACTGCTGACTGTTTAATTCTCCTTTTCTCAGTGTGAAAGGGCCCTACCAGCTGCCACGGTTTGGACTAGCCACTAGGGCTTGGGTACCCAGGGACAGTAACTGATAGGATAGGCCTGTGCCTGAGAGCCATAGATAGATTATTAGAGTGATAAGCTAATTAACCTGATTTCCCTGTCCTGGTTATATCCCCTAAATAAATCAGAGCTGCTTGTTTCAGCAAAGTTATACTGCCTGAGGTATTTGTCTATGTTAAAGTACTGTACTGTGATTGTTGCACTGTATCTCATTTCTAGGAGGTCCCAGTGCGGAACCAGACCTGGGGTAAGTGTATACTGTGAAGGTAATTCTGATATATCGTGTGGGCCACTAGTGGGAAGAAAGGGGGGTTGCAGTGTCCCAGAGGGCTGTGACCAAGTTAGTTTAACTATTGCAAACCCTGACCTCTGGGTGGAGGCACCCGCCATTGGATCCAGGCCCCTCAACCTGTTAGTGGCAAATCAGGCAGGGGTAGTAGCCCCTGGGATAGCGCCATCTAGGGGTTACATGAGGAAGTTCTTTTTCACAGAAAGGGTGGTGGCTTCATAGAACGGCCTAACCTCAGGAAGCGGTGAATATGAATACAGTGCAACGCTTCAAACCGGCTTGGGATAGGCATAAGGGAGCAATACAAACGAGTATGAATAGATAGGCCATTGACAGAGTAAAGGCCTATGGCACACATTCATAAAGTAGAAAAAAATGGGTAGACTGGATGGGCCTTGCAGTCCTTATCCGCCGACAACTTCTATGTTTCTATGATGTGTCCAGAGAAGTTAAAGTGTTGGTCCAGCCAAACCCCAAGATATCTGAATGAGGTGGCATCCTCAAGTTGAAGCCCATCCAGTGTACGGAAAGTGGGCAGAACAGGGAGCCAAACAAGTCTCTGCCAAGTGCCGAAGGGGCACAGGGTCATAATGTTGCAAGACATTATGCTGCATGCAAAAACCATGCTACCAATACAGCACGATTATTGCATGCGGCATAAGTCCTTTTTTTGCAGGTGGCCTGGCCTCCACACCTCCCTTATGGGGTTGCACTTTCAACCCCCAAATAATCATTTTCAACTTCGGGGTGTTCAGACCAAAATTGCACAAAGTCTGTAAAAATAAATAAATAAATAAATAAATAAACTTGGGAACTCACAGCAGCAGGTTGGTTGGACAGAGCTCTGGGTTTATATTCTGTTTTTAACTGAAATATTGGAATAGTTTGTAAGTGAAATTAGCTCTATGTGGTAAAAATTATTACCCTGAATTAGAACTGTTACTTGGGCTGTGATATTGTAACTTTTTGAGGTTTGGGGACAGTTGTTTGTCAGGGTTAATTAGAGGGAAATTTAAATGTGTTTGCCTGGTGTTTGGGGGAAGGGACATTAGCTGCAATTGCCTTGTCTTTAAACAGGAATTACCCTGGCCTCCAGTGTTCACTTGGGAACTGACAGCAGCAGGTTGGTTGGACAGAGCTCTGGGTTTATATTCTGTTTTAACTGAAATATTGGAATAGTTTGTAAGTGAAATTAGCTCTATGTGGTAAAAATTATTACCCTGAATTAGAACTGTTACTTGGGCTGTGATATTGTAACTTTTTGAGGTTTGGGGACAGTTGTTTGTCAGGGTTAATTAGAGGGAAATTTAAATGTGTTTGCCTGGTGTTTGGGGGAAGGGACATTAGCTGCAATTGCCTTGTCTTTAAACAGGAATTACCCTGGCTCCATTGTTCACTTGGGAACTCACAGCAGCAGGTTGGTTGGACAGAGCTCTGGGTTTATATTCTGGTTTTAACTGAAATATTGGAATAGTTTGTAAGTGAAATTAGCTCTATGTGGTAAAAATTATTACCCTGAATTAGAACTGTTACTTGGGCTGTGATATTGTAACTTTTGAGGTTTGGGGACAGTTGTTTGTCAGGGTTAATTAGAGGAAATTTAAATGTGTTTGCCTGGTGTTTGGGGAAGGGACATTAGCTGCAATTGCCTTGTCTTAAACAGGAATTACCCTGGCTCCATTGTTCACTTGGGAACTCCACAGCAGCAGGTTGGTTGGACAGAGCTCTGGGTTTATATTCTGTTTTAACTGAAATATTGGAATAGTTTGTAAGTGAAATTAGCTCTATGTGGTAAAAATTATTACCCTGAATTAGAACTGTTACTTGGGCTGTGATATTGTAACTTTTTGAGGTTTGGGGACAGTTGTTTGTCAGGGTTAATTAGAGGGAAATTTAAATGTGTTGTTTGGTAAGAGCCTCCCACCACCCCTGTCTTGTAGGCTTTCTGAATACTGAAAACCACTGGGGTTGGGATTGAAAGGCTGAGTATTTCTGTTTTAGGACTGAAATTTGAAGCAACAGCAGCTGGTGGGCCTGTGACATCATACGGTACCTGATGTCTGCTTACACACACTCTTAGTGGGACCGAACACACACTGGACTGTATGTGTTTGTGAGACTTTGGAACTTTATTGGTGGGGCTGAAATTGGGTTTGTAAATAACTACAGTCAGTATAGAGAGAAACTGTATTCCAGGGGAAATGGACTGAGAAAAGGGGGTGTGCCATTATAAACAGGGTGGCCATATTCCACCATGGCAGGCATCTTTGGAAGGGTTGTAGGCTGTACAGGCTGTGGGATGGCAATAATTCTAAATTGGGCCTGGAGAGAGGGAGGCTGCCCACTCTGTAGACAGTTATCTTGTATCAGGAGTGAGGTATATTGGTTAAGGAGTAAGCTGGGGGGTGTCCAAGGATAAGGGGTGTGGATATGGGCAGCAGAAGGGTGGGGCTGAGGGGAGGCTGGGGCAATGCTCTGAAATTACAGGACGTTATGTTACAGCAAGCAGGAGGGGGGATATTAGGGACAGAGGACCCTTAGATAGGGAAGTTGATGCTAAGGGGAAAGCGTACGGGGTGAACGTTCTGAATACAAAGATAGTGGAGGGGGAAGAGTCAGGAGAGGCTGTTGTGCGGAAGCCTAAAGCAGCAGACTGTGGGAAGGGAGCTCCTAAGGTGAACAAAGCAAGAGGGGAAGAAGAGGGGCAGTTTAGAGGTGCAGTCAGGGGAATCTCGGGTTACCTGATGGAGACTGACAGAGTGTCGCAATAAATTTGAGCTACTAAGCAACCTAGAGGGGGAGGAAGGGGTTGGTGGAAATGAGAAAACTTATACAGAGGCCGGGGGGAGGGAGTCTGATACCCATAGGGCATCACAGACCGGCAATGGAAAGGATAGAAATAGTCCCAGAGGGAGAAGGGGAAACATATATGTTAAGCAAATGGGGGAGATGCAACATATTCCAGACATGAGAGAGGAGAGCATGATTGGAGAGAAACTGGGAGACAAGGAGGTGGGAGAGGAGCCCCTTTCAGCAGGGGGTCAGTACAGGATGAGGCCCTAGCTAAGGGACCCACAGAGAGCCTCTGGGAGGCAGGGGGTACTATTACAAGGGGAGGATGGTGGTGTGGGGAAGGAGAAACCATCAGGCCAGGATAAATGGTTCAGATAAGAGAGGGTTAGAGGGACACCTATTCAGAGGGAGTTTGAGTTAAGTGGGCAAATAGCAAGGGAGGCAGAAAGGGAGGGTGACAAGGGGTCTCTAGTAAGGCAGGAATACTCCCACGAAATTGAGATCATGAATAAAGGGGAGGGGGAAGAGGGGCTGAGAGGGCATAGTGGAGGTAACCATAAGGATGATGGCGGTGTTATGTTCTGTTATTGGGAGACTCGAAGGATTAGGGGTATCCAGTGGGAGGGACAGGGGTGGATGCCACAGCCAGGTGAAGGTAGTGTGTATCCCTGGGCTGACACTGCACAGAGCAAAGTTCATGGTGTATGAAATGGTTAGGGATTGTGGAGAAACCGGATTCCTGGTGCATTTGGGAACTAATGATCTAGAGGAAATAGCATTTTGAAATCAAGCAAGGTTCCAAGAACTTGCCAGAGTCTGTCGGGATAATGGATGCAACATTTTCGAGATATTGCTCAGTACCAAAGGCCTCAGTAGAGAAAAAAATGAAGCTCACAGAGGTTAATGACTGGCTCTAGGAAGTGGGGTGAAGGGAGGTGGGGTGTTAAAAGAACTGGAATGGAGTTTGGGAGGATAAGGGACTATATGCCAAGAACAGGTTTCATCTTGCCCCATTAGGAAGGAAGTCCTTAAACAGGGATGCTGACTACATTACAAGAAAGGTGGGGTTTAAACTCGTGAGGGGAGGGATAAGGAGGGCTGACCAAGCCCTCTCCTCAGATGAGGAGTAGCCTTCACACCCAAGGGGAAGGGGTAAACAGATTAGGGATGGAGGTTTCAGGAGGAGCAGAGGAGGATGGAAGTATAAGGAATCTGGGTGGGGTTCGACAAAGAGAATCAGGATGAGGGTAGGGGTTGGTGTTAGTAAATGCCAGGAGCTTGGAAACAAGTTGCCAGAGTTCCAGGCCATGCTGTTCCGAGGGGGGTATGGATGTGACATGGTCGAGGAAACGTACAACAAAACCATGACTGGGACCTAAACGACAAAAGACATTATGCTCAGGAAGACAGAAAGGAGGGCAGAGGGGTGGAGTGGCTATGTTCATTAGAGATGACATAAAATTGCTAGGGTCAGAAGAGGCAGAGGAAAGCGTGGAGGCCTTATGGGTCACTTTACGATCCTCAGCAGGAAATAAGGTCAAGCTGGGTGTAGCATATAGGCCCCGGGATGAGTGAAGTTCTAGGATGGTTTTCTGGACAACATCATTGCCCAGTGTGGACCAAAAGGGAAGGAGGGTGTTGATGGGGACCTTAATATGCCAGTATAAACTGGGGAACCATGTCCTCTAAGGTGGCCAAGGGCAGAGGCTGCTGGATGGCTTCAGGATGTTTTTAACACAGCATGTGATGGGCCCACAAGGGAGGGCATGTCCTGGATGTGGTTCCTGGCAGATGGGATCCATAAGGGACATGGTTGTACAAGACCCCCTGACTGGGAGGCCACCACAATACTGTCTGGTTTCAATATAAGCATGGGGGAGGGGATCTAGGACACTGGCGGTGGACTTCAGGGAGCAGACTTCATGGGCATGGGAAATATTCTCAGGATCACTTGATGGGATTACCTCAATGACAAGTGTGGAAAGGAGATGGGAGGTCATAAAGCGGGGACTTCATGAGGCAGGCAGGATCTGCACTAAGTTGAAAACGTGAGGGAGCAGGTCACAAAACCATGGTGGTCCAGTGAGGTACAGGTATGATCAGAGAAAGAAGAAGCGGCCTACAAAATATAAAACAACAAGAGGGGATAGGGATAAGGAAATGTACCAGCTTGCATCTAGAAAAGTCACCTGTATGGTGAGGGGAGCAAAGTCCAGTAAAGAGCAGCGGCTGGTACAGGGACATGGAGGGATAAGGGGTTCTTCCTGTACATTGGGGGCGGAGAAAAACTAGGGCCATCTCAGCAGATTGAGATCAGAAGGAGGGTGGGTGGAAGGGGGCGAGGGACCAGGCAGAGGTATTTAACAAGTACTTTGCCTCTGTGTTCACTAGGGAGGGATGGGATATCTACAAAGCAAGGCACGAGAGGATAGAAACATCAATAAGTGGGATCAGGGAGCAACAAAAAATGGAGCAAGAGGAGAGAGAAATTCCAGGGTGTCACATCTGGGTAAGATAAAAGGCCAGTAAGGTGGAGGAGGATGATGCTATCTCTGCCAAAAGGTGTGGTTAACCTCAAGGCCCAAAGAAAGACAAATCTCCTGGGATGGATGGCATTCATCCGAGAGTACCTATGGGAATTGGCGGACATGGCTGCACCTGTGGAGCTTTTCAGCCGTCACTTGAGACAGGGGGAGGTACAATTTAGATTGGCGACAGGCACATGTGGTACCAATCCATAAAGGGGGGGTCGAGGGAAGTACCAGGTAACTATAGACCCACTGGGGTTTGACCTCGGTGGTGGAAAATTAATGAGAGTATATCAAAAGAACGATTGGGGTAACTTGGAGGAGGTGGGAGGTCTGGATAGTCGGCAACATGGGTTTGTGCCAGGTAGATCATGTCAAACCAACCTTTGGAGTTCTATGAATGGGTAACATCAGAACTGGACAGGGGTAAACCCTGTGGATGTATTCTTGGACTTCAGCAAGGCGTTTGACTCTATCCCCACAATGGTCTGGTGGAGAAACAGATGGGGTTAGGAGTAGGCCCTTTGATGGTCAGATGGATTGAAAACTGGCTAGCTGGACGCACTCAGAGAGTAGTGGCTGTGGGGAGCTCTCGAACCCTAGAGAGGTTGGCAGTGGGTACCCAGGAGCTACGTCCTGGTCCGATCCTGTTTAATGCAGCCATATCGACATCAGGGAGGGTATAGGGTGTGAAATGAGTCTCTTCAGGATGACTCCAAGATGGGAGCAGTAGTTGAGGGGAAGAGGAGGTTGGCCCTGGAGACCTGGACACCCTGGAAGCTGGGCTCACACATGGAAATTAAATTTCAATATCACCAAGAGGTACAGGTGTTGCATCTTGGTCGAGAACACTAAACACAGGTACACCCTGGGAGGGGGGCTGCTGAGGCCTCAATAGGGAAAAAGACCTAGGGGTCATGGTGGATGCATAGTAGAATAACTGAGCAGTGCAGGAGAGGCGATAAGGCAAACAGGATGTTGGGATGCATCATAAGGGGATCACCTCTAGGAGCAAGGAAGTGATTCTGCCGCTGTACAATGGACTGGTTAGACCACACCTTGAGTACAATGTACAGTACTGGAGACCACACTTAAAGAGGGACATACAGC